>PYHX02000494.1:4150630-4191350 GCA_004302925.2 Cochliomyia hominivorax | reverse complement strand
AATATATCATTATTTACTTTTTTGTTTAATTAATTGCCTTTAATTAGTTTTTTTGTTTATTTGTGGTTTTTAACACTTCAATTATTGTAAATTTTATGTAAATTATTATTTCCTTTTTGTCTTTTTTGATTTAACATAAATAATTAAATCATTTGAAAATTTTATTTGCTTAATGGATTGTGACATTTGTTTAAATTGTATATAAGTATGTGTATCAAAAACCCTCAACAACAGCAATTTTTTCAATAAGAATAAACGGTATATATAAAAATTATATATCATATATATCCCTCAAGCACATATGGATCATAATTGTGCCAAAAATAGATAGACCATTCTGATTCTCTTTGTGATACAAGCCTATGAAATGACAAACGGGATATGCCATAGTGTAGGGTACAAAAACCATAAATTAAGATAATTTTCAATGTGTACGCTACACATTGCGTGATATAAAAAGGAATGCTGTTACACACACCTTTAATTTACAAATTGACCCACCTTGCTTGCTCATCATTTAAACGGTGTGAGCATCTAAGAGAGTAAGCCCGACTGAAATAAAATCTGAACCAGAATTTTAAATAAAATCTTGCATTTAATCTGATATGGAGTACAGAGTAGAATCGGAAGTATAATCTGAAATAAGAATGAGCCAGATTCTAAAATAGGACATGATTTTTAAAAACTTAAATAAAAGCTCTACTTGAATATGAACTAAAATCTGAATTAGAATCTAAGCGGTTCATTCTGAACTCGAACCTAAACTATAATCTAAACTTAAGTCTCAACTGTAATCTGAGCTAAATTTAAACTGAAATCTGAACTATATTCTGAACTGGAATGTGAACAATAATCTGAATTAAACTCTAGACAGCAATCTGAAATAGAGTGTAATACAGAATTTAAATTGAGAACTCAATTGGCGTTTGAACGGAATCTGAACTATAAACTGAACTATTATCTGAACTTGGATCCGAACTGGAGTTCGAACTGAATTTCGTATTAGAATCTTTGTTAAAATCTAAATTTAAACTGAACTAGATTTTGAACTCGAAACTGAACTGGTACCTGAACTAGAACCTAAACGGGAATCTGAACTGCAATCTGAATTCAAATCTGAACTAGAGTCTGATCTTTAAATTGAATCAGAATTTACATTGAAATCAGAAATATGATCCCAACGAAAGCCTGAACTGGAATCTGAACTTCAATCTAAACTAGAATCAAAACGAGAATATGAACTGGAATCTTAACTCAAATCGAAATTAAGTTCTGAAATGGAGTCTGAATTAGAATCCGAACTAGGGCCCGAACTAAAATCTGAAGTAAAATCTTAACTGAAACATGGACTAAAATAAGTTTGTTTTATCCGAACAGGTGTAACATATTGAAACACAATAAATTGCTTAATGATTGAAAAAAAATAGATATTATTGGCGATAATAAATAACCTCACTTTTGTGAAATTAATTTATAAATTATTACCTTGTGAAACAATGTCAAATTAAAGGCAAATAATCTTTTATTTCAGTTATTTTTGAAATTTTAACCTCAATTTTGATTTATAATGAAATGAGAATTAAACAATCAAAAATATGGAAAATTGTTTCTCTTCATTTATGTTTGTCAACAACTTTATGTCATTAATTACATTTTCGCTTATTTCTGATTGTATCATTTCAATCAATCCGTTAATTATTTTGTTTCACATAAATTATTTTGTTTGTTCATAATTTTTCTCTTAATATTAATTGAATTGTCATTGAATACAATTCGCTAATTTAATATAATTTTTTTTCTCTCTCTTTTTACAATTTTAATCACTTGTTTTATAGTCCTTTATAGACCACCCTTATCTTTATAATGAGTAATTATGTACATTAAAAAGTAGTGTAAGAACGAACGAGAGAAAGAAGGAAAATAAAGAAAAATAAAAGAAATTACAGATTACAACTTTTAAATTTGTTCTTATCTTTACGTTTTTTCCCTTCATTATTGTTTTTTGTTGTTATTAAAAAGTTTAATGTACGTATGAAATAATAAAATCATAAATTAAAATTTTATTACTCATTACGTAATGTATTGTTGATTTTATGGCAGACAAATATTAAAAAAAAGCATATTTATTTTATCTTAAATGCATTGTATACCCTTCACTAGCGCAAGTGATGAAGAGGGTAATATTTACTTTGTCGTTTCGTGTGTAACTATAACTCTAAGAAGGATCTCAGACCCCATAAAATGAGTCGATTAGCTATGTCCGTCTGCCTGTTTATCGGCTTATCAAAAGTATATAATATATAAACGTTTTTCTTAAATACAACACTTTATGAGCTCTAATATATTTTAGCCATAATTTTTTCCTACCGAACCAATTTTGATAATTTTTGGAATGATAATTATAAAAATCTTATTTTAATTTACAGATTTGTAATTAACGGTTTTACAAAAAATTCTTCTCTGGAACTTAGAGGTGGCCTCAGATATCGGTTTACATCTTCTAATATATCTTTTTATATACCCAGGACCAGGATACTGAATCATTGATATATTTTGTTTTAAGTATGGGATTCATATTTGACTTCAACAATTTTTTGAATATCTCTAAAATTTACTTACGTGGAATATTTTTGCAGTTATTTTGCAACCTTTGAGTACATAAATATTAATTTTTTATATATATCCTTTATATTCAGCTTTAACAATTATTATTTTTTAACACTTATCTTTATACACTTATTTTAATTAATTTATTTATTATTTGATTTTTAATATCTTAAAATTTAATTATTAAAAAATATTTTCAAAATTTAACTTTATTTATTAGAATTATTTTTATTATCATTATAATAATTATTATAACTACTTTTTTTACTCAAATATTTTTCAAACATATAATTATTAATTGGAATTATGAAATTTCGATTTTTTTTTATTTAATAATTATATTTTTCTTTATATTTACACTACAATGTAATGAATTCAACGTATACTTAATATTTTCAATTTTTTATACAATATCACTCATACGTCATAAAATTTTTTAACTTTTCGATTCAAAAATTTTCGCTCTTACACCTTTTTTTCGACATTTTCATTAATATACCACTCACTGAGGCGTATTATTGATATTTTTGTATTAAATGTTAATAATATCACTCATACTTCAATAGGCTTCAACGAAAGTTTCAAAAACACTCGTTATTCTGTAAACATGTTAAACATCAAATTAAGATTCGTTACACGTTTAATTTTCCCATTTTTCCTTTTTTAATCTCGTAAAAGATTATGTTCAATTACATACGACTTGAACGCTTTAAAGTAACGCGAAACACTAAAAATTCCACTAAAAATTCAACAAAATATTCATTCATTAAATCTTTGAAATGTTTTGGGATATTTTTCAATGTTGTTTATTTTTAATTCAATGTTAATAACATTAAATCTTAAAATAACTGATAACGCCTGAAAAGAGAAAACAGGTGTTTAACAGAAAAGAGCTGTTCAAAGATTTAACATAACATAACAAGAGTTATTTCAAAATAGAAAATTTTTATCACAACAAATATGTTAAACATTTAAAGACACCTGTTAAAGTTTATCTGAAACATAATTTAAACATTTTATGCTTTTTACAACTGACAAGATTTTAAGGATTTTATATTTGGTTTTTATTGGAATAATTAAAGCATAAAGATTTTGCAATTAAATAAAACAATTATTTTATATAAAATATGCCCCTTAAAGTATGCAATATTATTTTGAATATATGCTTATCTAATTTAATACTGGAAAGACTGAAATTTGTTTATATTCCTGTATTGCCGAAATGATTTTATTACAAAACAATTAAGAAAGTGGGTTTAGAGATTATTTAATTGGTCTTGGGCCGCAATACGATACCCAAGAGCAATTAAGGACCAACTCTAACAGATTTTTGATTCTCTGATTTGTTCTTATGATGAAATTGTCAAAATACCAACATTTATGTGAAATTTGTTTAGTTTTACATGTTATTTCGCAGTGGGTCTGATATGGGACCTATTGGGAATTATAGATCAATCGTCGTAAAATTTAGAACTAATTTTCAATATTTCAATCGTACACATTTTTTTACAATAACACATTTTTGGAGAGTTATGTACTTTTAAGTGATTCTCCTTATAGTATCCTGTATGGAAAATGTGGTTGTTTATGGACCTATCTCTCAGAAATTTTGATAAAAAAAGCTTCCTTGTGCTTAATTGTATTAAAGTATTCATTTAGCACTTTTATAAACTAAAAGACCATTTTTGACGAAGTATTTCTATGGGGGCTATGAGAAATAATAAACCGACCATCACATATTCTAGTATGCTTCGGCCTTGCACCGAAATAATCATAGTCGGTCTAGACTTTTATAAAAATATCTTCAAAAATTGAGACCTGTTAACAATAATTTTATTTTATTTAAAATTTTTCATTAAAAATTTTAAATCTTTTTTTCAATTACAGACACAATATTACACCTGTTTCCATTATTAAATCTGTATTTACTAATTTCTATTTCATGTAAATAATTGTTAGTTAACTACCAGCAACATCTTGTTGTATTAACTGATTTATAATCTTCTTCCTCTTCTACTCTCTTTACCATTATTCGATTTGGGTTGTTCTATTAAAATTAGCATAGTTTTCTTGGTTCTTGGTTCAAAACAAGATGTTGTATGTGGTTAGATTATTGCAAATACTCTTTGTATATGTGAGTTTATGCATCTGAGAGTGTATGTGTGTTTGAGTACATATTCATGGTTGTGGTTGTGAGTGTGTATAGTTCTAATTGTATTTTCATTTAACTGAATTCATTTTGTAATTCTGTTTACTTTAGTTTTGCTACGATTTAATTTTCTACAGAAATTTGCATTTGTTGGGAAAATAATTGTAATGCAAAAGTCATGACATTAACTCAAACAATATGATTTTAATGTATTTGTAAGAGAAGTATATTTGGAGGATTCAAGTTTTTAATGTTATAAATTGATCTATTGATAATAATAATGGAAATTTGTAAAAATGCATTAACGAAAAGGAAAATCTAAATATTAAGTATATTTTTAAATTATAACTTTCAATACATTTTCTTTTTATAGACTTTTTAATAAAGAAAATTTTGAAACATTTTTTAATAGAAAAATTATGACAAATTTTCTATATAAAAAATTCTGAGAATTTTTTTAAAGAAAATTAAAAAAAATCTTAACTAGAAAAATTTTGAATTTTTTTTATTTTTTGAAGAAGAAAATGTCGAAATTTTCTAAATATAGAAAATGACTATATAATTTCAACAAAATTAATTTGACAAATTATCATTACAATATTCCTTCAAATAGAGGGTCTTGTATAGGACCTATGAGAAGCAATAGACTGACCCTCGCATATTTTGGCGCATCGCTTTAATATATCATAAGGCTTATTATTGTAAAAATTTCCATAAAATCGCTTTGTAGTTAGGACTTTTTATCGGCTTAGAACCACATACTGCGGGGACATTTATATGAAATGAAACATGAACAATTTCTTTAGGCTTCGTCTTTGGGTTGACTTAATAATACATACCAAGTTAAAACAAGACACTTCAAAATTGCGATCTTTAGAGTTTTCACAATGTTTACATTGACATCTAGCCGGAATGACAGACAGACTGACATACATCGTTACTAACATCAGCACAAACGCATTATACCTTGACCACCTTTAGTGGTGTAGGTTATTATACCCTACACCACTAAAGGAAATTTTTGAAAATTTTTTCTCTATATAAAAAATTTCCGTATATTTAGTATTTTAAATAATCGCAAAATGTTCTTGATATAGAAAATTTTCATAGAATTGTATTCATACAGAAAATTTTAATAAATTTTCTTTATATAGAAATTTTGATAGCATTTTTCTTTTATAGAAAATTTTGATAACACTTTCTTTATATAGAAATTTTGAAAAGATTTCATTATACAGAAAATTTTGATAAAATTTTAAAATTTAAAATTTTTTATTTATAAAGATAATTCAGAAAAAAATATTCAGATAGAAAATTTCTTAAATTTCTTTCTTAAAATAAAACTTGAAAACAAAATTTTCTTTTTTAAATTAAAATCATGAGATCAAAAAGGGTTAAGTCACACAAACTTATTTTATTTTTATCAGCTTTAATTAGAACAATCAAAATATTAATTTTAAAACTTAATTAAAAATCAAATACAAATTTTAATCCCAGTCGTCTGCATGCCTTTTGGCTATCGAACGCTTTAAGCTTTTGAAATTTCTCTACATTTTACGTCTTTAATTTTCCCCTTCACCTCCCTTATTAAAGATAACATTATTGCGCAATTTATTTATTTTAATCGCCAATAAGGCTGTTTTGGCATTTAACGTAATAATAATCTTTATTTAACAATTAATTTCTAAAATCTAAATGTAAGAATTGTTTATTTAGACTTTGAACATTTAATGCCAATAATGACACTTATATCAGTATAAATGTGTGATTGTGAAATCCTGCCAAGATATAAGCCGAACTATAACAACAACAACGTCAACTAAATAATAAAGATTTAATGAGATTTATTTAAAGGATGACGAGGAAAAAAGGCAAAATAATATTAAAATTAATAGACTTAATGCACAAATACACACAAACACGATTTTAGCTCAACAGACAACTTGTCAGCCAGTCAGTCATTTGTTCTTTCAATCATTCACACATTAATGATAATGTTCTAATTTGGTGAAATTTTTGTGTTCTCAATCAAATTGACAAGATACTTATTAGTCACATATTAACAGCAAAAAAACGAAAACACACACATAAAAATACGTAGATATTTCGGGCTGAAATTAATGAATTTTATTTTGTAGTTTTTTATGAAAAAGCCTTAATCCATGATTGTGTGTATTTATATATTTATATATTTATGCACTTAAGAACGATAATTAATTGAGTTTGTTGTTTACATTTGAATTTCATGATAATCGCCATTTTGTTATTTCATTCACCTTATTTTCTTAACTTTAACGATTTAATAATATAAGTTAAATTGTTATTTAATAGAAATTGTTTCTTTAAAAAATTCTCAATATAAAAATTTTCTAAAAAGCTTTCTAAAAAATTTCTTTATAAAGAAATTTTTCTAAAATAAACTTCTTTATTAAGAAAATTTTTCATAGAAATTTCTTTACAAAGAAAATGTTCTATAGAAATATCTTTGTAAACAATTTTTTCTATAGAAATTTCTAAAGAAAAAAATTCTTTATAAAGAAATTTTTCTAACAAAAATTTCTTTATAAAAAAATTTTCCATAGAAATTGCTTTATAAAGAAAATTTTCTATAAAAATTTCTTGACAAAGAAAATGTTCTATAGAAATGTCTTTATAAAAAATTTTTCTATAGAAATTTTTTCATAAGGAAAATTTTCTATTTTCATAAAAATTTCTTTATAAAAAGAATTCTTTCACAATAAAAGAAAATTTTTCTATAGAAATTTCTTTATATCTAGAGAACTATAATAGCAAAAAGTTGGCCAATAACAATGTCTCAGGGATCTGTTTTATTACACAAAATAAAGAATGGATGAAACTAAGGAGAGGGCTTTCCCCCATACAAAGTTATATTAACAACAGTTCTCAATTTTGGAGCAAATCACTTTCGCAAGGAAACAGTTTTGCTGGACAAAATATAGGACGGTTTGAATCAAAGAAGGTGGTTCCCTATTGCAATGCAAACATTTAATAAAGTTTTAGAATGGACAGTGTTAGAAGGATTGCGATATGCCCGTTGCATATTTATTTTAATTCACGTCGGGATTTGTAAAATTTCTTTCGATATCTGGGGCTGAGGACCGTTTTTATGCAGCAAAGCACACTGGGTAAAAACTAATTTCTTTGTAGAAAAATATTTTTTCTAAAAATTTCTTTATAATGAAAATTCCCCATATTTTTTATTTAAAAAAAAATCTGTAAAATTTCTTAATAAAAAAATCATATAGAAAAATTTGTAAAAAAATTTTCTATAATTTATCTGCGAAATTTCACTTTAAAGAAAATTTTATAGTTCTTTATAAGGAACATTTTTTCTATAATTTTTAAACTTTAAGATTTAAATACATCCTTTTTTGTTTTAATTTACTTTTAATTGCGTTATTTTAATCTGAGCAGAAATTAATTTTCTTAACAAAAATTTCAACTCACCTCCTGTTGTTTCCTGTTGAAAATTTTTCAAAAGGATTTTTTATAAAATAACTTTGTTGTGAATTTTTAAAAGAAATTCATTTTTAAGAACTGTCTGTTGAGATTAAAAACCAATTAAAATTTCACTTTCATTAATCGCATGTTATGTAACCGAAATACCCAAAAAAAAGAACTCCAGGGGTAATAAGATGGAAAATTGGTAAAATTTTATTTCAATATAAATTTGTTTATAAAAGAATTTGTTTGGGGATTAAATTGAGTGTAAAATTTAGAAAATGCAATTATAATTTGTCCAGCACAAAAGAAACGTGACTTTAATGAGAAGCTGTTGAAAAAATAAGGAAAATGGAGTAAATAAAAACAGTTTTTGGAAAAAGAGAAACGTGTCAATAAAAAATGGACAAAATATATAAAGGATTTTATAAAAAAAACGGAATGGTGGTAATTGCGAAATATTTAATTTCCTTTTTGAATCAAATAACTGAAAATGGTTTCAAATAATGGCTCTGTTCATATTTTTATATTTTTGTTTATTTATGCGATTTCATTTCTTACCCTTCTTTTTCTGTATTTTATTTTCACCCTTTTTAACAGAAGAAAGTTTCCCATTTCATATTATCCTTCCATATCATCATCTCATCACATGTAGTTATGACTTTTAATGTGATTTATATAAAATTTTATAATTTTTACTTATTTCACATTTTATGCTATATTTTTCAAGTTACTGTCTTTTTTCCACCTTCACATTTTGTTTGCACAGATTTCTTTGTTAGATTTTGCATAACAAAACTATAGTTAACTTCCGGTGGGTGAAGACATAAAATTCCGGTTTGGAAAAGTTATTGTTGCATACGTTAAGGCGAAGGAAGTCAAAAAGGTGACGAAATGTAGCAGTGAAAGTTTAAAGCGAATTTAAATAGTATGATGCATAAGTAAAAGTTATTTTTAATAATATATTAATCATACGCAACTGGGTTTCGAAAAGAATAATATGAGCAAAATTTTAATAGAAAAAACTTAGTTTAGATTGGATTCTAAACTAAGCTGCAATCGTTTTACATATACATGAAATGAGATGGAAAAATGCTTAATACACGTTTTACACTAAAATTTTCAACGAGAATATTATTGGATTTGTTATCAAGTTTGTTAATCTGATTAAACTCAGTGATCAGAAAGAAGTGTGTACCGAAATTATGAAATTCAACAAGAGCCAACTTGGATCTAATATAACGCAGACAATATTCATCCGTTGATAGAAAACCTGGTTCAGGTAGATCGAATGATCAACATGATGTTTTTAGAAATTTTAAAGCTCCCAAAACATCCGATAGGAAAAACGCCCTGTTAGCCCAGTTCTCGGACTAATGCATGTTTAAAAACATGGACTCAAATTTTGTAATCATATATTGTTGCAGCATATTGGATAACGAAAAATTATGCGTTACATTGCTAATGCTCAAAGAAATGTTGAAGACAAGTAAAGGAACCAAAATTAATTATAATTTCAATCACATAAAAAACTAAGAAATTCCGTCTCTGTTCAATAAATAATTTTTGTTTCACTTTAGTTTTTAAGAATGCAAATCTTTTTTAAGTAAAATTGTGTTTTTCATTTCTTAATAAAAAAAATTTATCAAGGAAATTATATTTTCTAAAAAAGGTAAAAAGTAAAAAAGCGATTTTATATGAAAACGTTGAAATGCGTTAAAGTTTTATTTAAATCACGTATTATGTTATCACCTGCAACTAAACTTTTAATTTACTAGTAGTTGTGGTGTCATTTAACCATATTCCCCTTAAAAACACATACTGATAAAAAAGTGTGTCAACAAAAAACTTGTACTTGCACGGAAGCACACATACACTTAGAGGACAGAAATAAATATGCTCAGAAAAGACACGCAAACATTTGGAATACGACTAATTTCAGTTCTAAAACAAGTTAGATTGTCATATTCAGCTATGCCGAATGTTTTTACACACACTCATATATAAACTCTGAAACGTATAAAATGTATAACAGTTTTTCCTAAACACAACACAGAAACATTTAATGAGTCATTAATTTGTTATAACTTTTTTCTACTGAACCGATTTTGGTAATTTTTGAAATGATAATGAAGTTCATATAACATTAAATTATGCCAAAACCTTATTAAAATTTTTTTGATTTTTAATTGATAATTTTATAGAAATTTTTTGCTGGAACTTAGAATTTTCCTCGGTCTATATCTTTTAATATAAAGAAAAGATTTTGTTGATTATAAATAGTTGATTACAAATATTTCAGCCAAATTTCGCAGATCACTGTCATTTATAGCGTGCCAACAACAGACAGACAGACGGAAAGACAGACGCAATAATACATATTTATATATTTAATTTTAAACACTTACTGGTCTTTATTTCATCAACAACTGTCTAAACACAAAAGTTACAACAATTTAGTCCCAAAAGTCTCTTTAAAAAGATTTTTTATTTTTTAATTTTTGCTGTTCATTTAAATGTCTTGTGGGATTTTTTTGTTGTTACCACAAAAGGACATTTTTCTTGGCAAGAAAAAGTTTTTCTCATAATTACACATACATACATACATACATACATACATACATACATACATACATACATACATACATGCATAAATAACCATAATATTTTGCGTGTTTTTTTATGCAGACACTGTAGTGTAAATCTAAATATTTATGTGCAACAGAATAAAATCTTAATGTAGAAATTTTTGATAAACGACATTTTCATTAAGAAAGTTTAAATATTTAACTTGAAAATAAATAAAAACAGAACTCTAAAGATTTATTATAATATTCTTATTTTTCCGAGAATGTTAATAAAAGTAGAGTTTAAGGAAAAACAGAGGAAATATAAAATTAATAGAGATAAAAAATAAATTTACAATAATTTATAAACAATAACTGAACTTTTTCAAATTTTAAGAAAAATAAAATCTAAAATTAAAGTGTCAAAATTTCGATAAATTTTCTCTAAAAAGAAAATGTTCGATAAATTTTCTCTAAAAAGAAAAATTTCGATAAATTTTCTATAAAAAGAAAATGTTCGATAAATTTTCTCTAAAAAGAAAATTTTCGATAAATTTTCTCTAAAAAGAAAATTTTCGATAAATTTTCTCTAAAAAGAAAATTTTCGATAAATTTTCTCTAAAAAGAAAATTTTCGATAAATTTTCTCTAAAAAGAAAATTTTCGATAAATTTTCTCTAAAAAGAAAATTTTCGATAAATTTTCTCTAAAAAAAAATGTTCGATAAATTTTCTCTAAAAGGAAAATTCTCGATAAATTTTCTCTAAAAAGAAAATTTTCGATAAATTTTCTCTAAAAAGAAAATTTTCAATGAATTTCCTCTAAAAATAAAATATTCGATAAATTTTCTATAAAAAGAAAATTTTCGATAAATTTTCTCTAAAAAGAAAATTTTCTATAAATTTTCTCTAAAAGAAAATTTTCGATAAATAGTCTCTAGAAGAAAAATTTTCGAGAAACTTTTTTTAAAAAGAAAATTTCGATAAATTTACTTTATTAAGAATATTTTCGATTAATTATCTGTATAAAGAAAATATATGATAAATTTTCTGTATAAAGCAAAAATTTGATAAATATTCTCTAGAAGAAAATTTTCAATAAATTTTCTCTACAAGGAAATTTTTCGATAAATTATCTCTTTAAGGAAAATTTTCATAAATTTTTAAAGAAATCTTTTGATTATTGATTGATTTTCTTCAAATAATCGATGCTTGATTAAATGGTTTATTTTTAACAACTTTTTTAACTTTGACAGTATAATTATTATTAACACTCATCATTATTTGTAATTTAAAACTTTACTTAAAAAATTAAATATAACGTTTATTTTTTATATTAAATTTATTTTTTTTTTTTTATTTTTTTCACTCACCACAAAACTGACTGCTTCAGTTAAAGTAAAAACTATTTTGCAGCCTCAATGTATGCTATAGTTTTTTGTTTGTTTAAAACATTAAAAAGTATGCTACAAATAAATACACCAAACTGTGCTTTGAGCCACTTTTAATGTGTGAAGTTTATAATAATTAAATTCAATTTAACAAATTTTGTTTTTATTTTATTTTTAAATCTCGTCAGAAATTAAATTTAATTTAATTTAATTTAATTTTATTTATTTAAGTGTTTTTTTTAATAAAACATTTAAGTTTTTTTTTTTGTTTGGAGATAACAAGTGTGTGTGTATATGCACATAATTTAGTAGTGAGAACATAAATAAAACTTAGTTTGCTTAATGATAATGAGTTTTATTTAGTTAGTGACTTTTTAACAAAATTTCCTAATTGTAGCTTAAGGCCATTTGGGTGTTAATTCCAAAAGTAAATATAATAAAGAAAAAAGTCTAATAATATAAATTAAAGTTTATGTTTTGGATTTAATAAGTTATGAATTGCGGTCTATTGGTTATTTTAATCTGAATATTTATAAACTTTTTAGGTTTCCCTTTTGACTTTAATGTCCTTGTGGTTTCTTCATTGATAAATTGTTTTCTAAAAGTTTTGCATCAATTTCCGCGCATTTTCAAGAAACTTAATTTGCTGTTTTTCTAGAATTTTTCCATAATTTACATAGAAATTAGTTTTTCATTCTGGTTTGTTTTTTTAGCTTCAAAAAAATATTAAAAATTTATTTCAAAATAAAAAACGAACAACAATCAAAACTTTTCACATTAATCTTATAAGAAAATCTGATATTTTAAATAAATAAAAAATGATTTTTTTTTCACCAATTAAATGCTACAGATTTAAGCCAATTAAATGAATTTCTTCTTTTTTTTTCTTCAATTCTAGTATTTCAAACATTTCTGACCACAATTGTCCACCACTTTGGTAAATGACTTCTTTAACCACAACCAGTTAAGGGGAATAACCCAAAGCACTAGTCGAAATGGTTTAAGTTTTTGTGGTGAAATTCACCTTAATGAACTTCAAATCTTAATTGCCAATTTTATGGTTTGTGCCTTGTTTGTTAGTTTATGAAAAAAAATGCTTTAATCAAGAGTTTTCTTGAAAGTAAGCAAAAAATAAAAAAATAACTGTAGCATATTTTTAAATGAAATTAAAAGTGAAAAATTAAGCATACTCTAAGGCGATCGGAATTGCAAAGTACCAATTGGTGCCACGCAGTTTTTAAAGTATGTGTGGAAATTAAAACTTTTTATAAAAAACGAATCAATGATATTCTTGCAACAATCAGTTGTAAGACATAACTCTAGGTTGACGTTTCTTCGATAATGCTGTGGATTATAATATCAATATTTTCCGCAGCAAACTTTTCGTATTAAAGTGAAAACAAAATCATGAAATCTAATTTATATGATGAGTGTTTTTAAAGTGAAATCTTGAAATAGAACAAAAATAAATAAAACAAAAAGTGTTTCATATTTAAGATTTTTATTAATAATTGATTTTTGTTAATAATTAAAGTATACCTTTGGGCTGTCAAAAGCTATGAGTCTAAAAAACGTTTTATTTTTTATTTATTATAATTATAATAATAATAATAATAATAATAATAATAATAATAATAATAATAATAATAATAATAATTATTATTATTATTATTATAATTATTATTATTTTTATTATAATTATAATTATTATTATTATTATTATTATTATTATTATTATTTGCTTCTTATCAGGGTTGCGAACGAAAATACTTGACATTATTTTCTTAAGAAAACAATTCTATTTTATAAGGATCTTATTGCAAATCATCCACAGGCTATTGAAAAGCCAAAAAAAATTATATTAAAAGTTAATTAAAAACTTAAAGTTCCAGCGAAAGCAGATAGATAATTTCATTCAAATGATGTGGTTTTTTTAATTTTGCGAAACCTTAACTATGAATTCACTAATGCTGTTTTTAATAAAAAATTCCGTTATCTTTACAAAGTTGTTTTTATTTTGAGATCATCCTTCTGATGTCACCAACTCTTTCCTTTGCAGATTATTTATGATTTCATTTCTTTTCTCCATATATGCGTTTTTTTTTTCTGATCTGTTCTTGTTTATAATTTCCTGGCTATTTCGGCGCTGTTTTCGTCTCTTCATTTTTAGTTTCAGTTTTATGCCGGAACGTATGATATTCTGGTTTTAGACTTGAATATATGTTCGATCTTGCTAAGACTAGTTCGTTGTATTTGTTGTCCACAATATTAGAATATTTTATATTCAAATCGAAAAGTGTCCTGAAAAAATATCAGAAGTTTTATGATCCTTTTGCAACAATTACTGTTTTTTTTACCCTAAATTCCTACAAATTTATTCTGGACTCTATTTACAAATCCAAATCCAATAATAATCATTAAAGTGTCCTTAAATTTCTTCTAGATCTTATTAGATATAAATATATTACTTAAGAGACTCTTTAGTCCCAATCATATATCCATCTCATTTTTAGGACCCTTCCACTTTTTTGTGAATAACACCAAATTGTGAAATTTTATTGTCTGTCTTAAATTTGATTTCCACTTCAAAGTCTTCATAAGCTATAGACTCTTTTACGGTATATGAGTTGAAAACTGAGTTTTCTAAAAGAAATTTGCTTCCAAATTTTATTATGATTTGTTTTGTTAATCGATAAAATTTGAAAGGATTTTAAAAAATCAACATTACCAGGTGGATCAACATTGCATGATTATCCATTATCCAATTGACCAGAAATCCTCATCTACCCCTCATCTTCCGCCATATTAAACTTTATTTATATATTTTCAACGGTCCAAAGTTACAAAATTTTTTCAAAAGAAAAAATCACTGAGTACATATTCATCCTTTTTTAAATAATTCCGTAACTGTAATATCTTAATAAATTTTTAAGTGGTTAGAACTGAAGTATTTCCTCGATAACATAAAAGAGTACAAGTGCCTATAAGGTCAAGAGCGTAATCAAATATCATCCAAATTTGTTCTCTTTGGTTTGAAAAAATTTTGAAAATTTGCCAAAAATTCATTTATAAATTGAAACTTAATAAATTTTTAAAAGTGAGTAGACTTTGTAAATCTCGTCGAATTATAAAGGTCATGCCTAATAGTTTCAGTGATATTTTATTTGAAAGAAATTGTTAAACCATTTTCACTTTTGTTGTTTTTTAGTACTTTTAAATCAAAAAAAAAGAACTTTCGGGATATTGCAACAACTACATTATTTCATTTACAGAAAGAAGTTTTTTGTCATCAACTTATAAATAAATCTTGTAGGGAATGAATGTAAACTTAATTTGTAAGAAGTCGACACATAGATCTTCCCACAATCCCTTTCTTAAGTTTATCTATGTGAAGCAAGAAAAAATAAAAATAAACATTATTTGGGTATTTCCTGCTTCCTATTTCTTATATATCATTATGAAATTTCAGGTAAATGCCATTAATCGTTTTCATTTCATTAAATTTTAAAAATAAATTTTATTAAAAAAACGAAATTTTAAATTTTGCATAAATTATTTAAAATACATTTTATTTATTTTTCCTTAAAAATGTGGATACTCCAGTTTGGTCGTTTCATTGATACATAATTCGTGAGTATGAAATGTATACCTTGAATAAAACAAAAGTTTAACTAGGCTTCCTCTGGCCAAATTTAGTTATTTTTGATAGAATAAAACATTCTTAGGACCTCCTTACTTAAAATGGCTGAAAAAAGCATGAGTAGAAATAGATTAAAAATTTATTTCTCTATTAGAGGTAACAAACGTATCTTTAATAGAAATTTAGAAGAACTATATACAATATTTTTTGTCTCAGTTTATTGATTTATTTCTGGCACAAGGACACCGAGTACACTTTCGACTACATGGGCACTTGTATTCCTCTTAATCAACTCAAAAACACAAACAAAAACTCTAATCATGTGAAATTTCAATAAGATTCAACAACATTTAAAAATTATTTAGATTTCGACAAATGAAGTATCTTAACGTATACTTAATAAACAATATCAAATATTAATTATCCACTGTGTTATTTTCTTTGATATAGATAAAGTTTCACTTAAAAATTTATCTAAATCCCCTTCCAATAAACTTAACATTTAAATATTTGTTTTCTAATAAAATTCATGTATTTTACATTCCTTTTTATTTTAGATTGACGTAAGAAATAATTTTAGAAAATCTCTATAGAAATTAAAAAATTTTTTTTGGGCAACAGTTTCTATTACATAATTAATATTTCTGTTTGTTTTTCCTTTCATTTAGCAGCACGCATCCTTTCCGAGAAATATATTTTACACCTTAAATTATTTAAATTTTAAATTGTTTCTTATTTCTTTTAAAGGAAAACAAATCACCCTTTTTTGTACCCTCCGCAATCTCAAGTGTTAAAGAGGATACAAGTAACTTTGTCATTTCGTGTGTAACGCTTAGAAGGTATCATAATGTAAAAAATATTATTGCATTAAATCAAAATCAGAGTCGTCTTAGCTTTGTCCGTCCGTCTGTCTGTTGCTGGGATGCCCACATCCAGAGATTAAAGACAGAGCTCTATGAAAATTGGCTGCGGATTTATTATAGTCCTGAGAAGATTTCTGTACAAACCAGTAAAATTTTGCCTTGAGAATATAAGTAAAATTGTCAATTATAGTTCAACAAAATAGAATGTAATTTTGCTATACAATTAGGTTATATATACTTCATTGCCATTCCAATAATTAACAAAATCGGTTTAGTGAAAAAAGTAACAGTAAAAAGTAAAGTAAATTATGCCGAATTTAATGGCATATTAAGTGTTCCTACGTAATATTAACGACAATTTTTTTATATATATAGTACTACTGCGAGTGTATATATGAGTGTGTAAGTCCGATACATAATTTATTTTCTTCACACGTATTTGTGATGGAGGGTATTAACGATTCGGCATAGCCGAATATAGTATTCTTATTTGCTGAAATATTGATTTTATAGAGGGAAAATATTAATTTTCCTTTTTTCTTTCCTTTCCAAATTCTTTTTAATATAAAAATGATTTTTCGTTATTTAATTAAAATTTTAAGATCTTGTACACAGAAATAAACGCGATGTTGACGATGAGAGACTAAAATATTTCCTGTTTGCTGAACAGGGAAACAATGATTTGGCTTTGAAAATCACAATAAATTGAGCATACTTTTAGGCGAGTACTTGATAAATATAATTTAATATTAGTTTTCATCTTTTTTGTAATCAAATATTTTAGAAAATATTTACTATTTCCTATAAATAACTTAATTTATAACATTAATCCTCAAGAATAAGCAAAAGCACCATAAAAAAAAATTTAATATTAAAAACTTTCGATCAGCAAAAATCACAATGAAGAAATAGCTTTATTCCCTTAACATTGCAATTGTTATTAGGACAGCAATTGCAAACAACAATGAACTTCAAAAATACTTTTAGCTTAAATCACATCACACAGCTGCAAGAGTACCAATAGTCGTCATTCATTGAGTGGCGGATGCAATTTCTGACAATGAAGAAATAATTGCAGCCAACAATTGCTTTTCTTCCAATATAAAAAAAAATAAAGAAACATTCATGCTGTGTGCGGCCCCTGAACCATGACAATAAACCGGAAAAGGAAAAACCAAAAATAATGAAAATGTGCAACATTACAATGATAATAATCGCGCTGCCATGTAGTGGCTTCAGAGAGAAAGAATAAAAATGCATTTCGGGGAATTTGCTTTTCTACTTAAATTTTTACAAAGTTTTATTTTAGTTCTTTTTTCATTTATTTTATTTCAATTCTTAACAGAATCAAGGGGTTCGTTTGTAAGGATTATTAGTTTATTTGTATGTTTACTGGTTTTATATATTTTTTTTGCTTGAAATGTGAAAACCACAATCACTTAAATTTCCATTGTATTTTCTGAAATATTTTTTCTGTTTTGGTATAAAATAATTTTTATTTTTATATCTCCTCTACATTCTACCAAAAATAAAGACCAACGAAACAATTTTTATAACTAAAATAGTAAAAACAGCAAACAGCGTTTGCAAACAAAAAAGTGATAATATTAAAATCCTAAAATACTCTTCCTGCTCTAAGGAGATTAAATTTTTCTTTTTTTATAATAAAGCAAATAAATAAAACTTAAACAAACACAGTTTGAAGTGCAGTTCCAGTTTTGTCTTAGTTCAGTTCTGGTTCATTTATCGTTCAGTTCTAGTTTTGTTCTAGTTCAGTTCTAGTTCACTTCTAGTTTAGTTCTAGTTGAGTTCTAGTTCAGTTCTAGTTCAGTTCTAGTTCAATTCTAGTTCAGTTCTAGTTCACTTCTTGTTTAGTTCTAGTTCAGTTCCAGTTCAATTCTAGTTCAGTTCTAGTTCAGTTCCAGTTCAGTTCTAGTTCAGTTCTAGTTCAGTTCCAGTTCAATTCTAGTTCAGTTCTAGTTCACTTCTAGTTTAGTTCTAGTTTAGTTCTAGTTGAGTTCTAGTTCAGTTCTAGTTCAGTTCTAGTTTAGTTTTAGTTTTGTTCTTCGTCTTGTTTGTCCCTTGATAACTAATTTAATTTGAAAACATCTCAGCGTTTTTTTTTTTTTTGCTTGATGTCTCTACAGCGGTTGAAAAGACACAGAACAATTAAAAGACAATTTTGAAAGTACTGTACTTCGTAATTTATATGCGACACGAAAAATTTCTTTTCGAGTTCATGAAATTCAGGCAGATTGCGGTATCCAGTCACGAATAAGCAGTTAGAGTTTCGATTATACTGTTTAAAGGTAAAAGTAAAAAAAGAAAAGGAAAATCCATAATAAAGGTAAAGAAAATCCAATAATATGAAATGAAAAAGACATAAGAGATATTAGAAAACCTCAGAATAATACAAAGAAGAATTTAATTTTACAATTCTTTTTAAAGTTCTTTAGAAAAAAGTTGGTCAATAACACAAAAATATCAAAAGAAAAGCAAATATAAGTAAAAAGAAATACTCCTTTCATTTTCAATGCAAACAATTAGAGTCCTTTAAAGTGACCATATTTTTCTATTTCTTTCCCTTTAACTGTAATATTTTTGGGGAAATTATTTGTTTTCTTTGTTTGTATTTTTGTTTTCTTTTTAATCTGATTAAGTTGTTGAAAATTTTATTCAGACATTTGAAAAAAAAATGTTATTTACACTTAAACATTAAATAAACAACCCAAATTTAAGGTTATTTTATGGTTGTATCACCAACAAAAGTACATTTTAAGGCTTAATAATACTGAAATATTTTATACTTTTTAATTACAGTAAAATTTATTTGTAAATGAAGACAAATGCTCTTTTTTAAGTAAAAATGATATAAAAACGGATATTGACATTAGATAAATTAAATAAAGACAAAATAGCCTTAAGGGCTTTAAAAAGGTTTACAGTAATTTCAGTTCATGTTCCAGTTCAATTTTAGTTCAATTTCAAGTTCCGATTCCTTTTCAAATTCTACTTCGATTCTAGTGGAGAAAATTATACCTTCAATGCGTTTGTGAAGATGTTTGTAATGGACAAAAAATAGTCCTTCCACCACTTTAAAATATACCGTTCGACTTAGAAGTTCTTTCAAAATCGTTTCACATAAATTTTTTTCGCAAAGTACAGGTCGCACTTTTGAAGACGTACTTAATGAAATCTGAAACGTACTGTTATTTTTGTTCAAGGACGATGCCTATTGAAATTATAAGTAAATTATTTAATATAGGCCCCATACAAAACTCCCCCTGAATGGGGTTTTAGCTTATATATTTCGTTAATTTAAAACGATTTAAACCAAATTTTTGCGAAAAAAATATCTTATGATATTCTAAAACTTTGTGCCAAATTATATGAGCATCGGTCTTTCAAGTCCTTCCAAATATCACTTTCAAAACCCATTATTCACACATATGTATTGTAATAACATTTAGTCAAATTAAGATTAATATAAGATAAATTAAATATATTTTAAGGAGTCCTCCTCTGGAAATAACTTTATTTAATAAAACAATTAAAACTCTGTTTACATGAAATGGAAACCAGAAAGATATATAATCTTCTATATATTAAAAGGATTCTTAGCTTGGAGTATACGCATGAAGAGGTTTTTTTCTTATAAAATGAAATTAGTTTACGCACTAAATTTATTTCCTCATGTTTTCCATCAGAATAAAATATGGTTTATTTAGAAAAGGTCCTTTGCACACATGTAAAGGTGATGTCATAGGAAAATAATAAATATAAATTATTCGCAATTTTTCTACGGCTGAAGTAGACAAATCAGGAAGACATTTAGTTAAAATATTTGCAATAAAATTAACATTAAACACAATTTATTTTTGGTATTTTTACAAAGTAAATTTTATGGAGGTTTCTGTTTATTACTAAATATAACTAAATATTGTTTGTTAAAAATAATTAATTGTTTTGTTATTGAAAGTCATTTATTATTTGTTTTGTTATACCACAACATAAATCAATCATGGGCTTTCTTTTCGTAATCGGTGTTCATTTTGGGATTTCAAAGTTAAGCATTGAGCGTTTTTAAGTAAAGACAAAAAAAAAAAAAAACAACGCAAAATTTAATATTTAGCTGTAACGAACACAAATTAACCCTAACAAATAGATCTTAACCAGAACTGAACTAAATCTAAAATAAGGATGAACTCACACTGGACGAGAATTGAACCAGAACTGAACTAGAATTGAACCAGAATAGAACTTGAATTGAACTAGAACTGAACCAGAACTAAACTAAAACCAAAATAGAACTGAACAAGACATGAACTAGAACCGAACTTGTATTGATCTTAAATGGAAAAACCAATTTAGTTAGCATCCATTTTCATTATTTGTCAAATGGTGAACCGAATTTTATTTTAACCCCTAAAATCATGTTAAATTTTATGTCAATATGGTTGAGCAACAGTTTGTTGTTCCCCTTCCTTTTATTTCCTCTCTTTATTTTTTCGTTTCCGCTGTTGATGTATTTATTTGATGAATTCAAATGTATTATTTATTTTAGGGCCAAGTTTCCAAAACAAATAATATATTTTTACATTTCTTTCACCGTATTCTGATTTTATTTGTTGCTTTTTTCACTTTTTTTCCAGTTAGAAAATTTCAACAATCAATCACTATTTTTAACGAAAATCTTAAATGATTAATAAGATTTGGTATTTTCGGTTTCTCTGCTATGAAAAGGAGTTGGAATATACAATGATTGTTATTAACATTCCTTAAAAAGAATCCTTCTATTTTACAAATCCTTGATAACATATCGTATATGGAGGATTTAAGGCTAAATAAACAAAAATGTTTTCACTTATTGATGATGATGAGATTTCAATACGTCAAATGAGTAAATTTATATTGGTTACAAGAACTTCTCTTCCACTCGCTTCCTCACTTTCACACCCATAGGCAACGCACAAGTAGAGCTCATTATCATATTGATGTTTGTTACAAGTTGTTTTCCATTTCCGTTTTGTTGATTTGTAAGCGGCAGCTGGAAGAAGGTTAACAGTCAGTTAACAATAACAAATTAATTGGCTTAAAAGTTTATTTTCATTTGATTTAAGTTTTCTTCCCTCGTATTTTTATTTTTTGTTTTTGTTTTTTCGATTGAGGTTTGAGGCAAAACATCTGCATAGTTTTCCATTTCTTTTGGAAATGTATCAACGAATTTGCTCTAAAAACAAGATAATTCATCAAAAACTGTTTGGATACATTTAATGAAAATTAATTTCAGAAAAAAAACATAATTATTAACAAGTTTACTTAAAAATATTAAACCAAGCGTAAGTAACTGGAATTGGTGATGCTAAACTTACAAGAAAATTTACCAGAAAAATATAAAAATTTTGAATGTAAAAAAACAAGCAAGAATTACGAATACATTTTTGTGTCGAAAATCTGGTACCATCCACAACTTACATTATCGAAACACTTGTGTAAATTGTAGATATTGGGCCAGAAAACT
This sequence comes from Cochliomyia hominivorax, assembly GCA_004302925.2. NCBI lineage: Eukaryota > Metazoa > Arthropoda > Insecta > Diptera > Calliphoridae > Cochliomyia > Cochliomyia hominivorax. The sequence continues at coordinate 4,169,152 of PYHX02000494.1, read as the reverse complement.
AATTCTATATTTTATATGATTATACCTCGATTCCTGAAGGAAATCTCACAGTGAAATTTGGTCTAATGTCTTTGAAGTTCCCTAAAAATGTTGATACGGAGGCAAAAAATTAGGGGCCGAATTTATTAAAAACTTTTACTTAAAGAGCGAATGCCATAGTCTGAAAAACTAAAGCTCTTTCACAAGCATAAGTGCTACAATGATTTTAAATTTTGCTAAATTTTTTAAATATTGACCAAAGTTGAAATGAGATCGATATTTTTGAAACCAATGGAAATTTTTTTTTAAATTTTAGTATTTATGGAAGTATATCTTCTTTTTCTTTCTATTCCGAGAAAGATATTGTCAATCATGAACCGATAACATATATTCTTGATAGAGATAATTATAGAAAATTACGACCCATATGCAAGACTGAATACATTTTGAAAACAATTTCTCTAAATTTATTGAATGTATCAGATAATGGATATGTATATTTTTTATATTGAACCGATGGGTTTGGGTCTGTGACAATTTCTTACATCCATCTACAATGCCACAGTTAAGCTATCTTTGTAATTTGACACGTAGGATTTTCTTCTATTAAGGAACAATGAAACGATCTAAGGGATTTTTCTATTACTCCTTTACTTTCTGCTGCAGTTGAGTTTGCGTCTTTCCGCTTTGATTCATTGTTTTAAGTTTCTGGAATCAGTTTATGTTCCTACAAAACAGTTGATTAGTTTATTGTAGCAGGTTCTAGGATAATGGCTCTGTCATTTGTCGCTTCCTGGAAACAACGCCATTCTTGTTTCTGGTGTAGTGTTGAAGAACATTGTTAATCGTTAAGATTCCTTCCTTACCTCCCAGCATGCTAGGCGGCAACTCTTTCTGACTTGTAGATAAGTCCTTTAGAATGATACACCATACCATTGCCAAGACATTAGGTACGTTATTTTACTTAGTCCCCTGTACAAAAGATCATCGGAATGGAGTTCTAATTAAAAAACGATTTTAAGGAAATTTTTGACAAAAAGAACTGACAATATTCGAAACATTTTCGTTGTTACCATACTTCCTCCAGTTCCGAATATTTCTTTGAAGTGCATAAATATCATATATTCTCAAATATATGTTTAAATAAAATATATTCAAATAGGAATCGATGTTCAAAATTTTAGGATGCTCGGTCGGTATTACAGCTCCCATTATACCCTTCAGAAAATCATTTAAAAATCCATACATTTCACATAAATAATAATCAATAATACAGAAAACAGAGTACCAAATTATACGAGGGTCGTATTTTTCGTAACTGCTATTATAACTTTGGTACTTTTTTGGTTAATTAAAGTTGTTAGGTATGAAAACAAATATTTTGTCCGAGTTAACCCACTTTGTTTCTGAATCTTTATTTTTGGAAATAATCTGTAACTTATAGTGTTGTAATCGAATTTGAATAAAATTTTACAGAAATCAACCAAGAGAGCGTTTTTTAATGTTCGTGAAAAAATTATTTCACTGTACCCTAAAATGGAATTAGGGCACTTAAAACAAAGCGAACATTTTATTTTCTCATTTTGTACTAAAATATTTTACTGATTTTAATTTTAACCAAAGTGTTTTAAAAATGAACATAATAAGACTCTTATATTTTTGATGTTAATTAAATCATCTCTGTATAAAGTTTATTATCAAACTTGTTTATTTTGTTTCACTGTATTCACGAATGGCAGTGAGTTTACAAGAAATGAATATAAAGTATCAAGATTATTTATCAAAATAAATAATTTTAAACACAATCATTTGTATGTGTCAGTGTTTGTGTTTGTGTTAATAGCAAACATACACTTCGTATGAAATATTGCATTTCCGGAATTCTATAGAATTTTCTTAAACACATTTTAACATTAAAGTCATGGTTATTTTTATTTATGTAAAATTTAAATTGGATTTAGTACTTTCAATCTGTTAAGATTTATATTTTTATAATTTAGCAATTTTTTCAGCTCTAAAAATTTTGTTATAAATTCATAATTCCAAAAAATTACACTCTAAAATCACTGAATAAAAAACTAAAACATATTTTTCAAAAAAACCCAACAACAAGTACGGAGAAATGAATTTGTTGGGAAACAAATAAGAGTAGAAGACGTAGTTCGTTAAGGCCGACTACATAATACCCTATAACATTTTAACATTTTAAAAGATCTATGCCATTTGAGCTGATTTTTGGATATAAACCAATATGTGGTGCAACCACTAAGTTCAAGCGATGAACTTTCGTAAAATTGTCAATTATAAATCGAAGAATTAGAATGAAAATTTCCCAAACCTATCGGAATCCAAAACCAAAACCTATCGGAAACGGTTCAGTAGAAAAAAAGTTATTGGCAAAAATACCACTAACTTTATGACGCATTTCTGGTGGAGGGTATGTAAGATTCGGCATAGTTGTCTCACATCCAAACTAACGAACCAAACTTAATGAATTTTGGAACAAGTCTGTGTTATTGCCCTAAAAGATTCCTACTTAAAACGTTCAAAACCCCGATATCTGAAACAACTTTGTTTTGAACATGGACCAAACGGCTGATTCCATTTTCATGAAATTTGGCAAACAGATATTGTTTTAAGTGAGACCTGTACGCATTAAAAAACTTTTGATTAGAGCATATCCATGTGTATCTCCCATACTAACGAAACACTTAATATTATCTCCATAACTGAAACTGGAAAGCTCTCTAAATTTAATATATGAATAACGCTTTTAAATTTTTAAATAGGGCAAAGGGAAATGTTGCCCCTAACAAACGAAAGTTTTTAATAGAATATATCTTAGAGACATTTAAAGCCAACTTCTTAACATTTGCCAGGTGGAAAAAGACTTATGAACAAAGTAAGTCCTATGAACAGACAAAATTTTAAATAGGGCACGAAGTAACATGATTTTACTTTATGAAATTAAGCGTAGAAATGAAGCAATAAAATCAAATAATTATAGATTACATAATTTTGTGATAGGGCAGGGGGTTGGTACCCGATTGCATGCGCAATTTTTAGCATGTTTCTTCAATTATTTTATTCTAAATTGTTTTGCACCACTATTGATTGTTTTAGGTGATAACTTCTTATTGGCCCTACAAACGAAATGGCAAATTTAAAATACCTATTCCATCCGGTCAAGCCGGGCTATTTAAAATCCTTCACTACATTGTTGGCTATAAATTGTAGAGACCAAAATTAATGCACGACCCTCGTAAAAAATTATTTATTCTTAACAAGCAGTACTTTATTACGATACTAATATTTGTGTGAGATATTTCTGGATTTATTTATTCTGGATGGTTTATACGGGAGCTAGAGGAAATTATGAACCGACCCTCGTGAAATTTCGTGCATCAATTTCTGTTTATGTTTATTCTAATTTGATAAATTCCTATCACAATACCAACATATTCTGAAATTTAAGCTCTTCGTGGTGATATTTTTAGGATGGTTGTATAATACCTATAAAAATAATGACCCAATCCTCACATAATTTGGCACATCACTTTAGAATATTATTAGAATTATTGGTGCCAAACTTGGTACAAAACGGTTTATATTTAGGGCTTATATGACCTTAAACCCCCAAGGAACATTTGTATCGGCGTTGTTCTTGGTCAAATATAGTGATACATGTCAAGTTTTATCATGATATCTTTGAAACTGCGATCTGCTTTTAATTCACTAGATTTGCATGAACATTCAGCCAGCCATTCAGCCAGATGAACGGACATCGTTCCATTGACTCAGGAAAAGTGGTGGTAGTAAAATATTAAAAACGAAAACATTTCATTTAAGTGATTTTAAAGCACTTTTTTTAATAAGTGTATTTTTAATAATTTCATATTCTGGCGATTAAGTTTAAAATATAATTTATTGCACTCATAACTTTTACCAGAGTTTGGCAAACAAATAAATTTGGATTTGTGCCAAAACCAAATCAACCATAACTAAAATAATAAAACAAAAGTAACAACTTTTTCAGTGTTTATACCCTTAAGGTACCAATAAACCCGAGAGATAGATGCTTAATAACCTCAAAAAAGTATTTATTTGTTTGTTGGCGTGTTTTAGAATTCTCTTCTAAAGCAGTCAACAAAAGGACCAGAAAATGAGGGCATGTTTAAGCTCATTGTCACGTACTTGTACATGATATTTTCCACTTGAACTATAATAACAGATTTTCCTTGGATTTGTTATCTTATTCTGCAACATGAATATGAAAAAAACTCTTAAAAATTAAATCCAAAAGAAAGAGATAAAATTTTTAGGAAAAATAATGCATGACCAGCATCAAGTTATTGGAGAAAAAAACTAATTGCAATTCATTCTCTTTATAGGGAGATTAAAGAAATATTTATACTGAAATGAAAAAGTTGAACCAATGAACTTGAAATATTTTTTAATTAAAAAATTGAATTGCATAAAACTGAAATGAGATGGAAGGACGTGGAGATATTAAGTAAAATATGTGATGTTAAAAAATGCTATTAGAAAAAATTTCCGGAACCGGATTTTATGATGGGTTATGCCCCGAGCAGAATGATTCCTAACAAACTTTAGTTAAATTGTAAACCTTCTTCAATATTATTGATTTTAAACTAGTACACCCTATGTTATCAGTTCAATGCCAACATTACTCTGTCTTTTTACTTTCTTTATTTAATAGCTATTTTCCACGTTGATCACCAACCGAAAAAATTTAATATACAAGACCAAATCAATGAAAGAAAGAAGAGACTGATTGTCAGTCTGCTTTCATTTTTATAAACATAAACCAACTGCTTTTATTGCACTTTTCCTGCAGTTAGTTGGAACCGATAACGTTTGTTTGATCAAACCTTTTATTTTAACTCTTCATTGTATTGGTGTTTTCATTGGTCTGTATGTACGTTGTCTCTGTTTTGCTTGCTTATTCGAATAATCTAACATACTCGCTTCTTCTATTTGTGATCTATCTTCTGGTAGACACACTCCAGTGTATCACTCTCTGTTGCTACTTTTCATACACTTACATTTCTGCATTATTCCTTCTGTTGCTTCTCTTCTTATGTATATGCTCTCGTTTATATCTTCCTGCTGCTACTTATTCAACCCGAACACTTTGCTCTGCTATTATGATGTCGGCATTGGATTTCTCATCTACTACATTCGTTTCTTGTTCTTTATTTAACCCTTAAATGGCTATCATGGCTACTTAAGTTCTTAGGTGCTTTCCCACCTGAACTTTTCGTAACATCCTTTACTCCATCGTCCTCCGGCCTAGCTGAAATGGAAAGAAAATGTTGCCGATGAAAGTCTCCCATCTCCTGTCCAAAATAAACTCCTCTCTACCTTTACTAATTAAAAAATTATAAAAAATGTGGAGATTAATTTGACACAAGAGTTTCTCCTTCTCTCTCTCTCTCTCTGAAGATACTGCCATTTTTCACTAAACAAAAGTCATAGCAAATATCTGTTTTTACGTTATAACTATATCAATATATATGAAGCAATTTTCCGAAATCTTTTAACGATGTCCTTTTTTCTGTCCTTCCATTCTATTAACAGTTTTCACTCTCTTAAATTATTACACTTGTATATGTGTTCTTAATTTAAACACTTACATTTACAATTACAAGTTTTTTTTAACATTGAATAAATTTAATTAATGAGCAGCCATACAAATTAAACTCCTGTTTAAACACAAATTATGTATCACTCATTTGATGCAAGATCGTCATAACTTGAAAAATCAAAATTTTCATTTATAATTCATTTATATATGAACAGATTAATTGCTATATAATAACTTGAAACTCGCAAATTTTAAGTAATGACGATCTTGCAGCAAATGAGCGATATGTTTAATGCTATATAAATATTTAATTAATATGTGTTTTATATGACCACCTTGTTGTTATTTTTACATGCGAAATTTTCACCACAAAATAGTTTCGCATACCATGACCTAATTGAGATAAATTATGTGAATTTAAAGCATAACAAACAAATGAGATGGAAAATAAAATCATTTAAAATTCGAAATAGTGTGTTTTTAGAAATATTTATAAAAATAATACACGATGACGTATAACAGATATTTGATTTCTTTAGTTAACAAAAATATTAAGTATACGTTCCTGTATAATATATATTATGTACCATGTTTTTATGCTGAAATCTGCAACATACAGGAAGAACTGATGTAACACCCACTGTTAGGTATTATTATTATTATTGTAATTATTTGCTGTTTTTTCTATATTTTTTTCCGGATATAACCTACTTTGAAGCTCCCAAAACCGCTAAAAACTTATGCTCCTCTAAATCAATTTGAAAAAAAAAAAATCACAAATGTTCATAAATTTAAAATTATTTATTTCTGTTTAATAATATTATTGTTATTAAATAATGTTATTTATATTTATTTTATTTTATATTAATCATACGCCCCGATATTAAAATTTTTTAAATGAATAATATTTAAATAAAATATTTAAATAAAATCTTATTTAAATAATAATTTCTAGGCCCCGAAACAACTTCATCCCTTTTCCTTTTTTGAATCATCATAAAGCAAACGAACATGACGTATTGAAAATTATAATCTTAATAATTCCCTTGCAGAAATATTGCCATCAGAAACTGCACGTATTATGCGAAATAATGAAACATCATATTTATTATGCCATTTTCTTCGTATTTCTTTCTTTCTTACTTTTCTTTTTGTTGCCATTTCTCTTTTGATTTTACTTTATAAGAATAATTTCGAATTAACACCATCGAAACCATCACTCAATTGCTGCTGACACTAATGAAAACTTTTGGTGAACACGTATGACTCACAGCACGTGAGAGGGTGTTAGTGCGTGAGAAATAAAAATTATAAAAATGAGAAGGGAAACGAAAATGTATGTGCGTGTAACTTTATTGTTTCATATGAGGTTTCTGAATGAGTGTGTATGTGTGTGGATGTGTTTGTATGAAGTATGTGTCAATTTTAATGACCAATTTGCTGAAATATATAAAATGTGAAATTATGAGTGATGTTACATCAGAAAAAGGAGATGCTGATAATGTTATTAAATGATATAAGTGATAAGAAGTTAAACAAGTAAGAATACCATATTCCGCTATACCAAATCTTCAATATCCTCCACTATAATGCCTGTGAAAAAATGCATTTTGTGAATTATAAAATTAGTTATATATTTTTGGTTATAACTTTTTTCTACTGAACCGATTTTGATAACTTTTAGAATGGAAATGAGGTACATATAGCATAATATTATAACAAATTTTCAATCTAATCGATTTGAAATTCACAATTTTTAGAAAAATGTTGGCTTGAACTTGAAAGATGTCTATAATACTGTCAGCAGCAATTGAGTGATTTTGATTTGATGCAAGAACACATACACATTATAAGATCTGAGATGATACCCCTTAGCGTTACACACGGAATAACAAAGTTAACATACTCTCTTAACCACTTGTGGTGATGGAGGGTAAAAAAAGAATAAAATAAAAAATATAATCGAAAATAAATATTTGTACATTTTTTACAAATCGAAATCACTTAAGTATTTTTTTTAAGTTTCCATTTCATATCACTTTAGCTTCAAATTACCTCAATCATAATTTCTTTGAAAAACGTTCCAAAAAAAAATCTACCTGTTTCTAAATTTAGACACAAAACTTATTTAATTTTCACTTTATAACTTTTTTCTCAGAATTCAATAGAGACGGAAAAATAATGTCTGTTAAGTGTCTAAACAAGTTCATCTTTCATCTGATGTTTAGCCAGAAACAAACAACAATAAAAACAAACTTTTCAAAAAGTATTTAGAAAAGTGTCAAAGACCATGTAAGACAATTTAACAACTAATTCTTAGGAAAATTTCTCATGAAAAACAAGAAACAAAATTAAAAATTTCAATTTAAGAGAAAATCTGAAATAAAATTCTCTATAAAAACTTTTCTTAAAAATTTGCATATAGAAATTCTTAGGAATGAATTAGGATTATAAAACTTATAAATTGGCTTTGGCAATAAATATTTATGGAAAATATGATAAATCGAAAACTATAATTATATATTTTTCTCATTTGAGTGTGAAAGAGTTTATAGAAAATTTGTAATTTATTTTATTTAAAAAAAAAAAATTTCAAATAAACCTGTAAATATTTATTTAATACAGAGAGTTATGTGCATTTTTACAAAATCGCCTTATAATCCCATTGTTTAGCTTTAATTTACTATACAAAACATTTAATTTGCTAAATGCAAAACAAAGTTATAAATAAAACAAGTAAGAATGCTATATTCGGCTATGCCGAATCTTAAATACCCTCCACCACAAATTCGTGTAAAGTTAATACGTTAGGTTCCATAGACACACATATATTCACAAATGTATATAACACAGAAATACTTAATTAGTCATAAAATTAGTTACAATTTAAACTATAAAATTTTTCTACTGAACTGCCTTTTTTCTACCAATTTTCATTGAGCTCTGTTAATTTTTGCGGATGTGAGCAGACAAAGACATTGACGAAAATCGACTGAGATTTTGACTTGATGCAAGAATATATACATTATGGCGTTACACACAGAATGACAAAGTTAATATTCTCTCTCTACCACTTGTAGTGTGGAGCGTATAAAAACAAAAAATATGCTTGTTATAAACTCAAAACTATTTTCCGGGAAGGGGTCTTATATGGGAGCTACAACAAAGTTTGGACCAAGATTGTTCATATTTATAATATACTTTTATTATAGTTAGAAAAATCATTGTGCTAATTTTTAATGGAATTGATCTTTATTTAAATGTTTTATAAACTCTAATCCGTTTTCCGGAAAATCCCGTTATAAGGGAGCTATAGGAAAATTTGGACCGATACAGGGCAAATTAATATAATATCTTCAGAACAGTTAGCAAAATAATTGTGCCGACTTTCAATAGAATTGGTCTTATTTACTCGGGAAGGGGACTTATATGGGAGCTATATCAAAATATGGACCCATTTTAATAAAATTTACAACATATATTTAAAATAGCTAGAAAATTAGTTGTGCCAAATTTCAATAGAATTGGTTCAAATCTAAAAGTGTTATAAGCTATAAATCATATTCCGGGAAGAGGCCTTATATGGGAGCTATATCAAAATATGGACCCATGTAAATAAAATTTATAGTATATATTTAAAATAGTTAAAAAATTATTTATGCCAAATTTCAATAGAATTGCTTCCAATTTAAGAGTTTTATGAGCTATAAATCACATTCCGGGAAGGGGCCTTATATGGGATCTATATCAAAATACGGACCCATGTGAATAAAATTTATAGTATATATTTAAAATAGTTAAAAGATCAATTGTGCCAAATTTCAAAAGAATTGGTTCCAATTTAAGAGTTTTATAAGCTATAAATCATATTCCGGGAAAGGCCTTACATGGGAGCTATATCAAAATACGGACCCATGTGAATAAAATTTATAGTATATATTTAAAATAGTTAAAAGATCAATTGTGCCAAATTTCAAAAGAATTGGTTCCAATTTAAGAGTTTTATAAGCTATAAATCATATTCCGGGAAAGGCCTTACATGGGATCTATATCAAAATACGGACCCATGTGAATAAAATTTATAGTATATATTTAAAATAGTTAAAAAATTATTTGTGCCAAATTTCAAAAGAATTAGTTAAAATTTAAAAGTTTTATAAGCTATAAATCATATTCCGGGAAAGGGCGTTGTATGGGAGCTATATCAAAATATGGACCAATGTTAATAAAATTTATAAGATATATTAAGAATGGTTTAAAAATTAGTTGTGACAAATTTTAGTAAATTATCTTAAAAATTGCGGTCCATATGACACAAAGAGTTTGGGGTGTATCAAAATTTTGCATATTATAGCCTATAACTTTTTTCCGGTTAATCAGATTTTGATAATTTTAGGCACGATGATGAAGCACGTGCAATTGTATGCTAAAATTAATTTTTTGTTTAAGTCCAATTACATTTTTAGAAGAAATTATAAGAGTTCATTTTTGAAATTTTGAGGTTGTTTCAGATATCGGTCAATAACTTCCTTGCTTATAAACCGATATAGCTGGTTTTAAATAGCAAACTGCTTAGGACAATAACAAACAATGTGGCCAAGTTTTATTGAATTCGGTCAATTATTCTAGGCGTGAGAATGTTTCCAACAGACAGACAGACGGACAGACGGACATAGCTAAATCGACTCAGTTTTTGATTTGATGCAATAATATATATACATTGTTGGGTCTCAGATGATTCCTTCTTGGCGTTACATACAGAATGACAAACTTAATATACCCTCACCACTTGGTGGTGGAGGGTATAAAAATGTATTATAAGTAATTAATTAATATTAATCATACGTACAAGTGCACAAACATTTTAAGTAAAAAAAAAATCAAGTAAAGAGTAAGATTGAAAAATTCTTAATGCACAGTTTTAATATTTTCTTTGCTGAATAAAATTTTTATTACAATTTATCAAAAATAAATATTTTTATAGATAAATATTTTTATAAATATTTTTTAGTTTTAAGAAATTTCCAAACTCTTTAAGAGAACCTTCCACTAACGCTTTTTTATATTGTTTTCTGTCACAGGTAGTTTATCTCCGTTTAAAATCTAACATACTTCTGGACACTTTTCTTGTACCTTTTAACTCAATTCTAACACGACACTGGTCAGCTCTGGAGGGTTTGGAGGATTCTCTCTCTTTTTCTCTCTCACTTTCTCTCTCTCATTAATTGACATTTTGCCCGAATATTTGTCATAGTCTTTTTCACTTTACTGCTTGAAACCCCCAATATCGGTTTAGTATGAAAAATATTATAGACCGACATCTGAGATAATCTCAAAATTTATAAAGAAATTTTTTCTGAAATATTAAATATGAAAAATAATTGGATTCAAATAAAATTTAGCTATATATGTACTTCATTTTCGCACCAATGTTCCTTTTGATATGACCCAACTATTTGATCAAACAATATTATTGTATATTTGCCCAAGAGACGTTTCTTATCTACTTAACATTTGAATACATTTTATAAAATAAACTGAAAAATAATCAGGTAAAAAATTTATAGTCGGTCAATTCTGACTTTATAAGTTGTGACTACGAAAAATGTAAACGTTTATATCCTTTTTGGGTTTCTAGAGCATTATACATGAGAAATTATGGATTGACCTTGTAAAATTTCGAACATTAATTCTAATAAAGAGTTATCTTATTTAGACCAAAATAAATAATACCTACGTATATGAGAGATGTATGCACTTGAAAGTCATATTTCTCAGAGCTTCATGCTCCGATAACCAATTTCAATTTAACACTACATGTCAAATTTTATCAAAATTTCTTCACAACATGTAGTTTGATCACAATCTTTATATGTACAGCCAGACTGTCGGATGTTCATAGTTCAATCGGCTCAGGAAGTGATTCAGGTTGAATGACATATTTAAAAGTTACTTTTGTGCAGAAATGTTTAACTCACAGAAAAAATAAGGCTTTTCCGACCTTACAGTATATAGATTGTTTCTGGAACACGCTAATCGATTTGTTTTTTTGTCTTGGAAATAAATGTCTTAATTAAAATTTAGCATAATGATGGTATATGAGTGAAGCATTATAACTCGGAGAATTAAGGCAAAAAATCTAATACTACCAGAAATGGTTCAAATTTTTCATGCCTGAATCAGAATGTAGTGCATTACATAGTCGGGCTTGATTGCCTATAACTATCTTACTTATTAACTTTATATTTAAAGATTACAGTGAATTCCATTATTCTCTTAGAGTTATCAACTACAAAGCGTTTTATCTTTATATCTCAAACAGTAAACAAACTGAATTTATTGTTTTTCTATTTTTTTAATAAAAAACTAGAATAAAACTGCGTTCAAAGTCATGAAGTTCCATTAGTTCACATTTGATTCTTCTAGTGATCAGTACCGGTTTAACGAAACTCAAGTGAAATGGCTTTAACTATAATATTATTCTACATATTAATCGCTTTATCCACTTTGGCTTTATACATCATGAAAAAACGTTTAAACTATTGGAAAGATCAGGGTATTGCATATTCTGAACCCCATTTCATAGCCGGCAATTTAAACGGTTTACATACACAACGCAATATAGCAACATGTGTCAAAGAAGTGTATGATAAATTTAGAGGTACAGGACCTTTTTGTGGTTTTTATTTTTTCCAAAGACCCGCCGTTTTAGTCCTGGACATGGAATTAGTAAAAAATATTTTAATAAAAGATTTTAATAATTTCACCGATCGTGGTTTATATCATAATGAAAAAGATGATCCTTTGACTGGACATTTATTTCTATTGGATGGCAGTAAATGGAAAAATTTAAGACAAAAACTTTCACCCACCTTCACATCGGGAAAAATGAAATTAATGTATCCCACAGTAACACAAGTGGCCAAACAGTTAGTGGAAATTATTTTTAAACTAAAAGAAAGTGACCAGAGTATAGAACTTAAGGAATTGTTGGGACGTTTTACCACTGATATTATTGGCCGCTGTGCTTTTGGCATAAACTGTAATAGTTTGGAACACCCACAGGCTGAGTTTCTTTTAATGGGAAGACGCGCTTTAAAAACCAAGAGACATGGTAAAATATTAATGAGTTTTATTCAGGGGTTTCCTGATCTGGCTAAAAAATTCCACATGAAAGTTATGCCTGACGATATAACGGATTTCTTTGTGCGCATAGTTAAGGAAAATGTTACCTATAGAGAGTCCAATAATGTCAAAGCCAATGATTTTTTAGGCATTTTAATAGAAATGAAAAATAGTGAAGGAAATGAAAAGTCTGTCAAATTAAGTATAGAAGAAATGGCAGCCCAGACTTTTGTATTCTTTTTGGCTGGATTTGAAACCTCTTCCGTGACCATGGCGTTTGCTCTCTATGAATTGGCCTTGAATCATAAATTTCAAGACAGACTGCGTCAAGAAATCAATGAAGCCTTTGACGATCAAAATCATATTAGTTATGAAGCCGTACACAGTTTACAATATTTGGGACAAGTGATATCAGGTAAGTACCATTATTTTTGTTCTCGAATTTAAACAAGATCTCTGAAATTCTATTTAATCTTTCAGAAACTTTGCGCAAATATACCCTAGTGCCTCACCTTAATCGTCAAGCCCTTAAAGATTATGTGGTGCCTGGTCATCCTAAATATATTATCAAGAAAGGAATGCCGATTCTAATACCAGCTTATGGTATACATCATGATCCAGATATATACCCTGAACCAGAGATATTCGATCCTGAACGTTTTAACGCTGATAATACTAAACAACGTGATAGTGTTGAGTTCTTATCATTCGATGATGGACCTCGTAATTGTATTGGCATGCGTTTTGGTTTAATGCAAACACGAGTGGGTTTAGCGTATCTTTTGCACAATTTCAAATTTTCAGTTTGTGATAAAACTGAAATTCCTTTAGAATTTGATAAGAGATCATTTATATTGGAAAGTAAAACTGGTATTTTCTTAAAGGTGGATAAAATTTGAAATCTTTTTAAGTTCACTATTTTGCATTAATAAAATTTTTCAAATAATCTCATATTTACTTTGTTTACGAATGTATTTTGAGATAAGTATTATCAGTTATCAGGCCCGATAACAGCATACAGCGAACGGAAACGGATTTCAATGAAAAATTCACACAATATTTGTAGAAATGTAGGAGAGATTAAATTTTGAACTTGAACTATATGGATCTAAGTTCAAATAAATAAAATTTCGATTCTAATCTCAGTTGCCTCCAGTTGCTCATAATATCAAAATGACCATCTAAGAAATATAGTATGTTTTTACTACATTACATTGTCACCAATTATATCGTTTATAACAGGTAACAATGAGGCAAAGACCAGCTGTTGAGTTTTGGATTAATTTTGAATGATTAAGGATTATTTAAAAATATTTCAGTAAGAGATTTTTCAAATTTTGCCGATTTTGATTTGTATCGTAATGAAAAAATTATCCTTTTACAGAAATTTATGTTTCCCACAGTAACACAAATGGCTGAACAATTTGTGGAGGTATTTAGCCAACTAATGAAAGTGAATCAAATTAATGAGATAAATGAGTTATTGGTACGTTCAACAACGGATATAATAGGCACCTTATTATTTGGCTTAAATTGCAATAGTTTATAAGATCCTTTCGCATGGTTCAAATTGGAAAAAAACTACACTTCCAAATAATAAAAGATGATGTAACACATTTTTCATGCAGATAGTTAAGGAAACTTTAGCCCACAGAGAAAACCTTGAATCATCATAAAATTATACTTAACACATACCTACATGAATACCAGTTAGGTATTCATATTATTTTCATGATTCTCTCATGTATGAGATACATGTCATATGGATATAATTGCTATGAGAAATAACGGACCGATGCTTCAAAAATTCTAGCTTCATGGTTGCATAAGTTTTTAACATACTTCATTTTACACTACAGTACAGAACTATTTAAGATTTTTTTTACGCTTTTTCAAATCGAAAGGAACCATGTATGGGAATTATAATCATTTGTAGTTCCTTCTCTGTATGAGGATTTCTACTACATTTTTTTCAACTTTTTTAAAATATATTTATATTTATGTCTTCTAAAAGCTTGTTGTTCTCTACTGGAACAACATTTAGTCACACAGTATCTTTTACTACTTTATATAAATTTTGACATTCATACGATTTAGCAGATCCTTTCTTTTATTTTAGAGGTCATTAGGAAATAAAGCCAATGGTTTATTTTCCTAAAGTGTGTGTTTATAAATATATTTTTGAAAAATTTGTTTAAAATATACTTATGAGTTTAAAATCCCATTTCTGGAGGACATTTGTATGGAAAATACCTGCAATATTGGGCCGCACTAGACCAATATTAATAGACTTCGTTTTTAGCTCAAACTAATAAAAACGGTGTAAAATGGTGTAAAATGCTTTTTTCTAGATACTACAAACATCAGCCCAAACGCATACTAATCTAACCAACTATCGTGGTATAGAGTATAAAAAAATTTTAAGTTTTACATAAAATGTATCGCTCTATTGATAATATGTTACGATAATACATCAACTTAAAAATATATATTCTTATGCAAATCCATATTCTATTACACCAATTTAATTCTATAACTAATATTTTGTTCTCCCAATCTTATCTCTCCCTATTGGCATGAGTATACAAAAACTATATAAATATCATTTTGAGTATTTGCTGCTATAAAATGAACAATAAATCCATGAGTAAATTCAGTATTCATTAAGCTTTCGTAGTGATCGTTTTGAAATTAATATAATAAATGGCCTTAACTACAATGTGTAAGGGAAATATATGAGCAATTTAAGAAAACGGGACCATTTTGTGGTTTCTATTTCTTTCAAAGGCCATCGGTTTTGGTGTTGGATGTGGGATTAGCTAAAAATATTTTAATTAAAGATTTTACGAATTTCACCGATCGTGGCTTGTTACACAATGAAAAGGATGATCCTCTGACAGGACATTTATTTCTATTGGATGGCCATAAATGGAAAAATTTAAGACAAAAACTTTCACCCACCTTCACATCGGGAAAATGAAATTTATGTATCCCACACTAACACAAGTAGCAGAACAATTTGTGGAGGTATTTAGTGAAATAATGGAACAAAATCATATAATAGAGATAAAGGAGTTGTTGGGCACGTTTTACCACCGATATTATAGGCAGCTGTGCATTTGGTATAAATTGTAATAGTTTAAAAGATCCCAAGGCTGAGTTTCGTTTGATGGGCAAACGTTCTTTAACCGAGAGAAGACATGGTAATTTAATAATGGGTTTTATATTTGGCTTTCCAGATTAGCCAAAAAGCTTCACATGAAAATTGTTTTGGACGATGTTACTTCAATTTTTCATGCGCATAGTTAAGGAAACTGTAGCCTATAGGGAGGCAAATATATACAATGCAATGATTTTCTTAGTATTTTAATTGATCTGAAAAATGGCAAGGAAGGCGAGAAAGCGGTAAAATTGAGTGTAGAAGAAATGGCAGCCCAAGCATTTGTGTTCTTTTTGGGAGGTTTTGAGACCAGTTCCTCGACTATGGGTTTTACTTTATATGAATTGGCTCAACATCAAGAAATACAAGATAAATTACGTCAAGAGATAAATGAAGCGTTTAATGGTGAAAAACATATTAACTATGAGACCATACATAATTTACAATATTTGGGTCAAGTAATATCAGGTGAATTGGGCTTATATTTTGATTTAGAATTTAATATTAATTGTACAATCTGTCTTCTTGCAGAGACTCTTCGCAAATACACCATAGTTCCCCATTTAAATCGTCAAGCACTTAATGATTATGTGGTTCCTGGTCATCCTAAATATATCATTAAAAAAGATATGTCAGTTCTTATACCCGCCTATGCTATGCACCATGATCCCGATTTATACCCAGAACCAGAAAATTTTGATCCCGATCGTTTAGCTCAACAAATACTAAACAACGTGATGGTATTGAATTTTTAGCATTTGGTGATGGCCCTCGTAATTGTATTGGCATGCGTTTTGGTATAATGCAAACACGAGTGGGTTTGGCCTACCTTTTGCATAACTTTAGATTTTCTGTCTGTGATAAAACTGAAATTCCTTTGATCTGGAATAATCAATCATTTTTATTGGCCAGTAAAAATGGTATTTACTTAAAAGTAGAAAAAGTTTAAAATAAAATTAGTTCACTAATTTTAAGTGTTATTACATTTTGTATCCGAATTACTATAATTATCAAAATAAAAACAAAAAATGTGATTGTTAGAGAGAACTTAATGTGAAAATGAATTGAATTCTGTACAATGATGTCATTAAAAATTTTTATCTAAATTTTATAGAGCTTTTTAATGTTTGAGTCGCAGAAAAAACTTCGTAGTGTCTGAAACGTTTTAGAATTATCACATTGTTATGGCACGCGACTCAGGGAAAATATTATAAATAATAATAAATAAAACAACAAAGAAATTAAATATTTTATAAACAATGATTTTGCAAAAAATAAAAAATAAAAATAAAAATAAAAATAAATAATTAAAACAAATCATGTATAACAACACAACAACTTTTAAAGCCGGTAAATTTTAAATAATGCTATAATTGACTATAAACCAAACGAGAACTAGACTATAGCAAATCAGTAATATTCTCTACTAAAGCAACATTTAGTCACAGTGAGAGATACATATTATATATATGAATATTCATACGAATTAGTAGACTTTTTATCGGTCAAAAATCAAATTTTCTTTAACAACAATTTGTAAAAAAAAGTGTTTAAAGGAATTTTACTATTAGGAAGACGAAAGTTTTAAATTGGAACCATAAAATTTACACTTTTATCACTTGATTTTATTTTTCCAAAATTTAGAGTTTTGAGGTTCAGCAGGACTCAAAGCAAATTTACAGCCAAACAAGACCTAAAAGTATTTTAAATCAGTTTGAAGTTTATAAAAGTTTTTGCAGTCCTTTATTAGTAGAATAAGGATTTGGAGAAAATTTGAAAGATAAATAAATTATGTTTCAGTGTTCTATTTAATCGCACATATACCTTTAGACATACATGTATGGAATCATAAGCTTGAGACTTTTTCGGTTTCCATTTAAATTACTACCAGAAAGTTTGTTTCCGTTTTAGACAAATTTAAAGTTTTGGAGATCAAAAATTATTGAAATTTTTTTAACATATTTGCTCTTTGAATTATGCCCTTAATATACTAAAGGGTATTAAGGGCACAACTTAACGGACAAACGAGTATAAATCAAACGATTCAGATTTCGATTTGATGCAAAAATATTGCAAGAGATATAAAATTCTCGAAAATATGTCCTATAAACGCTTACATGCCCTTCTTACCCTTTTCATTCACTATTTATTATATGCGATTTATATGCAAATTTCAAAACATTCTTAATAATATTTCCGAACTTGATTGACTATTATTTTCTTTAGAATGTAGTTAAACGTTTCAAAAATTATAAAACAAAAGTCCGTTGAACCATAATTAAGTCTTATCAAAATATTTATATAAAGTCCCCAGCGAACAGTCGCCTTTAGAAATATAAACAATTATTTTGCAAAAAAAAATACAAAATATTTAACTTAAAATGTAGGTAAATCTTTTTAAAAATGAACAATTAAAAAACTGCCAATAATGTTGATAAACAATTTAGTTAAAACAAAAACAAGTAAGAATATTATATTCGGCCAAGTCGAATCGCAAACTTCCTCCAACAAAGTGCATGTGAATGTAAATACGCAAATATTCTTATTTTGTTTATTATAATTGACAGTTTTACGAAAGTTTTTCTCTGAATTTTAGAGGTTGTCTCAGATATCGGTCTATATCTTTAATATACGGAACTGATTTTGCTAT
>PYHX02000494.1:4103706-4150530 GCA_004302925.2 Cochliomyia hominivorax | reverse complement strand
CCAAAATTCCAATTCAGGAAAAAATTTTTCTGTTTCAAATTTGGTACAACAACTTTCTAAGGAATGTTTTAACCGGAAGAAATGCTGGTCAGAAAAGACCATGGGGAGAAGTATGCCCATACGAAGCAAATATGGAATATCGATGTCTTAAAAGCTAAACACTGAAAGTTTTCTAATTTATCCCAAATTACTTCCTCAAGAAATGTGTTAATGGATAAGACCAAGGCCAAATTTATATTAACACATTTGAATTATTAATAATCTTATTACATCGTACTTTCATTCAACGTATCGTACTTTTCTAGAATTTTTTTCGTAAAATGAAATTGTAGGGTCTGCTACTTATAAGCTAAAATCTAAATTAATTCCAGTATATTCAAAATTATCAAATCATTCATAATCGAAATTTCAGCATTAATTATGTGTCATAGTCAAACTTTCTTTGTTATTTTCCCTAATTAAATCTTTATATAAATATCACTTTTTTTGAAAAACCTTCATTTTATATATCTCATCTTTATTCTCATACGATAACAAAATTTCATAAACATGATTTTTCATTACATAGATGAATATAATAAAATTTATATAATTAAATTGTTGCTACTTAATTTTGTAACACTCAACTACAGCTGATGTGTTTGTTATTTATTGAAAAAAAAGAGTCTTAAACAGATACAACTTTATTATGTAAAAATATAAATGGAAAATAAATTATATAAAAATTCTTATATAAATATCATATATATGTATAGTAATTTACATAACCAATAACAGTTTGTAGATGATACAACGCAACACTTAAAATATAAGTTCTGTAGTGAACATGGAATGTCTGAGAGAGTGAAATGTTACGTAATAAAGTGTTGCATACATTTGGGGGAAATTGTTGTTTGGAAGTGCAATTTAAAGGTAAAAATTTTAAAATAAAATTGTTTTTTTGGAAGTATTTTGTAAGTTTAAACTTCAATTGCATTTTTTTAAATAAAAAAGATTTTAAATTAAATAAATTTATTTAATTGTTTGTTTCATTGTGCTCTGCACATTACAGAAAAAAAAAACACAAAGCAAATTAAACGTTTATCATAGTTGATTTCTGAGGATTGAATATTTATTTTTCTTCTAGTTTAAGAAAAATCGTCTTTACGTTCGTGGTGAAATAATATTGAACATATTAGAATCTTTCGATACAAATATATAAAAGTATGCATCGACACTTTTTTAAAATTACTTTAAAGTATTTAAATTTCAAGAATTTTCAAGAAATTATATTTATTGTGAAGCGATGTTAAATTAACATTTTTTTGAAGCAAAATCATAATTGGAAAACAAAAAATAAAATTATTTTTATTTGAATAATTTTACACTGATTTTTTCTGTGTGTTAATGTCAGAATAGGAAACAGAAACAGTGATTTTGGTAATTCTGATTCCTAGAGAAAAAATGGCCATTTAGAAGTGTAGACTTAAAATAACATTTTGAAATAAAATATCTTTTACATGCAATTAAAACAATATATATTTTCAAAATTTAAAAGCTTTGAAAATATTTTTAACAAAATTTAATGTGAAATTAATTTCAGAAGGATTCATATTTTCACCCTTAAACATTTTAATGCATTAGCGTGTCCTTTCGCCAGAACAATAATAATTCTTTAAGAATTTATGGGAAAAAGGGAGGCAATTTTCAATAAAAAACATTAAGGAATTTTAAATATATTTTTTTAACGAGCTTATAAAGAAACCCTTTTTCCTTCCTTCTATTAAAAGAAAGTTAAAAGATCCGTACTTCTAAATTTTTAAATTTTCCTTTTATAAACTTTTATGAAAAGAAAAAAATTTGTTCGCTGGCAGCATTAAAGAGTAAATATAAGGAAAAACGCCTTGAGTCGCATCCTTTTTATTTCTTGTTTAAGTCCTAAAAAATGTTTACTGTTTACAAATATAATTTAATTTTACCTCATCTTTAGTGTTGTTTCTAGACCTCAAGACATAGACAGAGAGACCTTATTCTTATTTTTTTCTGTTACAAACACACACATAAATTATTGGCCTAATCTAGATATTGACTTTTCTTATTATAAATGTAAATTTTTTTCTCTCAATTTCACACTTTTCAAAATATGACCCTAAAATTTTACATTTTGTTACAGTCTGTCAGTTACAGAATGCACAGAACAACAACAAAGAAACAAAGACCAAAAAGAATTTTTACTTAAATCATAATCAATAATAATTGGTTCAAAGTTGAATAATTTCGAAATATTGGACAATTGTTAAGAAATAAAGAAAGTTGAAAATTTATTGAAGGTCAGCCAGCTGCAATAGAGAAGAATGTCTAAAAATTTGAAAAGAACTAAAATGTTATCGATGGTTGTATGACTTTTATGAATTTTTTAAATTATTTCATTGAAATTTAATACAAAGAAATTTAGAAAATATTTATAAGTGGACCAACATAAAATGCTATAGACATTAAATCCTGAGCTTGCTAAATAGACTTAAGAGGAATCTCCAAATACGGACATTCATAAGATAAATCATGGAATTACTAGAATTGAAGATAGAATGATGACTACAGTGACATCTAGGAAGGGAATTGTTTAGCAAGCATTTCATTGGATTCCTAACCCGTTTGGTCTTCGTCTCCTCATGGTGGTATTGAGAACATGAACCTGTTTCGGTTCAATTGGATATTTCTTCCTGCGCATCACTCAGGGAAGGAGTCCCACACTGGAGAAGCATAATTTATCACTTAATTAGTCAGCCGTTTTAAAAAAGAT
Organism: Cochliomyia hominivorax; assembly: GCA_004302925.2. Taxonomy (NCBI): domain Eukaryota; kingdom Metazoa; phylum Arthropoda; class Insecta; order Diptera; family Calliphoridae; genus Cochliomyia; species Cochliomyia hominivorax. The sequence continues at coordinate 4,147,748 of PYHX02000494.1, read as the reverse complement.
AATAATGTTTCTTTATCAATAACTTAAATGCTACCAGCCAGTAGTTATTCCTTCTTTCGCAGTATATATGTGCTTGTAGCAGCATAAGCTATTGTGATATTTTTTCAGATTCTTAACAGATTACGATTCCCTTAATTAACCTCCTTAAGCCAGGTTGTCAAAAATTCATCGACAAAGGCCTATAATCCCAGAAAAAAATAGAACAAATAGAGTTAATATCAACGAGGTAATTTGTCGCTTTTAATCTTTAGACTAGATTATATTCCAAATTGTATTCTATAATATGGCCCATAGTTTGGCCTATAATTCACTCTAAAGTCTGACTTTTAGTCTAATTTTTTGGAGGCTTATACTTAAGTCAATGGGTATACCTTACAGTCAAGGCAAACTTTCAGAACAATTATTTTCCGATAGTCTGTCTTAGTCTAGTGCTGCTTTCATTTATCAAATAGTCAAAAGTATAGTCTGTCACAAGTACAATCTGTAATCCGGTGTGTCCAAATACACCGGATTACAGAGTAGTCTTGTTAATGTTCCCTATAGTTTAGCATAACTTCTAATATATTGTCTTGAAAAAGTCTCCGATCTATACTGCATTTAGTACACTTTTAGTCCATTTTTAAGCGCATCTTCTACATTAGTTTACCCTGAATAATTCTCATTTATTTTATAGTAGAAGTGTAGTCTTTGTTCTACTACATACCGATGTTTACCTGGCTTTTACTTTGGCTTGTATTGGATCCTATATTATAGCCTATAGTTAGGTACTATATGAACATATATTGGCTTTAATAAATTTTTCTATTTTTTATAGTCTTGAACAAAGTCTAATCTGTAGTATGGTTTATAGTTTACAGTTTTGCTACAGAAGGCTCCATCCAATTAAACAACTTTTCTTGTTGCCTATAATCTGAATTGGTGCTATATAATCATATCTACACTTTAATTTTAAATCTGATTAGTAATTAAGTTTATATCTGTCCTACGGTTTAGTTATAGGTCAAAATGATGGGGTGGTGTACAGTTTATTGCACTGCCTATAATAAAGCTCATAGCGAGTAGTCTTTAGCTTAGTCTATTGAAGAGTCTTTTCTAAGTTTAGCTATAATCAATGATCTGAATTTAAACATAATCGGAATGTGAGTAATCCTATAAAATTGGTTTTGGACTTTTATCTGTTCCATAGTTAAGTCTATAATCTGAACTTTTTATAAGTCTTAGTTTAGTCAAGTACCCAAACAATTAAAATAACGTCCAAATCCTATACTGTATATCTTAACTCTGAACGTAATAAATATGCCTTTTTTAAGATATAAAACATAAAATTTAAAAACAAAAAGAATCTATCAAACAAAGTCCTTATGTTACTGACAAGATTAGAATAATAGCAAATTTTCAATTTTAATGCTGAATACAGTTTTTATTTCTTTAATTTTTATGATCACAAATGAGAAACTCGTAAAGTAAAGGTTCAATATAAAAATCTTATAAAGCTATTCGAACATTAAAATCAATATACATACATTCACATAGTTAAAACAATTTTATGATATCTTACATATACACGCACTTAGCACAAGGATATTTAAATTTTTTATATAACAAAACTTCTCCTTTTTCTCTTACACTCTTGAAAGAGTTTATGTAGAAAACTTAAAAATAAATTTTGCGTTTAAATCAATATGTTTTATATCAAATACTAATTACATTGAAAAATCCTGCATTTTCTCCTCTAAAAAACGGAAACAAAAGAACAAAACTTTTTCTTTCCTCCATATTTGCATCTAGAAAAGTCTTTGTGTGTGTGTAATGAGATACGTACTATTTAATGATTAATTATTTCATAGATGTTTTATAAACATTAAACCAATTTTTAATGGCTTTTTGCTTTTACGTTTTTCCCGAAAATTTGTAAATGTGAAAATTTTATTCGTTAAACTTTTCAACAACTTTTCCGTTTTATGTCTTTTTTCGTTTTTCTCATTATTGCAAAAATTATATATTTTTTTTTTTGAAACTTTAGAAAAACTAAAGTTAACTATTGACAGCTGTGGCTGGTGTAAATATGTAAAATGTTTTAAAAGGAAATTAAAATTTAATGATGCATAAATATAATTAAAGGCAACAGTATAGAACATTTTAAGAAAAACGAAAAAAAAATCAAAAACTAAAATAATTGAAGAAGAAACAAGTAAGAATGCCGTATTCGGTTATGCTAATTTTTCAATACCCTCCACCACCAATTCTTGTGACGTAAATTCGTTATTTATGTATGCATACATATACATTCATAGTTGTATAAAACACGTAAAATTTTTCTTAAATATGACATAGCAACACTTAATGAGATGTAAAATTAATTATATTTCAGACTATAACATTCTTTCTACTGAACCGATTTTAATTTTTGGAGCGGTAATGAAGTACATGTAGCTTAATGTTGTAGAAAAATCTAATTTGTCGATTTATAATGGAAAATTGTATCCAAAGTTCTTTCCTTGAATAAAGAGGTTACCTAAGATATCGGTCTATATCTTTTAATATAGCGTAACAATTTTGCTGGTTTTAAATAGGAAATTTTTCAGGACAATAACAAATACTAAAACTATATTTAATTCAGCTCTGTTAATTATTCGACTCAGCTTTCGATTTGATGCAAGAATATGTATATACATAATGGGGTCTGAGAAGATTCCTTCTTAGCGTTACATACGGAATGACAAAGTTGGTATACCTTTTCACCACTTACTGTGGAGGAGGGTATAGAAATCTGGGAAAATTTTCCAGGAAAAAGAAATATCAATATACTGAACAGTATGCTGAATTAGAAATTAAATCTAAAATCAGGGCCAGGGGAAGGGGTACCCTCCAACAAAGCATGTATAGATACTGTACTGTACAAAACAAAATACAGGTGGTATCAGGGGGAAAGGTAGCCCTATTTAAAGCAATAAATGATTATCTACAGCGAGAATTTTCATATTTGTTCCGATTTTTGAATACATTTTAAGCTTTAAAATTGTCATAAATCTGTTATTATCCTAGAAAACAATCTCTTTGTAACGATACTTTCTCATTTGTTTGTCCTTATTTTCCTTTATATATTACAACAATAAAGTCGTAAATATTTTAAAGAGATAAAGGAATAAACAACTCTTTTCAAGCAATTTTTCAAGATTAAAACATACATTTTGTGTGTTAATTTTTCTATCGAGTTAATTATAGATGTTTAAACAATACGCTAAGAAATTTATGGCTTAAAATTTATGATATTTTTATAGAAAATTGCTGACAATTCTTTGGCTGGATAAAATATATTTTAATTTTACATATTTTGATAATAAGGAAATGTTAACGGTTTCAGATTCTAACAGAAAAGCCTACTCATACTTAATAAAAGGTGCAGCATATTTTAAGGAGTCATAAACACTATGTATTAATATATATCTTTTTCTCACATTTTTGCATAAATTTAAAATATTAAATAGAATTAAAAAAAGTACTTTAATGAGCTACTAGAAATTAAGTATAAATTGCTGCATACTTATAGGTGAAAAATGGTGTTGTTCATTGAAATAAAAAGTTTTTTAATATTTATGAACAAGCAAAAAAGTTATGGTCGCTATAAAGTGAAAAAATTTGGAACGACTCTCGCATTAATATGAAAATACTGAACCGTTATATATAAAATGTGGCGCATTTAAAAATATAATAAATAACGTTTGTGCAAAATCTTGTTGAAAGGGCTTTTTTGATCTTGCGATCTGTATTTTTTGCAGTAAGTTCATATGGATACTCTTGCTATTGTACCTATAAATGAAGTGATTTTAAGTCGAACGATAAAAATTTAAATTATTTTTTTTTTGAACATCTGAATACACACATATTAATTCCTATTATCTGTGTTGGTGCAGGATATATAAATTTGCATTCATAAGCTCCAATTTACAAAATAAAAATTACTGCATATTTATGAGGGTTTAAATTTTCTGCGCATAGACATTTTAAAAGGTCTTTCCTGAAAAATACGTTACTTTTGTACTATTGGAGGTATTTTAATAAACTTTAAAATAGTTTCGGCAAAAGTGTTTTCAATTAAATTTGAAGGATTCTTATTCATCTTCGGTTTAAACTCAGTAAAAATATGTTATGTATAAATTGTTTTTTTTAATTTAAATTATAAAGAGGAATTTGAAACTTGTAGATATAAAATATACGCGAACATCAAGTGAGGGGCAATTCAAAGTTGGCCATCTCGGGTAAAAGATATATTATATATAAAAATATTTTATCTGTAGTTTTAATTACAGAAGTTTGGAGCTTTTAACGCGGCTGTATATCCGGGTAACATGTGGCCTTTCTAAGCTTCCATTTCTGTAACAAATATTACCCTTCTCTTTCCTACATTTGCATTAAATATGCTGCATATTTTAAGGAGCAAAAAGATATTTTAGTAAGAGGGTGATAGACAGAAATTAATATATTGAGTTGTATAAAGCTAATCAATTATTTGTGATATTCACAGAGAAGTAAACAAATTCATATACCATTATCTATTACCCCGGCTGAATAGCGGCGTAACTTTCCACAAAATAATCTGTAAGATGTTAAATTTATTCCGTGGCATATTTATAGGCGCAAAATTTTATTTTAGTTTTGGTGTGATAAGCTGAAATATGTTAAAATATCTTAACTGTTGTTAACTAATATTTAGATATAAAAATTAATTAATTAAAATTGCATTGAAAAAAATTTAAATAATGTTGCATGTTTTCTATTCCTAATAAATGAGGAAAATAAAAATTGCTTTGAATTGTATTCAATGAAAATATAATATAACATTATAAGGCTGAGTTTACTGTTGCATATTTCAAGGGGCTACACAATTTTACAATCATATAATCCAAAATAGATTGAACTTTATTATATAATATATAATATTATTTAAATAATATTTACTTAACAATTCTAAATGTAAAAAAAACTTAAATATTTTTCAATTGACATAAATGTATTAAATATAAAATGAGGCATACTTTTAGGATTAAAATCATTATAGTATGATATAAAAACAGATATATTGATAACGAATAATTTTTATTTCACATTTAAATATTTATCAAACTCACATTATGTTAATGTCGTTCAGAAGACTACAATGTATATAATTTTTAGAGATTTTGTGTATTTTTGACACAATCACATCAAAACCACTAATCTGATTTTATAGAAAACTTAAAAAATGCCATAATATTTTAAATATTTTTCATTTATTCAAAAGTGTTTTAAAAATTATTCTGTAAAATTTTAAAGTTAAATGAAACAATTTTTAATTCCATTATTACGTAATAATAAAATATTTTTCTGGAAATTATATAAAAATATATTATTTATAACAATCCACCTTAAAGATAACCTTAAAATTGCCTTTTCATTCCCTAAAGTTTACGCAATAATAAAATTTACAACATTTCACATCATATATCATATTTTCAATTTGACATTAAATTAAAGTCAAGGTAAAGTCATATAATATAAAATTGTTATTATAAACAATAAATAAAATTTAATTTTAACAATATTTTTTTTATTATTTTTACAGTTATTATTATTATATTTTTTGTTAACAAATTGCTTAAGACTCAACAAAAAGAATTCTTTTATTTAAAAAATTACTTTCCTTATGCCTAAAATTATGCTATAAAATTTATAATTTGACCATATTACACTTTCTCTCCAACTCTCTTGCTGTAAATGGAAAAATTTCTTTGTTATAAAAATTTTGTATTTCACTGAAATGTTGAAATCATAAAAAAATCTGTATGTAAAAAAAATGCACACTGACATATACACAACCACTAACAATAGCAAAAGCAATTTTATAGAAATAGATTTTCTTAGTAGATAATCCGGGGAGAGGTGAAATAATTTTGATTTTCTTTTGTCAGCTTAAGCTGTCGTCTTCGCCCAGATTGCTTTAGGTTGTAAAATACGAACAATGAATTTTGTCTAAATGATAATCTCTTAGACAGATATCCGATCAAAATTGCATTAACTTATTCGCTTTGTGGTTAAACTAAAAAAAGACATAAAGCGGTGATTAATTTAAGTTATAAAAAATAAGCAAAGAATATAATTTGGACTATTGAATATATAGACGTGTATTAAAAAAAATCATGTAAAGGGATTTTTGTCAAATAAAACCGCTTTATGAAATAGTTCTTTAGATATTCAAGAATTAGTAATTTCTATATGTATTTTCGGATCTTTGTTTTCTTTATATGATCACATCTACCACTCATTTTGTAACGTAAAACTGTTTAACAGGTTAATTTTTGGGGCTAAATTTATGAATTCTAACTACAAAAGTTGGACTTTCATCCAGATCCTATTCATTTTGCATTTTGTGCAGTAACACTGTTCTTTGGGAAAATACTTTGGATGAAATTTTAACACTTTTACTTCAGTATTTCTTTAGATAAGCAATAATTAAAATTTGCTTTATATTAAGGCTATTACCCCTCTGGTTTTATCCGTCTTACATTCTGTCCACAAAAGTTCGTTGAGGATGCGAGAAGGACCAAATTTGAAAATTCTCATTTCTAAATGGAAATTCTCATTTAAAATCAATATTTGTATGTGGGATACCCCAGCCCCAGGTCATATCCATCCTACATTTTGTTCAGTAAAACTGATTGTAAGTAGGTTATCGTCCAGAATAAATATAAACTATTGCACAGATTAAATATGAATTTTGTTCACAGTATATGTAGTAATCTGAGGACTCTTCTTCTTCATAATATATATGTAGTCTATTGTCCCAAACATATAGTATATTGTATAGACTTGCTATAGTTTTATTGTCTTCTGTTCATACTTTAAATAAGATATGTTTCAGACTATACCCAAGTTATTGTTTTGGGCCATATAAAGTCGATTTGTTTTGGATCATATATATTTTATAGTCCAGACAACGTATAGCCTATTGTTAAACAGTCAAAAGACCAGTGTATAAAAAGTCGGGACTATCTATAGTTCATAATATATTAAATGTTTAATATTCGGGATCTTCTTTTCCCTCCTCTGTAATCAAAAATCGTATTTTTACTTTGCTTGAATCATTCTCCTTAAGTAAATGTAAATTCTGTGGGGAATTTTGTAAAATTCTTATTTAAATTTTGCTTTAGCGAATTTTCTTTTAAATGAAAAAATATTTCTGAAATATTTTCCCTTTTTGAACGAAAAAGATGCAAACGAGAATTAAAAGAGTTTAAGATACAAAAAATGTACATTTTTCTAGAGATTCTTTACGTCTGAGACGAATTTTGGTTACAGTCTTCACTTCAACAAAAACAAATATGTTGAGTTTTTCTTATACACATACACTTGAAAATATATAATGAAAATTTTATAAAAAAGGACTCGAGTATTTTGTTAGCGCCCACATTTATGTAAACTTAAATACAAGAAAGTTACAATTTTAAGAAGAAAACTATTTTTGTTTACATTTATTCATTTTCATTTTTATGCTCATGCATGCACTAAGAATGTACAGTTTATCCTTTGGGGTAAATTACATAAAGGATATGAATAAAAATATTAAAGATTTAAGGCGCAATGTGTGTGTGTGTTTTTTTTTTCGATATTCATACCCTACACCACCGTAGGCGATTGGGGTATAATGCGTTTGTTCCGATGTTTGTCACATATAGAAAAAATAGCGTAACACCCAACTTTAGGTATACCGTCCAGCTGGATATTCATGTAAACGTTTAAGACACTCTACATAACGCAAATTTTGAAATACTTTGATGAAATTTGCTATTTAATATTATTCTTGGCCGAATCCTATCGAAATTATAGGAGTTTTTCACTTATGAAAAAATCAGAAAATTAAATTATTACTTATCCGAACCGTCCTACATATTGACCTTGAGGGAGTGATTGCGACCAAATTTGCAAATTCTTTAAATTCTTTTCTGTCCCTACATTTTGTTCAGTGAAAGATTTTGGGGCCACATTTGAACATTCTCGCTCAAAAAAAATCTTTTGATATTCGATATTTGTTTTGTATGAGGAGTACTCCTTCCCCTGGTCTTGTCCGACAAACATTATGTCCAGTAAAATAGTTCCTTGAAAAAGTAGTTGGGACCAAATTTGAAAAATTCTTACAGTTTTAGTCCTATTGACTTTCGGTTACAATGGGACCATTGTGTGTAAATTTCAGCAAAATCGGTTAAGTAGTTTAGCTGCTTATAAGACCAAACAAACATACAAACAAACACAGATTCATTTATATTTATAGGTGTAGCTATTTTTCGTTTTTAATTATATTTCATTCAAATGGTTTTTATGCAAATTTAATTTTATTCCAATTCATTATATAATTAATTGATAGTCAAACTTAATGGAAATACATTTTTAATAACTGCAAAATTAATATTTTTATAGAAATTATATAAACAAAATAAATAAATAAAAATAAAATAAATAAACTGGGCATAAAATATTAGCTTACTATAAAATAATATACGTTATAATAGTCTAAACAGCCTTTATCACAGATCACATAATAATCCATACAATAAAATCATTTAGTCACTACAAAAGATCGTGGCCTACACATTCGACTATTATCTAGATCACGCTTGTGACAATGTATTAGGTAATAGTCAGGACAATATAATATCGAATTACAATCACAGTTTAGAAAATAGTCCATACAATAGGTCAGACACAAGACTTGATTATATATTAGACAATAAGAAAGACTATAGACAATACAATATACTCGTTCATTGTAAACTAGACAAGAGACTATGGTGAACATACCAAAGTATGAGGATTAGACTGGGACGTAGTCTTAAGAAAAATTTAGATCATAATGTGGAGAATAATTTTGAATATATTCTGAGGAACAGATAAGCCTTATAATATATTCTAAATCTTAGTCTAAACAATAGACTAACGAAAGACTATATCTTATTATATTCAACATGTGTTTTATAGATTATGTTATTTTGCCTTCTTCTTCACTTCGCATGACTAGAAAATTACCTGTATAAGAAAAGCTTTTTCCCATATGTGTGTGTTTATATATGTATGTCATCCATTATTTTGTTGTGAATGTGAAGAGATTTCAGTTTTTCCTGTTTAAATTATTTTACATTTATATAGCAAATAATACAAACAAACAAACATTTCAATATGAATATCTTTTTTGTTATTGTACATTTGAAATATTAAAATGGATTTTCTCATTTTGTTTTTGTCGTTGAAATATGTATATATGTGTACATAAGTAGCATATGAGTATGTGTAACATAATATATAATTAATAAATATGAGTAAATAATACAGATAGACAACATGTTGCTTGAATGTTTGTAAGTGTATGTGTTTAAATTATTTCAATTGCTTTTTAAGTTAATAAAGAAAAATAAAGTAATGTAATCTGGTGATTTACATAAACAATTCTGTATATGAATGTTTTAAATTATAAAAAACAGTAAAAGCTCTTAAGGAAGGAGAGTGTTCCTTAATACGAACTAGATATAATTATAGGCTGAATTTTGATAGGTTAAGAAATTGTATTTTTGAGATCTGTTTGTTCAAGAGAGCTTTCTGTAAGGCAATTTGCACATGTTTTTAAGTTAAAACTATTAAATTACTTTAAATGAAATAATAATCTTTTAGTTTATAAAATTCATAATTATTTTTTATTTGTAATTTAATGTAATTTTTCTCTAAATTTCACTATTATTTTTAAGCTTTTTATGCCGCAAGTTGTCATTTACAGAAAAACTTTAAATAATTTTATAATTTAAAATTGAAATAATATTTACTTCATTTAAAAGCAGTTTATTTATTAAATAACTTTAATGCAAAAATGTTTACTGTTTTAATGATAATTTAACTTAATTAAAGTTTTTAAGTGAAACTTTGTTTACTTTTAAGTTGTAAAAATTTTAATTTTATTTTAATTCGATATACAAATGCAATTTGTGATCTAAAATATAAAATTGAAATAATGTAAATGAAATTTTAATAAGTCAAATTCTTGTTAGCAGGACTTAAACTGAAAAGATCATTAACTAGATAGCAAACCAGATTATAGTTGTAATAATAGACAGGATAATTGTTTACTTTATCATTTTCCAGATCAGAGACTAGATTATAGTCTACATAAAAGTTTAGATCATAATCCAGACAAGAGACTATACTAGACCATAGACTAGGTCATAGTACAGACAATATACTAGATAATAAACTAGATAATAAACAGTCGATGTTAGTTGTTTTCGTAATATAGAATCATAGTTCGGACAAAATATTAGATCATTATCAAGATCATATACCAGACATAAAATTAAATTTCAGATTTTATAATAATGGAATTTATTTAAGTCAAGACAGTAGAAAGGAACAAAGTCTAGTCATAGTCTAGTCAATATATGAGATCATTATATAGGGTATAGTCCAGACCGTGGACCAGATTATAATCTACACAATATACTTAACCATAAGTTAGACAATATATTATTATTTCATAATCTAGATAGATGATGCAGTCTATAATCTAGATTTCATAATCTAGATTATAGACTGCATCAGTGTCTAGATCCTTATTTTAGCATTATGTTTTGGAACAACATTTCGGTTTGATAAAATCTTAAAGTTAACAATATCAACTTAATGGCAAAAAATTGTAGTGCAAAAAGGATAACAGTATGGAAACTTTTATGTTGATTAATGTTTATTTATGTAAATGTGTATGGGTATGTACTTGTGAGTAATATATGATTTAATATTAAATTTTAAATGCTTTTTTCTTAACAGGATATTTAAGTTTCATCATAGACGAACATCCTGTTATTTTATAATTTTAAAACATGAATTTATTAAGGCCGTTATGAAATTTCAGCACACCCGTTTAACATAAAATTCCATCTTAATGATAGAAGTTAAAACACTTTAAACTCCTGAAAGAAGAATTTTATAATATTTTTAAAATCTTACATCTCTTGTCATCCACATACTTATTAATACTTAAGGTAATGAAATTAGTAACACAAATTTTTAATATCCCCCTAAAAAAAATCTCATAGATATAGAATAGGATCCTAAAAAAATTTTGCTGATTTTGGCACCTACAAAGAATTTAGTATAATATTTATTAAAATAATCAAAATATGACTTTTGCATATTTTCAGGCTTCTTTATAGAGTCCTTTTGCCTATTTATATACTATATATTTTTTATTATTAAAGTCATTGTTACTTAAAACAATAACTTGAACCAATACATGCTTATATAGCTTTTGCATGTATAAGTGTATAAAAGCAATAAACACCTATTAAATGAATAAAGCATATTTTATGGCGCATGTATTGGTTTTACTATGGTTACGAGTTTAGAATATATATTTGTGATTCTTTTATTCTCCAGTTCTCTTCAAATTTAGGAAAAATATATGGAATGAATAAATGAACGAAATAAAAAATTAATATTTTAACAAAGAAAAAGAAGTAGTCAAATAAAAAAAAAATAAACCTAAATTTGTTTGTTGTTCTAAAAAAGGAAATAGAAAAAAGGAAATAAAAGCAAATAACACTCGAAAAAGAGTGTTACACATAAACATCAGCATAAAAACTTTTTTTGAATTGTTTCTTTTTTTTATGATCCCTAATACATACAAAGTCAAAAGTTTACAGGACAGAGACAAATGGAAGTGAGAATATTTTATATTCGGTTATGAGGAAAGTTTAATACCCTCCAGCATAAGTTGAAGGTAATTGAGAAGAAGGAAGTGAAAAAGTTATGTATATAATACAAACATAATATACACCCACACATACATATACAAATAACATAAAATAAATACAATTTCACATTTGGAAAAGAACTCTTCTCAAGTTTTTGATCGATATTTCAGAATATTATTTTTTTCTATGAAAATTATTTAAATAAAATTCAAATAAAAATTTTATCGTTTACAAAATTTGAAAAGATATATTATGATATGTAATTGGAAATTTCACATGTTTTACATATCATATAGATCCTTTAGCTTTCCTTTGGAAAAAAATTCGTTCTAAAAATTCATATATCTCACACAAATGTCAGCATCATAATAACGTATTGAAAATTTAAGCCGAAAATGAAGGACTAGATTATACCAAGGATGTTCCATCATTTTTCATATCTACTTTTTGTTCTTAATTATATGTTTATCCTGAATTTGTAGGAGCAAAAAATTTTTACCAGAAATTTCAGAACATTGTCAGAATATGTAAAAACAATTTTTTTACAATGCGTTTCTGATTTAAGTAATGAAAATAAGGACCAATAGTTCAAAACGTAAAATGCCAAAAATTACCTACCCCTTTAATAAGTCATATTTAAGATCTCAATTTATAGAACGTTTTCATATCAATTTATAATCGTTTAATAAAAGCGAAAATTTTATTGTTAAAAGTTAAACATTTGTGTAAATAAGTTTTTGTATCCAAATTTAGAACCTCATGTAGCGGCTTTTGTTAACTCTTTGGAGACCAAACGCAAAACTAAAATTCGCTTTAATTTTTACTATAATTCTGTGATTTCTCCTTTGCAATAGATAAAGTCATTCGGAAGTTAAAGTTTCATTTCCTTTTAATTATTCTTTGCTAAACTATCTCAATTCAAGCGTTTTGCTTCCAATCTGCCGGTTATTGTGTCATGTTCATGTAAAACTTGTGAGCAAAGTAAAGTTTTAAAAATAATTTCATAAAACTTGAAAAGTATTAATATTTTAGTTTAAAGGCGACATCTATTGAAATTGGTTCTTAATATATTAGTTACATATCATATAGATCCTTTAGCTTTCTCTTTCGAAAAAAATTCATTTTAAAAAGGCATATATCTCACACAAATGTCAGCATCATAATAACGTATTGAAAATTTAAGCCGAAAATGAAGGACTAAATTATACCAGGGTTGTTACATAATTTTTCATATCTACTCTTTGTTCTTAATTATATGTTTATCCTGAATTTAAGTAGTTAAGTTCTTACTACAAGATTGAATGATGGGCAAAACCTTTTGATTTAAATAAAGTCAAAACATGTTAAAACCATTTTTATTGAATAAAAAATTATTGTTACAATTTTTATATGACCTCAGAGGTTATCTGGGGCAACTAAATATCATTATCAAAATACATACGGTTACTATAAGTTATTCGGATAAAGTAGCGGTGCTACTACAAAAGCTTTGGCCATGTCTGCATATTACACAAAAAATTCTAAACTTTATATAAATCTTTCTGTATTTGTGGTAGTGAAGTGAATATATAGAAAGATTTGCTAGTAAAAACATTTTAATAATAAATATATATTTGCCAACTCTCTGTTAGAAAAAGAAGAAGAGAGCATAGTAATCATATAAAAATATTCATTAACAGGATTCTTATAAGTCTTGTGAAACGTATTAAGTACAAAGAAATAATTTCATGATGTTGATGACATACATATATATGACGTTTATGAGGGTGTTGATAATATAAATTTCAATTAATTTTATTCTAACTTTTTAGCTTTGATAAATAATGCACAATTTTTCTCTAAATAAAACTCAAGTATTTTTTCTCTTTCTTTATGGCCGTAAATTCTTTCTATAATTTAAAAAAGCAAAAAATAAAAATGTATTCTTTTTTTTGCTCAAAAGGATTTTTTATATATATATTTATATAAGAATTTAAATAAAGTTTTTTTTTTTGCCTTTTGTTATCTAACATTCATTATCATCAATCATTAAGTTTGGTTAAAAGCAAAGTAGTAAAAGAACATGATAAAAAACTCTAAAAATAAACAAATAATTTATATCAATCATACGTCATGTTGGGCAAAATTTTTAAACAATAATTGAAAAATGAAACAGAAAAAATATGTATTTTTCAATAAAATGAGTGTAATAAATTAAAAAAAAATGTATACATAGAAAAAAGCATAAAGCAAAATTAACGTTGAACATAGTTGATTTGAAAATGAATATTTTTTAAATTAGTTTAAATTAAACGTTTTTAATTTTGTAGCGAAATAATATTGTACATATTAGAATCTCCCGATATTAATGTATAAAATAATAGAACGATAAGTTTTTGAAACTATTTTAATATAAGAATATTTTCAAGAAACTGTATAAAATGGTGAAACAATGTTAAATGAAAACTTTTAAGGGCCATAATAAATACTCGGACCAAATTTCATTGAGCTCTGTCAATTACTGTAAATATAGGGTACCAAAAGCAGATAGACAGACAGAAAATAGAGTGTCTAAATTGATTCCCTCTTAGCATTACACATGGAGTGACAACGTGAATATACCCTCTTCACCAGTTGTGATGAAGAAGACTTGAACAAAAAAATATTTTAGAGTTATAACCACTTACAACGCTTTTTAAAGGACGTAAATAATTTAATTACAAAAAACTGTGTAAAAAAGATTTCTACGAAGTTATATTATCTTTTATTTTATTATGAAGTAAACATAATTCACAACTTAGTTTACAACTTTTTACTTTAACACCTTTGCCACCAATTCGTATCTCTAAAATACTAATCTCTTTGCTGTAAATAATTCTGTTTTAATTATAAACTTTATATTTTTTCTACACCTTAAATTCTACTAATGTGTATTCGTAACATGTAATTTATCTTGATAAACGCTTGTTCCTACATTTTCTGTTGGAAGACTTTTGTGTAATCAAGTTATATCATAACAATAACGAAAGATATCCTGTTCACAAATTTAAGTAATTTGTAATGTAAATCGTTACGGAAATTGTTGAGTACAACTACACATTCCCATGCAGAAAATCAGTGCAATTTTAACTCAAGAGGATAATGAAACTTTTCCATGACACAACAAATTTTTTTCGAAAAACTTTGAAATCTGTTGGAAATGTGAACTTTTAGTGAATCTGTAATTTTTTAGTAAAATTTTGTAAAAAATTGAATTTTTTTGTGAAAAATTGAATTTTTTGTGAAAAATTGAATTTTTTTTGAAAAATTGAATTTTTTGTGAAAAATTAAATTTTTTTTGAAAAATTGAATTTTTTGTGAAAAATTGAATTTTTTTTGAAAAATTGAATTTTTTGTGAAAAATTGAATTTTTTGTGAAAAATTGAATTTTTTGTGAAAAATTGAATTTTTTGTGAAAAATTGAATTTTTTGTGAAAAATTGAATTTTTTGTAAAAATTGAATTTTTTTGTGAAAATTTTGAATTTTTGTGAAAAATTGATTTTTTTTGTGAAAAATTGAATTTTTTGTGAAAAATTTATTTTTTTATGAAAAATTGAATTTTTCGTGAAAAATTGAATTTTTTTATGAAAAATTGAATTTTTCGTGAAAAATTGAATTTTTTTATGAAAAATTGAATTTTTCGTGAAAAATTGAATTTTTTTATGAAAAATTGAATTTTTCGTGAAAAATTGAATTTTTTTATGAAAAATTGAATTTTCGTGAAAAATTGAATTTTTTTATGAAAAATTGAATTTTTCGTGAAAAATTGAATTTTTCGTGAAAAATTGAATTTTTTTATGAAAAATTGAATTTTTCGTGAAAAATTGAATTTTTTTATGAAAAATTGAATTTTTCGTGAAAAATTGAATTTTTTTATGAAAAATTGAATTTTTCGTGAAAAATTGAATTTTTTATGAAAAATTGAATTTTTCGTGAAAAATTGAATTTTTTTATGAAAAATTGAATTTTTCGTGAAAAATTGAATTTTTTTATGAAAAATTGAATTTTTCGTGAAAATTGAATTTTTTATGAAAATTGAATTTTTCGTGAAAAATTGAATTTTTCGTGAAAAATTGAATTTTTTTATGAAAAATTGAATTTTTCGTGAAAAATTGAATTTTTTTATGAAAAATTGAATTTTTCGTGAAAAATTGAATTTTTTTATGAAAAATTGAATTTTTCGTGAAAAATTGAATTTTTTTATGAAAAATTGAATTTTTCGTGAAAAATTGAATTTTTTTATGAAAAATTGAATTTTTCGTGAAAAATTGAATTTTTTTATGAAAAATTGAATTTTTTGTGAAAAATTGATTTTTTCGCGAAAAATTGATTTTTTCGTGAAAAATTGATTTTTTTTTATGAAAAATTGAATTTTTTGTGAAAAATTGATTTTTTTTATGAAAAATTGAATTTTTTGTGAAAAATTGATTTTTTTATGAAAAATTGAATTTTTTGTGAAAAATTAATTTTTTTGTGAGAAATTGAATTCTTTGTGAAAAATTGAATTTTTTGTGAGAAATTGAATTTCTTGTAAAAAATTGAATTTTTTGTGAAAAATTGAATTTTTTGTGAAAAATGGAATTTTTTTTGAGAAACTGATTTTTTTTGTGAAAAATTGAATTTTTTTGTGAAAAATTGAATTTTTTGTGAAAAATTGAATTTTTTTGTGAAAAATTGAATTTTTTTGTGAAAAATTGAATTTTTTTGTGAAAATTTTGAATTTTTGGGAAAAGTTGAATTTTTTTGTGAAAAATTTAAATTTAATGAAAAATTTAAATTTAATGAAAATTTTAATTCAATTTTTATTAAAAATTTGAAATTTTAGTAAAAAAATCAGTTTTCATATAAATTTCAAAAGAAATTAAAAAAATTGTATCAACCACTTAGACTCATTTAAAAAAATGAAATCAACATTAATTCTGACATTTCTGTTGTGTTGCCAAATGAGCGTAAGTTGTAAAATACAAAATAAAAGTTGAAATAAAAACATCAGATACTAATTATTCTGGATTTTATGTTTCCATTGTCTCAAAATATAAAAACAAGAGAATGAAATAAATAAATAAACTTTTATTTAATTGCGCTGCAACATGAACAAAAAAAGTTGTACGTGTAAAAATCAAATGACTTTTGTTATGCACTAACACATGTTTACACACTTTGAGGTATTGGTGAAAGAGAGAACGATTATAAGGAATTGTGTTCAGTCTCCTTGGTGCGTTTCTTTCGTTATCTTGTGGGTATTTTTACACTTTATGTGTTAAATTAATGTCTTGTGTTATTTTTGGTATTTTCTCTTAATTATTTATTTATTTAGGTTTCATTAAAATAATTTTTTTTTGCTGTGGTTTTTATTATATTTGCAGTGAATTCTATTATTAACATTACAATGCATGACTTGACAATATGGTTTTCATTTTAACAACAGCGCGATGTTCAATGAACATTTGCAATACAAAATTCAGATTAAAACGAAGAATTGAGGTATCTGGAATAACTTCTTATATGACTGAAATAGAACTGAACTATAAATGAAATAGAGCTGAACTTGAACTGAACTAGAACTGAACTAGAAATAAATTAGAACTGAACTAGAACTTAACTAAAATTGAACTAAAACTGAAGAAGAACTGAACTAGAACTGAAATAGAATCGGACAAGATCTTAAAGCGAACTGAACTAGAATTTAATTTAAACTCAACTAAAACTAAACTAGAATTAAACTAAAACTGAACAAGAACTGAACTAGAACGAAACCAGAAATGTACTAAAACTGAACTTGAACCGAACTAGAACTAAGTTAGAATTGAATTGGAACTAAAGTTGAACTTAACTAGAATTGAACTAAAAATGAATAAGAACTAAACTTGAGAACTCGAACAGAACTAGACCTGAACTAGATATGAACTACAACTGAAATTAAACTGATCTAGAACTGGAACCGAATTACGTCTGGATAAAGCTAGTTGATAAATGGTTATGGTACTTTTACTTGCTAAAAGAAAGAAATATAAAATTCAGTGTCATCAAATGGTGTGAAGTGATTTATCCAACAATATATAAATGGAAAAATCCTTATATATAACACATTTTCCATTGGTTACTTTATAAAAACCTTATTTACTTGAAAAAACCTAATAAACTCCAAAAGAATTTTAATTAATTTTATAAAATTAATAAAACCACAAAATATGCAACATGTATGTGTGTGTGTCAATAATTAAAAAATTATTTTATATATTTTTACTCCCTCCTCTCTAGAAACTTAAAGCATCAATCACTTAATTATAATACATGTATTATATTGAAATTAGTTATTTATTTTATCTAATTAAATAAGCAGATTTTTTATAGAATTTTAATGCAGCTTTGATTTAATGATAAAACTATAATTTTGCGATATCCAGTATATATTTGTTGTTTAATTTTTAATAAAACAGTCAATTCTGAAATTGCCAGCATTTTAGAAATTTTTTTAAATAATTTAATAATCTTTTTTGTTTCACTCATAGAAAATTATTGAATTTGATTCTTTAATGATATTTCGCATGGTGTTTAATTTATTGACATCACTGTATATGTTAGCAAGTCCCAGTGGTAATTAATTTAATGTATTTACATCATAATACGGATGTGGATATAATAAATTTTACAAAATAAAAATGAAAATATCATACTCAGACATATTTATAATCCGTATTTAAGTCTATTTTTATAAAAATAAAATTATAATTAATGATTATGAAAATAATTAAATACACTTAACGATTATGTTTGCATTAAGTGCAGTAAACATAAAATAACATAAGTAAATACTTTGAAATTACAGTTCGGACACTGTTCTGAAAAAACCCAAATCTAGTGGGGAAATTTAAGACTTCAAACGAATATATATCGATAACTATAACTAAAGATTTTTACCTAGTTCAGTTCCAGCTCTTTTCTAGTGTAGTTCTAGTTCATGTCTAGTTCAGTTCTAGTTCAGAGTTTATGTTTTGTTCCATGTAGGGCACCTGAACTATGTGGTATTAATTATTGAAAATATTATTATTTAATATCCTAATAATGGACATTATATGCTGAAAATTAAATTTTGGTAAAAATACTTAAAGAAGTAATTTTAAAGCATTTTTAATTTTGTGGTTTGAAACTTAAACTAAAAAAGTATTTTTGTAAAAATTGTTAATTTGCCACAGGCTGATTAATGATATGTTAATTTTCTAAGAAATTAATATTAGACAATATAAAATATGAATATAAAAGTAAAATATAGTCATTATTTACAGAAGCTATTTAAGGGTCCATAAAATTGTTTATTATCATATTTTTATTACTTTATGGATAATTTCAACTCTAACCACACTTTAATTAAAAAGGATATATATATGTATACTATTTATATGTAAGAGACAAGTAACAAACACACTCATATACCCACCCATAAAAAAGGACAAAATTTAATTATCATAAATACGGGGAGAAAGGAAAAGCAAGTCCTTTTTTCTAAATGAGCAATAATATGATTACAAAATATCAGCAACAAAAACAACAACTAAACAAGTATAAAAAGAACAAAAACAATAAAAAAATAAAAGGACACAACACAACCATAAACTCCTCATACCGTTACCCGCATACGCAAACACACACATACGCAATATAAAAGTTTAAGAAAACTTTTTTTTTTTTTTAATAATTATGTTAAACTGTTACAAAACAAGTAAGAATGTTATATTCGGTTATGTCGAATCTTCAATACTCTACCACAAGCGTGTAAGTTAATACGCTATGTTTCGTACATACATACTTGCAAACTTAAAAATATATACAAGTTTTTCTTAAGCACAATACAGAGTCCTTATATTATTAGCAGTTTCTGCTATAACTTTTTTCAACTTAACCGATTTATATTTTGCCAAAATTCCTACTCTAGTTTGCTGATTTCTAATTGGGAGTTTTAAGAAAATTCTTCGTTGGAAATTAGAGGTTGCCACAGATATCGGTCTATATCTTTTGAAATACAGAACCGTTTATGCTGATTTTAAATAGAAAACAAGAACAAATGCTCAGGCAAGATATCAATGAGCTCTATCATTTCATATGTGAGCGTGTCAACATCAAACAGAAAGACATACACACGGACAGACGTATTTTTTTGCAAGAATATATATACATTTTGGGGTTTGAGATAATTTCTTCTTAGCGTCACACATGGAATGACAAAGTTAATATACCCTCTTCACCAATTGTGGTGGTTTTAAACTTTTTTATCTAAGAATTTTGTAAAAAACCTTTTAAATACTTTTGAATTTTTATTTTATTAGATTTTATAATATTATTAGACCATCACTTTAATTGGAGGTTATCATGGTTTTGTCATTATATTTTATTTCAAATGTTTTGGAAAGAATTTAAAAATTTTAAATTTAAAAATTCAGTTTTCGTTTTATCAAATCATAAACATACACACACGTGCTCTCTCACTATTTTTCTTTAAAGAATTTCTTTTAATTTAATATAAGTTTATGTTTTTTATTGTTTTTTTTTCCTTTTGTCAGGTTAAAGGTTTATTATAACATTATAACACCCTCCTTTATTTGCCAGTTGGAACTGAATGAGAATATAAATGAGTTTGTCATTTTATATAAGACACTTCAGCAGATACTCATTTTACAGATAAGAATTTCATCTTGTATCTAGGCGATTCAGGATAGAAACTAAAATATTTAAATGAAAATAAAAAAGGAACTGATTAAGTAGATCTACTTGACTTTAGAAGTGTTTAGGTAGTTTCAGCGAAATTTCTCACACGAAGAAAATTAAAAGAAAAAAAATCAAATTAATTACTTATTGTTCTATTCAAATATATGTAATAATTCATTTAGTTTAGATTTAAAAATAATTAACGTTTATTTCGTTTTACATTTCCTATTTGATTCTATATCGTGGATCAATTATATTTAATAAAAGCATTACATTAAACATTATAGTTTAGTTAATATAGTATGAAAACTTGCTTAGTACCTGTCAGAAAGTATTAGTAAATTTGTGTGAAGTAATATTAGTGAAGAAAAAAATATATATTCTACCTAATAATTTGTTCGTTTGGTTGTATATAAGAGTAATATCAAATATATATAAATATTCTGAATTAATTTTCTGATATATTTTTTCATAATTTAACATAAATTATATTGGTTATAAGTTTCACGATTTTATGATATATAAGAATCTTTATAAAAATGTTCCATAAGGAAATATCCTAAATCTTTGTCCGTGTAAAATGTGTTGGGACTAATGCTATTTGTATGTTATGTTGTAATGAAATTTAAATATGTTAATATCTGTATATTTTATGAGCTTTTTACCTCTAATTCTTGGAGGAGGCAATTACACTGAAATATTGGTTTTCCTAGTTTCTATATAATGAATAGTTTTAGCGTAAATGGACTTTTAAAGTGATTAAAAATAGGCGTAGTACCATTTCTTTTGTAACAACATTAGTACAATCGCATAACGACTCGGGATTTGGTGTTTCAAACGATATCAAAGTAGGATATTTAATAAAATTTTTATTTAAAATATAAATAAAAATCAAGTCTTTCCTTAAAACAATCCTTAGATATACTAAAATCTGTTTCCAAATTATTTTGATCAATAATATTTGATATTATATTCTTCAAATTTGCTTCAATTTGAACAATATATATGACACATCAAACTGATTTTCGTCAATAACTTTTTCATCTGGTAGACTAATATTTTGCCCATATGACGTTTAAGCTGGTGTAAGGATATAGGTAGTAATAACTCAAAGAAGCACTTTTTCTTATTTATGAATCTGTCTATAAAATATTGCAATAATAGTTGTACTATTATGGCAACCTTAAAACTTATACTAATTCTAAAAACATATGTAAAATAAATTGACTACCTTGATCTGATGTTAACTTCAGAGTTACACCAAACCTAAATATATATTTTCTTTCTGCAGCTTTTGAATTAATATCTTTAAGGGGATAAATTTCAGGCCAGCGTGTAATGCGATCAATTAAAATTTAAATGAATGACGGATTCAGATTTTGATTCGATGCAAGAATATGTATACATTATGAGGTCTAAAATGATTCCTTCCTAGTTAATATATCCTCCTCACGCTTGTGATGGTGGAGGGTGTAATAAAAATAAAGTCATTTAAATACTATCTGATAAAAAGCGCCAAAATTGACAATTGTTTAAATAGAAAAACAATTCGTTATGACCAAGGTTGGTCAAATAAGCATCAAATGACTTTTCTGACAGGATTGACATCAAAAAAACATTATGTTTAAAAAATATATTTTAAAAATATTCTGTACTTAATAATACATATGTCTCATTTTATGTTAGATTTTCATAACTCTGTCATTTTGGACTGAGCATCATCAGAAGATAGTAGATAAGCTGATTCACATTTTTGTGAAACAACTATTCGCATATCAGAGATGAACGCGACAAACATACAAAAAATAATTAATTCTGAAAACTAAATTTACATTATGGTATTTCTATAAACGTATAAGAAAAAAATTAATTAATTAAAAATTAAATATGTTTCTGTAAGAATAAAAATTATTTTTTTTTTCTGAAAATACGTTTTTTTTTTTGAGTTATGACTATCTTGCAGCATATGAGCGATACATAGAAATTTTTACATAATTTTATTAAACTGATTTTATTTATATTTAGATCATGTATTTATACAAAATTTCTTTACTGTCTATTTCTCTTTTTTGTCTAATACCTTTTTTTAATCTAATTTATTTTCTAAACCTCTTCTGTTTCATGTACAACTTTATTTTAATTTACATATACATTGATATTATAGACGTCTATGTGTGCGTGTTATTATTTTTCAACTAATTTATGTAAATTATTTTATGTTTTTGTAATGAAATGATATCGTATTACATAGAAATTATATTTGTTTTTGTTATTGTCGTTGTTGTTGTTTTTATCTTATTTGTAATTTAAAGAAACGTGTAGACAGGAGACATAAATGACATTACAACAAACAAATAGAGAAAATTATATATTCATATGTTTACATATGTAGGTGTTTCTATACACACATATAAGTAACAATAAACAAAATTTTTAAATTTTGTTAAAACTTACAAACCAAAAAAGAGTATAACAAGAACACTTAATTCAATTTCCGTTTTCCTGTTTCCCGTGTTGTATTCAAATATTTTACTTGTGTTTTTTTTTGAAGGTGAGAATGTTTGAAATTGTTGAAGGTCTTTGCTTCATTTAAATTTTACTCGTGAGTATTTCTCCACTCACCATTTTTCATATTTTCTTTTGGTTTTGCAAAAAAAAAGAGTTGTTTGTAGGTATGTTTTACAAAAAATTCCCTAGAGTTATGGAAGGTATAATTTAAGGAGTAAATTTTTAAGATTTGTATATAGAAACACTAGTGAGTTTGTATATGTGTACACTAAAATTATTATCATTTAAATGGGATGAAGGTAAAAGGGTTTGATGTGGCAGAAAACAACAAAATCATTTCAGGAAGTCATCAAAGTTTATGTTACGCATCAAAAATTAGCAAAATAATTCACCTTTTAACACAGATTTTTTAAAGATTTATTTGATTCTACAACAGCAAGATGAAGGGAAAAATACAAGAAAAAGAAGTTATTGAAATTTGTATGATAAATAACTAAATTCAACTGAATGGAGTCCAGTTTCGACTGGATTTGACGCAATGTAAAAAAAATTGGTGTACATGTATTTACTATTTTTGAAAACGTTAGAACTTTATGAAGAACATAAAATTTTAAATTTTTGTTCTTTTAATTTTAGATTGAATAAATTTAAAATTTCAGCATGATATATACAAATGTGTTCATGAATTAGGCAATTTTCTATGGGAAAATGCCCATAATCCTTATTCTAATAAAGCAAATTTTAAAAATTCCTCTTTTTTCCTTAAAATTATTATCCAGTCGTTATGTAGGACATTCGCAAAAAAAACTTTGTTGGCAAGGCACAGTGGGACGTAATCAACTTTTTCTTGATAATGAATTTGTAAATTTTCGATTCATATTTCCTGAAATTTTCAGACCTAAAGCTTATTATTCTAAAAAAGGTAAAACAAAAATTTAACTACAACACAAATTTATAAGCATTTCATCATCAAGCTAAAAATAATTAATTAAGTGGATTAAAGGAGAAACTAGTAGACGAAAATACTCACAATTTTGAAGCGCCGTCATATAGGACGCAATTTTGAATATTTTCTGAAATTTATTTAACTTGATATAATAAAAAAAGCAAGAAGAACTGAATTGTGCTAAGATCATAATTTGACAAAGCTCACATATATGGTCCTTCCCAGAAATTGGTTTTAAACTTATTAAGCTTTTAATTTTTTTAGCCTGTTTTCGATATATGTTTTTATTTCATAAACATTGTTCCATATTTTGCTGTTGTTCACCTATGAGGCTCCTTTCCAGAAAACAGGTTTAAGCTTAGCAAACGAAATAATAAGAGCCAAACTCTGCACAATTACTTCTCTTTGTGTCCTGAAAATATATTATTAATTTGAATGATATCGGTCAATATTTTGTTATAGCTCCCATATTACGCTCTTCCCTAAAAATGGTTTTGAGTTTATAAAATTATTAACTAAAGATCAAATATGTTGAAGTTTGGTACAATTATTTTATAAATTATTTTTATTATAAAAAAATTAATTTGAACAATGTTGGTACAAATTGCCAAAAATTCCTTCCAATAAATTTTCTATATAATTTATAAGATTTTAAGAATAATTTTATGCCATCAAAAAAAAATCCAAACATACGAATTAATTTTTTTATATTTAAATATTTGCATATTAATAAAACCACAAAAAAGGTGAATGTGAAATATTAATGTAATTTAAATTTAATTAAAAATTTATTAAATATTAAAATTTGGAAAAAAGTTAGGTTCAATAAAAGGTTCTTTCGATAAAAGCTAAGAAACATAAATTAAATGATTTTAGGCTTTTTAATAAATTTGTAAATTGAAATATTTCAAAGTGTTTCTTTATTTTAATATCTTATGAAATTCGCTGAGCTTTTTTAAGTTTTATTTCCTTTTTCTTGTTTCTTGTTTAACAAACAGTAGCAAAAGGCATAAAATAGAACAGACAAAAAACCTTACTTAAACCACCAACAACAAACGCAACACATAAACGAAAAGGAAAATCTTTTGTTCTTTTTTTTTTTCATTTCCTGTTTTATTATTTTATTTTATTTTTCACTTCCATAAGCAAAAAATTACAAAGTGTTTTCATTCGTTTTTTCATATTTTATTGTTTCACAGTTGTCGTTGTTGGTTCTTTCATGAAACAAAGCAACAACACCATCAGCGAAACGAAAAAAGATATTAAAGGAGATTAATGAATAAAATGTGAAAAGAAAAATGAATTTCGTTTTATTGTATTTCATGAAAAATATTTAAATAAAAATGATTAAGAAAAACAAAAGAATAGAATTTTCCTTAAAAAAGTGAGTTAAAGGCACAATCACACATCATATATGTCTTCACGACCAAGGAAAATTCATAAACTCATATTTGAATTCTATAAAAAACAAATTTGAATTCTTAATATTACAAATTCCACTAACGTATACTTAATATTGCATTCACATATTAAGTATACGTTTCTTAACTTAACTTCCAAACCGGAAAAGAAAATGTTGCAACAGTATGTTTAACTAATTTTGAGGAAACCTAGTTTGGTATCTATGAAAATGCTTGATCCAGAAATTCACGATTTTTAAGGAAGAAGTATGTTAACTATCCTTAATGTAAAAAAAAATGTGAAGAACTCGAACTTATGATCATATCAATATCGAAATCTTAAAAAATTTAAATGATTTTTATTTAAATTTTCAAGTCAAAAATCTTTATAAAAATATCTAATGTCTATGAAAACGTTAGAACTTGATAACCCACAATTCCTAAAAAGAATTTTATGAAATTAGATGTCTTAAATTTAGAAAAAATAATAAAAAATTTGGAATTTTTGCTGTTTGTTCAAAATTTAAAGATATAATTTCAGCACGATACATATGAAATTACGAATCAAGGGTTTAAAAAGAGTCTCACTTTTCTTACTTAAAATCCAAAACCGTATAAATTATGTTTCAAAATTTAATTTTTTCACTGAAATGATCACCCTGTCATTATAAGTTCTTTTCCATTAAAAATACTTTTCGGGAGCTTGTCTTACATATGTGGGTATACACTAATGAAAAATCAATGCTGACTCCAGCTTTGCAATATGAGAACTTGGGAAAAAATAACAAAATACTCTTTTAACAAAAATGACCAAATTTGGATATGGCTCATAGTGCATTAAGATCTTTCGGATTAATTGAAAAATTTTCAAATTTCTAATTTCAGATTTATAAAACTTTTTTAAAAGAAATTTATAGGAAATTTTAAAGAATTTTATAGGAAATCTTAAGCAAAATAAAATTTATTTCATTTTATATATTATTTAAACTATAACGCATAAGCTATAAATTTATGATCAGTTCATATAAGGATTTTCAAGGACTATTTATATGAAAAAATATTTTTGTCGATTTATAAATTATTTTTTGACGAAAAATCATAATACTCGAAGTGGCCTTGTTTAGAAGGTCACCAACTACAGCCGAAATTCACGAAATTTCGTGAAGATATCTCTAATGGTTAAAAAGTTACAGAATGCATCCAAATATTACGTATGCGTTACCGAAGTTGGAGATAAACTTTCGAACAGAAATGAAACCAAAATATAAAGGAACTAAATCTGTTGTTATATATATAGTCGTTCACATATTTTCCACTATAACTCTTTTTCTAATTAACCGACTTTAATTAGTATTTTTAGTTATAATTTGTATATAAATTTAATTTTAAACTGATAACTAGTTTTTGAAAACTTGACAAACGTCTTTTCATGTCACAGAGATAAGTCCATAACTTCTTAGTTACTGAAGCGATTTTGAGGTTACTACAAGCTTAGAACAACGGCAAACAATCTGGTTAAACTTTTTTAAAATCGGATAATTATTGTGACCGTTAGAATATTTCTAACAGGCAAACTGACGGACAGACAGACTAACATAGCTAAATCTTCTACGATTTGACGTGGTGTGTGAATATATTTTTATATGCTTAACTGAATTTTAGATTTTCCTTTCCTGACATTACACATGGAATGACAAACTAAATACACGCTCTATTACCATTTGCGATGGTGGCACAAATGTAAAATGAGTAATTATTTGAGATTTTAAATATATTAATTTGAATAAAAATGCATAAATTAAAATCTACTCTATTTATACTTTAAATGTTAATTATATTGTTTAAATATTTTTATTATTTTTATTACATCTATTTTTTGCTTAAGTAATTAATTTTAATAAACTTAATTAATTCCATATAATAATCCCCTAAAACCTTGTCATTTATAATCCATTACAATATTTATATTTCAGTTAAATACTAATATTATTAAAATGTACACTCGTGTCCATTAAAATTTCATTGAAAAAAATAATGAAATGAAATAAATAAAGAATTTCATTATAAAAAAAGGGTTGTCAAAATTGATAAGACCTTTAGGAAAAGAAGGAAACAAAATATAATCAAAATAATACTAATTAGCAAAAACTAATAGGTCTACAGTAAAAATAATGAAAATGGAAACTCGCAATATATTTGCCACTAATTAGCAATGTCTAACAGACAGTTCTATTAATTTGGTTTTTCAGTTTTATTGACACAATTAAGACAATTAAATAATGTCATAAATAATATAGCAATTATGGGATCGAGTCAATAGAAAATTGGCATAAAATAGAGTACTAATGAAAAATTAACTGGAATTTCATTATTAATAACTGAAAATTTATTTTGCATGACAAGAAAATTTCTTTTTAATAAAATGTTCTATAAAGATAAAAATCTTGAAATATTTCTATAAAAATATTGTTAAGGAAACTTTGAAAAAAAATATATAAAAGACAGAGTTTTGATCGGTCAAAAGGACATTTTTTAAACAATAAATAAAGGAAAATAATAGCATGAGTCAAAGGCTTTCAATTTAGTTTAAGTATAAGTCTAGGATCCAAACAACGTTGTTTCTTTAGAGCATGTTTTAGCTTACAGCAAAGATATTCTTTAAATTATTATAAGATAAACTTGCTTCTAAACGGTACGCCTTGCTGCACAAAAAATATCCTTATTCCTAGATCTCGTAGGAAATTTCACAAATCATAACGTGTGTTAAAAAATTCGTTATTTGACCAAATCCTGCGGATGAAACAGTTCTAAAATTTTTATTTATATTTTCATTGCACGTGGGCTACACTTTTTCCAGTAAAACTGTTTTCTTGAGAAAGTGATGATGTTTTGCTTTCTGTGGAGGGTACCCCTTGCCTTTGTCCTATCAATCCTAAATTTTGTCCACTAAAACAGATTCTCGAGTAAATGATTGGGACCAAATTTGAAATTTTCCGCTGTTATAGTTATTTTAATAATCCATAATCAATATTTATTTTGTACTTCTCACCAGGTTCTATACGTCCTACATTTTCGCCAGTAAAACATATTCCTGAGAAAGTGATTGGGGCTATTTTTGGGAACTATCACTGTTATAGTTTTTTAGATATTCAATAATCAACATCTGCTTTGTCCAGGGGTAGTCCCTGGTTCATCCGATAGAAATTATGAAAAATTTCCATAGAAATGAATTAATAAATTGCAAACTGTTTGTTGAAAATTCTCTACAGAAAATTATTGAAATCGCACTAAATATAAAGTGATTTTGAGTGAATAATGGGATTATTACAAATATCTGAACAAATACGCAATGATACTCCAATTACATTAAATTTTACCATCAGTTGAAAAAAGATTTACTTATATTGCAAAGTGGCTAAACGTGAATTTGGGTTTATTTTCAATATTACTTTTTTGTTGTTTTTATTCTTATGTTAATCAACACAATTAATTACATACTTTTTATGTAACTGCTAATCATTTTTAATCCTCTTGTACCTTTGAAATGCATTAGTTTAAGGACAATTTTTTTAACGTTCTTAAATAAAGTGTTTTTAACAAATGAAAATAAAGAGATTATGACATAAAACCGAAAACATAAAAGAAGAAAAACTAATAAGAAAATTATGAATACGCAGTAGCAGATATGATTTACTTATCTTCTTTACTTAAAATACGTATACTTAATATGACCTTAAAATATTAATTATACGCCAAGGGCTTTTAAAGTCATAAGTAAAATGCAAAGGAACTCATTTATGTTATTTTGTTTGCTTATTTTTAATTATTTTGGTATGGCGAAGGAAAAAAATTAGAGAAGGTAGCAATTTTTGTAGAAGTAACGCCTAAAGCTATTAAATACTTATTAAAAAATCAATTTAGCTAATGCTATATTCTCCTCTTCTTTTGAGCAAAAGTAAGTTACAACAAGAGAATTAAGAAATAAAGTTCAAACACTTGAGGAATTACGGGAAAGTAAATTAGGTTTTTAGTTTAATCTATGTATGTATATAAAATAGGATGTGTGTATATGTATGTATTTGTATGTGTATATGTATGTATGAATGTATGTATGAATGTATTTATGTATGTATGTATGTATGTATGTATGTATGTATGTATGTATGTATGTATGTATGTATGTATGTATGTATGTATGTATGTATGATATAGACTTTAAACCGGCTGGGCCAATTTTGACGAAATTTTCACAGAATGATCCCAATATAGGACCAGGGGAAAATGTGCCTCACAATATTGATTATCGAATGTTTAAAGAACTATAACAACAATAATTTTAAAATTTGGTTCCAATATCTTTCTCAAAAAACCTGTGAACAAAATGTAGGGCAGATAGGATCAGAAGGAGAGGTAGCCCCCCTTCAAATCAAATATTGACTATCGAATATCTAAAGAAATGCAAAAACAAGAATTTTCATTTTTTTCAATTTTTTTTATCAAGAAACTGTTTTACTAGACAGCGTGTAAGACGGTTTGGATCATAGGGAGTGATAGCCCCCGTACAAAGCAAACGGATATCTACATCGATATCTAACTATTGAAGTGAAAGTATTAAGATTTTAACTCAATTGCTTTCTTTTGGAACTGTTTTACTGGACAAAATATTCCAAGAACTTATTTGATAAATGGCTGTGTTGAAAAAGATATGGGACAGATAGGACCATTGTACTTTTACTGCTAGATCTCAGACATTTACCTCCAAATAATTTTCTTGTAATACAGTTTTAATTAAAAAGTTATAAAAAGAAAAAAGCCGACCCTTTATGTACCAATTATTAATTTTTGTCATTATTTGTAAAATTTCTTTCGAGACCTGGAACTGGAAATTTTTGTCCTGTTAAGCGCACCAGTTTAAAGCTATTTTGAAATTCAATAATCAATTAATGTACAAAAATTTCTAGTCTGTGTTTTTACTAAAGTGAATTTAAATGAATGTCTGTAATTACAAAAGTTTACAAACCCAATAATCTATTTTATTTTTGTCAAAAATCGTTTACATAGAATAAACCCAAAATGTCACTTGATATGTGGTCAAAGTCATGATTGAACATTAAACTGTTGTGTTCACAAATTTGTGGTCACATGTTTAATTATGTAAATATATCACAAAATGTTTGTCATAACACAAGAATAGTGGAAATACAAAAACTATTTTTATTTAAAATTTCAATATTTTATATTTAGTATTTTGGTTGTTATTGTTGTTTTCATGGAAAATTAATTCCATTTTTTCTGGTTGAAAAGCATTTGGGGATTAAATTTTTGCAATAAAAACAAAATAACACAAATTTATAGTTTGTTTACAAATAAATGCATTTTGGAGAAAAAAATAAAATATGGAAGTATTGTGAAAACATGTTGGTGTACTGCACCGTTACATATTCCTATAAACGCATATAAAATTTTCTTAATTTTTATTTTATCTTTGTTACTCCTAATCAAAAGTAATGTTAATTTTTCTTAGTCTAGTTTTTTGCCTTATCAAAGCCTCTAATACTACTATATGTGCGATATTTCTATAAAGGCAGGAGTGAAGGTTGTTTAAAAAATATTACTAAAATTAAAATATGTTGAATTTTTCTTGTCTATGATTAGGGGTATGA
Source organism: Cochliomyia hominivorax (assembly GCA_004302925.2). NCBI lineage: Eukaryota > Metazoa > Arthropoda > Insecta > Diptera > Calliphoridae > Cochliomyia > Cochliomyia hominivorax. Next base: position 4,116,744 of record PYHX02000494.1, on the reverse strand, counting down.
TTTTAAAGAAATTTAGGCGAAAATACATAAAATGGGTAGAGGAGTTGAAAAGTTAATTTTTACGGTCCAGGCTCAAACTCGTATTATTGGCACTGTTCGGAACTAAACGCTGTTTGGACCTCGAAACGTAATTTTGGTGATGGTAGATTTATGGCTGTTTACTTCCTATGAAAAAGTCGTTGAGGTTTCTTGTTTAGTTTTCGAGGGTATTCCATCACTAATATTATATACCGAAATTCTGATTTGATGTAGAAATATACAAAACCTGTAGTCGTTTCATACGGTTTGACAAACTTTAAATACTTTCTCTTTTTGTACTTATAATAGGGGGTATAACAATAAAAACAATAGCAACAGTAAACTATTTCAATAAATGTCTGTTGAAAGGATTAAAATTTAAAATAATTAAATATTTTGCTAATGTCTAAATAAACAATTTAATTAAATATGCAATAAAAGCACTTGGAAATTTTAATTTATTTCTAAAAAGTTTTCAAATATTTTAATGTTTTTCCATTTTTTAAAATCATAATATTAATGTCCATTTCTAAGGATGGTAAATAAATTTTAGAAAGAAAAATTATACAAGTAAACACTCGGTAGGCTTCGTTTCCCTCTTCGTAGCGAATACATAAATGTAGAAAAAGTCTAGTTATGTTTCAGTAGCTTCATCATGGCCACACATACTTGACTTCATCTTATATATCGTTTTTTTTCCAGTAAATTACATTCATTGGAGATTATTTGGGTGAAAAAATCTAAGACAGATAGAAAAGCTAAGACACTTGTGTCCTTTTAGGCTCACAGATATAAACAGTTCAATTTAAAGAAATCACTTTTAAAAATTACAAATATTTTTATTTTTTATTTGATTCCTATATTTAAATAAAATGTTGAAAATCATTTTATGATAAATCTGATTTGTTAATATTATTCGTATACTTAATATATTCATATTTCAATATTACTCATAAGTACATATTTCAAATCTTGAAATTTTTTTTAATTTCATAGTCAACTTTAATTAGTACAAGTAAATATTTCTTTTTAACTCCATTTTTAATTAAGTTCATAACTTAATGAAACTCTTGCATATTTAACGTTTTTCAAATGTAAAGCATACTTTTAGGTTAACATTTTATTGTTATACTACTAAATTACTGTTTTATTTTCATTTATTTAAATTAATTCTTCATTATTTAAATATTTACTTAAAACCATTTTTTTAAATTTAAATCTTATAGCATACTTTTAGGTTAAAACAAAATATTTATATATTCTACTTTATACCAGCACAGGTAGGTAAATTATTAATATATTTTTAATGATTTTTAATTAAATTTGAAACACTATTTAATATTATTATCAACTACTTATTTAACATTTTTCAAAATTTGTAGCCTATATTTAGGCGAATAAATTTTAATTAATTTTTAATTAAAATACAAATTTAAATTCAAACTTCTTATTCACATATCTGTTTTAATTTAGGACAGTTTTTGAAGATGTGTATAGCTAATACAGAGGACTCTTAGAAATTATCACCTTGTTTCAGGTTTAGTTCTAATTTCTGGAAATTTTTACTTTCATAGAAATTTAAAATGTGATAGACGCTTCTAAGTACATGTAGGCCGATATCGGCCAAATGCTATCAAGTATCATATACATAAATAAAATGTAAACTTTTGAACAACAGGTTCTAATCTTATAGGGTTTGATGTGTTGAAATGGATGCTTCTAATATTTTGTCACTTCGAATTTGCAAAGAGTTCTAATATTTGAGATTTTACTGTATTCTTATAACTATTAAAATTTTAAATATGTGAAGCATTTATACATTTTATTTGTACATATATTTCCATTTTACTTAATTTTTAATGAGTTTTTTGCATATCTAAAATTGCAAGCATACTTTTAGGTTATTACTTTAGTAAGGAAATCATACGCCTGGCAAAATTATAAACATTCGTCTAATAATCTTTAAATATTTCATATTCTGAAAAAATAATCCCTTTAAGGTTCGCAACTAAAATAAAAACAATTATTTTTATTTTTCAAATAAAATAAAAGCATACTTTTGGGTAAAAAAATCTCTAATTTTATTTGTTTTATATATAGTTAAATGTTGTTTTATAATATTTAATTATAATTTAATTAAAACTCAAATATTTCATTTTAGTATCAATTAAAAATTATACTGAATAATTGGCATATTTAATATTTGAAGCATACTTTTAGTAGCATTCAACTTATTCTTTAAAAAACTCGTTGCACTTGTAAAGGTATTTAATGTTTAATAAAAGTAAATTTTATTTAATTAAAAATTTAAGGTAATTTGTGGAATTTAATTATTTTCAATAATCACTTAGAAAGACATTTTTCTTAAATTTGTTTATCACGTAATAGAAAATTTAAGCATACTTTAAGGCAATTGGTAAGTATACTTTTCTGAATTATTAATTTATAGATTATTAATTTATGTGTTTACTAAATGTTAAAAAATTATTGTTTAATTTTTAAAGCATATTTTGAGGCATTTTAATATAATAAAACAGGTGGATTTTAGGATCCAACGCGTATTTACACATGATTTTTTAGTTTATTAATTTTTTTTAAATGTTAATTGGAATAAATATTATTTTATTATAAATTTTTAATTAATATTTTATTTTATTATCATACTTTTAGTTTTTTTTTTTTAATAAAACAGCTGGAATTAACTGTTAATAGAATTTCCGTTCATGTTATTTGTATTTTTAACATTTTCATTTCAATCACATTTTTTCTTTTTATTATGTTAAATTTTTTATCGCTTTATTTTTTAAGGGATTTTTTAATAACTTTTGTATTGCTTCATTCTAAATACTATTTTTCAACTTTTCATTTTTTTGTTCATTTTCACGCAAATTTTTCTTTGAAAAATTATTTCTTTTAATTTCACTTTTTATTGAAGTCTTAGTTGCCATGGCAACTCTTTAAACATTTTATGTAGAAATTATACTTTTGTTCTAGAATTCGATGTTTTCAATATCAATTTATGTTTATTGTTATATTATTATGACAAAAATTGTTGTTTAATTTTTTTTGAATTCTTTAAAAAATAAAATGGACCATTGTTAAAGATTTCTGGGAAATTTGTATTTAAAAAATTTTATTAGTAACTAAAATTTCATGTATTTTTTTCTTCTTTCTTTGGTATTTATATTTTAATTATCGTTAAAAATTTAATGTTTTCAATCTATTCATATTTTTCTATGGCTTTCCCTTTTTATAAATTTTATAATTTGTGCAGAAGTTTGTAACGCAAAGTCCAGGTCGCACAGTGTCTCAAATGAAAAATGAAATGGAAATAAATTTATACCCCCGTTAAGTCCGCAAGGTCCAAACTCAAAACTTAAACTCTCTTAGACTTCAGTTAGCACTATGTGAAGTTTATAATAATCATCTCTTTCTGAATTAAGAATGTTTTCAAAATATGTATTTTGTAGAAATAACAATATAATAAAAAAGGAATATTGGGGATGTCATATTACAAAATTTGGGATGAGTTACCACTAACCATGAATGTGTTCATGAAATCTTATGCTTAGTTAGAATCTGCCGCATAAAATTTTACACTGAAATATATTTATATAAATGCACTTAAAAAAACTCTTTTCTGCAAAAAAATATATTTCATGAGAGAAATATTTTTTTCTATATTCGAATATGTCGAATAAAGTAAATTAATAAATAAATTCTAAGAACATGGTAAAAATTTCGCTCGCAAAAGGCTACCACTTTACCATGACCTATTATACTATAAATACGCAGTCTATAATCCATGCGCCAATTTTTTTTTTAAATTCCTGAAAAACGAAGTCGCTAAACTTAGAATTTAAAAATACATTTTATAGTTTTAATCGTAAGTGATGAAATTATAAATGTTTAACGGAAACCCTTCACTATATTGTGCTCTCTATCACTTTGCTCCAGCAGGTAGTTTATTAATGTTTAAAATCTACCACACTTTGGACACCAGTTTTATGCCCTTTAATTCTCTCTTTCGCCTCTTTTGGCATTTTTTTTCTTCCACCATTCAAATTCATGTTTACCATAACAACTGGATGCCAAGTCAGACCTTTTTCGTAAACACTTCTTGATGTGAATTTCGGTATTTATATAGCCCGTTGTAACACACGTTTGGCTTGTTTGCCGCAGCAGCATCTTGCTTTCCATATCAAGAAGTTTTGACTGTTTTTGGGCCCTAAACTTTATTTCAACAATCCCTCAAGCAACAGAAACATAAAATATTTGACCATAAAGTTCAAAAAATCTACCAGAATATATGTTTCGTCATCCATTATGCAGCAAGTATATTTTTTAAGAAAACTTGATTTCAATTTCCGTGCTCCGTTTTTGGCCTCTAAATGTTTAACAATGTTACTGATCCATGCAGGAGCTTTAAATTTTCGTATCTAATAGTCCGCGTACTAAGCATACCGGGCTTATATTGGGAGCTCTAATGAAAATGCTTTGTATTTGTTGGCTTAAAAAGCATCATCTGGACCATTTCTTCTACCTGAACCAGATTTTAACAGGCAAGTTCTTGTGGAACTGATTACGGGTTATAAGAATAATAAATTTTAAAAGATTTTTAAATTTGGACGTTTCGGGTAAATTTTTTTGCAATTGATATAATTTTGGCAATGGAGGCATTTTTCCGCCTCAGCAAAATCAAAGTTAAATATTGTTGCAATCAAAAAATTGATAGTGCAACTCTCAACTTCCTTTTTTAGGATGAAAAATTATAAAAAAATCCTGATTCTACCATTGTAATACTGTAAGCTATTCTTTACACATCCAAACTATGGGTCGGAACAGCTGAATTTAAATGTAATTAAAAGTTAAAAATATTGACTTTAAGAAAATACTGAATTAAGAATACGTATGAGTGATATTAATTACATGCGGGTATGTAATTAATATCATCCATACGTCAAGGTAACCGCTTGGTCATCCTTATGTTTAAACACATTTTTCTAAATTTTATATAAAATTTTAAATATTTAAAAGAACAAATTAATTGAAATTAGAAGTGATGTTTTAAATTTCAGTTGTTTTCAAATTATAATGTCTTAATTGAATCAATAAATTAAAATATTAATAGCATACATTTTGGAATTTTTGTTAATAGTTTTGAAGAAATAATTTGAGACCCCATCTATTTACTTATAGAGCATAATTTATTAAATAGAATTCTTAGTATAGTTTAAGGAGCTTCAATTTTATTATTTTATTATTTAAAGCATAGTTTAGGTGACTTTTACTTTTAACACTAATTTTAAGATAACAATCATGAAAAATAATTTATTATAAATAACTCATCGGTTAGTTACCATCTGTAGAGATTTAAATCAAAGCATACTTTTCGGTTAAGATTTGTAAAATGCAACTTGACTATGATTTCTACTTATCTAATATTTCTAATAATTTCTTTTTAATAAATTATTTATATACTTATATAATTGTATGCTTGAATTATGTGAAAAACAATAAGTGATCATTTTGCAAGGCATACATTTTGGGTCAGTAGTGTAATTATTTAAAGTATAGTTTAGGCTACAGAACGGATTTTATTTATTTATGTATATTTTATAATAAGTCTTATCATCATTTACAATGTCTTTCTTAATGTGTTTATGTTAAAAATAATATTGTTGTTGCTAAAATATGATTAAAATCAAAGCATACTTTCAGGATAAAATTATTTAGTTTCAAATCAAAATCAACTTTATTTAATTATTTATGCAATATTTATTTATTTTATTTATTTATTTTATTTTCTTTGTTTGTATGAATTAAGAGAAAGTAAATTTAATAACATATTTTTTGGGGTCATTTTTATTTAAAGCATACATTGGGACAGATAAAAAATATTTTTATTATTTTAACACTTATTTTAAAACAAAATTTAAACTACTCTTTTTGCAATTTTCAACGTGTTTTCATTTGCTTTGTTTATTAAAAGCATACTTTTAGGTTAAAGAGGTAGAAGATACACAGTTTTCGATTTACATTTTATATAATTTCGTTTATTTTATTAGTATTTTATTATTTTTTATTTATATTTTATAATTGCGTAATTACATTAGAAGTAGTTATACAGCATACTTTTGGGTCTAGTATTTTTTTATTTAAAGCACACTTTGAGACGCAGAATGAAATTTTGTTATACTTTTTAACACTGATCTTAAATTAAATTTATAATTACATTTTTTCGGCTTATTACCTTCATTTAATTTTAATTTTTATTGATTCAAATTAAAGCATATTTTTAGGTTAAAACTAATAAGATATTAATAGTATTACATTACTTCTTTTTTGATACTAATTTTATTTTTATTAGCAATTTATATAATTTTATCATATAATGTTGCATTAAATTTCAGGTTAATTTTTTACGTTTTTTAATTTATATTGATTAATGAAAAATTCAAAGCGAAACATTAAGCATTAATTCATATTTATATCACCAATATTGTATAGTTAATTGTAATGAAGTTATTATATAAGAAGTATACTTAAGCCAGATTATAAGTAACACAAATTTCGAAAAGCATATTTTTAGGATTTTGTTAAATTATTTTAATAAATATAATGTTAGATATTTTTAAAATTTATTATTTAATTATTTTTAAATTTCTTATATTTTAAAATTATTATTTTTATAAATTAAAATTTCACATATTTTTCACTTTCACTTTATGTTTTTATAATAATCACATTTGTTTATCTTTATTATAATTATCCATATATTAGCCCGCTTTAACAATGACGCAGCTAAATTGACGTCCATTACTGCGTAACACCGGTTTGTAACTAAATTTTACTGACAATTCATAAAAGGCTCAAAGCCTTTAAACAACAAAAATTATACGAATTTGTGTATAACAATTTAAAATAAAACTGGTCGAATTAACAGCTGTTTGAATTAGCCACAAAAAAGGGGAAATTTGTTATACTGTTTTAAAAGTAATAGCAAAGATAATATAACAGTAGTATAACAGTTAAATTAAATATGTTAAGCGCATGTTATTCATACGTTTTTATGAATGATACAAACACTTGTTGCTGTTTTAAGAAATTTTCAAAAGAAAAGGAGAAATATTGAGTATTTGCAGGAATAGAAAGACTTTGTATAACAGCAAAGAAAGAGGGGAAATAAGTGTCATATTTAAATGAGGGGAAAAGTAGGGCAACTATGTGTCTAGGGGTTTTTAAAATTTATAAAATAAATATTGTGGTATTTTTTAAATAACAATGAAAAAAGTTTAACTCTTAAATAGAAATAGTTAAATGGGAAAAATATTATTTGAAAATGATTTTTCATATTTTTAAATATAGTATTTCCAATTTATAGGGCTTTAAGAAAAATTTAAAAAAATATAGATTTTTAAAATACATTTTTTATTAACGTTACAATTTAAATTGAATTTTCCAATAAAAATTCAAAATATTCGAATAGAGCTACAAAAAGATTCTTTAAAAAATAATTAAGGAAATATATAATTTTTTGAATGATTTTACATCCAAATTTTCTGAAAAATTCAAAATTTTCTCCATATTTAATTTTTATAAAAAAATAAAAATAAATTTTATAATAAATCTTTAAATGTTTACATTTAAATTTCTTACATAAATCAAAATATGAAAGAAAATACAAATTTGCGAAAATTAAAACTCCAACTTTTAATTTTCATAAATACTTTATTTATATAATTCTTGCTTCAAAATCTTTAATATTCAAATGTTCCTTTAAATTTTTAAATTTCATTAAAATTTCAAATTTTCACGAAAATTTCAAATTTTCATTAAAATTTCAAATTCTCATTAAAATTTCAAATTTTCACTAGAATTTCAAATTTTCATTAAAATATTTATTCACAATTCGAATCTCCATTAGAAATTAAAATTTTTATTCAAACTTCAGATTTTTATTGAAATTTTAATTTTATTATTTTTTATTTTCATTAAAATTAAAAATTTCCATAAAAATATAAATTTTTCAAGCAAATTTTAAATTTTCATTAAAAATTTTAAAATTTCATTAAAATTTCGAATTTTCATAAACTTTTCTTTAAAATTTTTATCTCATTTGATATTTTCATAATTTTCGCTTCGAAAATAATATTTACAAAAAAAAAAAAACGATGAAATAATGAATTTATCATCACCTTCATCGTTACTGAGCCAAAATCGTGAGACATTATCGAGATATTTCTAAATTTGCGAACTGCCCTCACAAGGTTTATATAAACAGCAAGACAAACGAACATCGTTAAATCGTCTCAGAAAGGGATTCTGAGTAAAACGGTAACCATCAAAGTGACCATCACTTTAGCAATATTTTTTCAACTATTTATATGGTTTTAATCACAAGTGATAAAACTTTGAAAACCAAATAATACTTGGCAAATAGTCTAAATGAAAAATGTGTGTTAATAATTTTTCGATCTCACTGCTTAGATGTACAATTTTATCACAATCAAATCTGCTACAGATCAAAAAAAAAAAAAAATGCGTGCATGTAAAAGTTTTCAGTTTCCCATCTGTGGTACGTAATGTCAAAGTGCTATTTTACCCACACAGATGAGGAATTTACAATAAAGTTAATAATTTAATTCATTATCCTTTATGTAACAACAGTTTGCAACATTTAGATATTTTTTAATTGTTAAATCTCATATGAATTTTAAGAAAATTTTATTGCCTTGAGTTCTTAACATTAACTTTATGACATAAACATTATAAATGTATTTAAAACTTTATTGTCTTAATTCTCTTTTCTAATTCACAAATTAAAGGCAAAAAGACATTAACATGTGAATTTCTTTCGCTTAACAATACAAAAGGATGCATTAATTGTTTTCCAAGGCAAAATTGCTTTTACAATAATAAACAGAAGAAATTAACAAAAACAAGTAAAATTGTTTTATACGGCTACGCCGAATCTTCAATACCCTCCATCTCAAATGCATGTTGAAAAATACGTTATGTTTCATACATATACACTCACATATTCACTCATAAACGTATACAATAAACAAAAGTTTTTCTTAAGTATAATATTGAAGCATTTAATGCATTGGTTTTAACTTTTTTTGTTACTGAACCGATTTTGATCATTTTTGGAATGGTAATGAAGTAGATACAATGTAATGTTGGCAATTTTAGCAACTAAGAGGAAGCCTCAGATATCGGTCTATATCTTTTAATATACTGAACAGATTTTCTGGTTTTAAATAGGGGTACTTCTCTGGACTACATCAAATGCCCAGGCAAAATTTCATTGAACTTTGTAAATTTTTGTAGATGTGAGCATTTCTAAAGCAGATGGAGGGAAAAGATGGACGGACGGCCCGACGGACAGACACACAAAGAGAGAAAGACAGTCGAATAAAGCTAAATTGACTCAGATTTTGATTTGATGTACGAATATATATACATTATCTGATCTGAGATTATTCTTTCTTAGCGTTACACACGTTATGAGAAAATTAATACACCCTTTTCGGAATTTGTAGTGAAATAAAATTAATAGAAAATATAAACATCTCAAAGACTTTGATAATTAGTTTTGTGGGCAAAAAGTTAATAAGTTAAAAACGAGCTGAGATTTGTTTCTTTCCATCTTCAGAGTTCATTATTATCATTTGTTATACTCAGTTTTTTCTCTATTTCTCTTCTCTCTTTATCTCCCTCGGTTTCATATTAAACTTTCTGTTTACACATTCATACACATGCATGGCCACACATGCACGAGTTCAAATGTTGGAATATATTTCAATGTAAATGTTTATTTTTTCCAGGAATCTCGTATTGTTTTTTGGTTTTTCTTAAGAGTTTCAAAACAAAATTTCTTTGCTAAATTTATTTATTTTGTCTGGTCAAAGTTAAATAAACCTTAATTGTTGATTATCGGTTATTCTCTGGAATTTAAAAGTCTCAGATTTTCTATAAATTTTATTTTTTACTTTTTGAATAAAATGAACATAAATATTAAACAAGTAGGAATATTATAATCGATCAAGCCCGACTATATTATACCCTACACCACAATGTTGGTTATAAATGATACTTGAAAAAAGTTTTGAAACACCCTTTAATTAAATTATTTTCTAATTTACATTTAAGTGTCCAGTACATTACTGTGAAATTAACATTAATGTATGATTTATGCGTTTCAAAATGAATTTGTTTGTAAGGGGTTAAATGGCAGCTACATGAAATCATGAACTGATTGGCTTATAATTTGGCATATCGATTTAACTTAACTTGATCAATTATTAACCAATATAAACAAGAATTATGTCTTTCAAAATGATATTTGGAAGAAGGCTTGTATGGGATCAATAAGAAACAATGAAACTGACTCTCTCATAATTTGGCAAATCGAATATCATAAGAATTATCGCTGTCAAACTTCCTTGAAATCGCGTTATATTTAACCCTTTTTGAGCTTTAAACCTCATACCGGAAAGTCATTTTGTATGGTAGCTACCTGAAATATTAGACTCGTTATAACCAATTTCAATAGGCTTCGTCCTTGGGTCAAAATATTAATCTTTACCATGAACATTTTCATTAAATTATGTCAAAAAATGTGACTTGTAGATTGCTCGCAACGTTAACATGAAGAGCCAGCTGGACGGACAGACAGACGGACGTACATCTTTAAATTTACTCAGAAAGTGATTCTTAGTAGAACGGTATATGGTGACACTATTTTTTCTGTATGTTACAAACATCAGCATAAACACATAATGTCACCAAATACCTACGGTAGTTTAGGGTCACTTGCAGCACAGAAATAGATTTAATTCTAAGAAAATATGCAGCGAAATATTAAACAAATATTTTGCATTTATTCAACATTTAATTTATATTTTAAAAGTTTAAATATTTATATTTTTTCCTATTTTAATATTAAAAATATATTTTTACATTGATGTATTTAGTAGATCTGAAATTGAATTTTAATGAAAATGTTACCAAAGGACAAAAACTAGAATTCATGCACAAAAAATTGAAATAAAATTTTAAAATAGAAATGAAACATTTTTTATGAAGTGAAAAGATTTATCTGTAAATTAAAAAACAAAAATCTGTATACATAAAATTCATTATGAGATATTTAATATTTTTCAAAGTCTATCAAATGTTATTTTCTAGGAAACAGACTCAAAACAAGAGTCATAAGATTTGTTATAGTCAGATAAAACCATTTATAGTTTCCCTACACCTTTTAGGTTTATCGTAGGAATATAATATAAAACTTGTGCATATAATCCAATACACCCTAACGCGACCAAATGTATCTTAAGGATACTGTTAAATCTTTTAGTGCCAAAGTAAGCAAAAATCTTTTTTGGATTGTGAAGAAACATAAGAAACGTAAAATAATAGATTACTTCCTAAGACAACAACTGCTTATTTGACTAATCGGAAAATTTTCTGTCAGATGGCATGTTCGAGACTTTTACCAACCCTTGCTGGGTGTCCTTCGTATTTGCTAAACATAACAATGATAGCTTCATATTCTCCCCTTGACCCTATCTATTCTAAATATTACCTTCTAAATAATATTCGCTATATAAAATCTTCATATATTCGATAACTAATCGTTACATTTCTGTGGAATACATTGCTCTTTGATCTAAAATCTGTATATACGTATGATTAATCCTTGTGCATGAAATATCCATCATACGCTAATGCTTAATAAAGACAATTAAATTCATTATCATCAATTTAAAACTAATTATTGATACAATTTGAGAATCTTAATGAATATACAATTCAAAAGTTTCATTTTCTCTATAAATTTATTTCAGATACAGATGGTTTTAGTTTCCTTTAAATTTCCTTTCCAAGGACGTGGCCTATTAAAATTTGGTTATAATTAGTACATTATTTCATATAGGCCTCATACAAATGTCTCACTGGATGGGTTTTTTTGTTCATGAAAATCCTTAATATAGAACAATTTTATCCAAATTTATCGAATAGGACCTTTGAGAATCAGGGGATTATTTTATAGGACCCATGCAATTATCCTTTAAAATATCTCTTAAATCGCTCATGTACTTGAGTATTGTAAAAATGTCTTGTCAAATTGAGATAAATGTAAGCCAAAATCTTTGTGTGAACTTATACGAGGGTCATTTCATAATATTTTCTAACTTCCATTTAAAAAGCCATAATAATCTATTGCACACTTAAGCATAAATAATAAAAGCAAATTATACGAGATCCATTCATAAGCATTTCGTATCAATCATTTACAATCAATAATGAGATGTAGGGAATCTATAACATTTTTACTTGTTTCTACATGATTTTGTATCTTCTAAATTTTAAATACTTAAATTTACCATAAATTCCCTTTGTATGTATCTTTGTTTTAAACTGCTTTAAACTTTTTGCTTTTTGAATATTTGTCTATTTCTTAGTATTTACTTGTCAGTCTGTATCTATAGATCTAAGCTTAAATTCATTATATTTTCGTTTATTTATTATTTAAGAACTTTTACTTTATTTACAACGTGACACCCGAAAACTTTTTCAAGACTTCTTGTTCTTAGCTCAAGTATTCGTATGGAAGCAAAAAGAAAAGTTTTAAACGAAAAACACAAATATCACATCAAATCTTTTATAGAATCTTAACTAAAAGCAAGTAAGAATGCTACAATCAGTTGTGTCGATTCCTAAATACCCATCACTACTGAATACTATGAAATGTCTATAAAATTAGTCACATTTATTGAAAATATTAAGATAAATATGTGAATTTCGATAGAATTGGCCCATATTTAAAAAAATTTATAAACTAAAGCAGAAACAACCAAATATGGCCCGATAACTTTCAAATGGTAACTATAGCAAAATATATCCCGATATTCGTCAAAAAAGTAACTATACTAAGAAGTTAGAGCAAGAATTAAATACTAATTTTCAAGAAAATTGTTTCATGTTTAAGTCTTATAAGTTTAAAGA
>PYHX02000494.1:4046320-4103606 GCA_004302925.2 Cochliomyia hominivorax | reverse complement strand
AAAAATTAAAACAAAGAAATTATTTAACAAATTTGTACATGAAAAATTAAAAAAAAATTTAAGATAATAATTAAAAACAGTTTACGCACTTTTGTCTTCAAATTTAAATGTTAATTCGTAGTAAAAAAAATTAAATGGAAAAAAGTAAATTAAAATAAAATTAAACAAAATTGAATAAATTATGTGTCTGGTGTTTGTAATCACTTGGAAAGCGGAAATTGTCACTAACTAACAGTTTTGACTTTTACTATTTTACTCATTTTTGTAAGAAGACAAAAAACTATAATTTTTTGCTATTTTCAGTCAGAGGGAATACCTTTCAAGTGGCATAAAAAAAAATACTACCGATAAGAAATTAGTTGGCGTTATTTCAAAGCCCACACATTGTTGGCGTTCGAACAAAGTCCAAATTGTCGCAGTTCATATTATCGATGTGAACATGAAAATATTTTAAAAAATATGAATTAGAAATAAAAAATTAATTGTTGCCAGAGATTTAATTAAAAATAAATTACTAATTGAATCCTAATTATTTTTAATTTAAATCAAGAATTAAAAAAAATTATTGCGCATGTCAGAAGACTTTTTAATTAAAACTGGATTATCTTCATAAAAGTTGGAAATAATTAACTGTTATGCAATACAATTTATCAATGATTAACTGTCGAATTTCTTTGCATAATGAGAATATGGATTTCGGGAATCTGGCCATTTCTGTATGACCATATTTTAATTTTTAATTTAAATAAAATATTCAATTTTTGTGGTTGAAGATGGAAGTTTAAATTTGAATACAATGTTGTTTAAACTTCGATTTATTTGTGGTTTTAATATGAAATCTCTTCTCTCTCTCTCTGTTAAATAATTAGAGAGGAAATGATTGTTCAAATATAAAGAAAATATGGATTTATTTAGAAGTTTTTATTCTATAGATTTTGGTCTTGCGAAATGGTTAGAAAGTTTCCGAAATAATGTACTTATAGGCACTGGAAAGAGTAGCAAGACTCGAAAATAACTTTCTTGCTTTTGAAACTGAGAATGAAGTCTAACTTGAGGTATGTCAAAAAAAAAAAAAGGGTACAAACAGCGGATACTTAGATATGTGAAAGATCTTTTTAATCGAGATTCGTCACCATTTCGCCACCATTTCAAGTTATGTCGTATGATTGTGTACTTAGAAACACACAATGAACATAATTTTTTTCATAGATCTTTTAGAGCAGTTGTGGAACAAATAAGAACAGGATGGAGCAATAGGCTTAATGTCTACTGGCCTCTTTTATTGACAGTGATGACAAAAGAATATTTTACAGTGATAATTTGTTTAACTACAGGGCCATTCCTCTCTAAGCCCAGAAGACCAATGAAGTTGACTAATAGAGGTTTTACTTTTATAACAACACCAAGAAGGTTACAGATATTATTAGGGATATAGACTTCAAAATTTTAGAAAACGCCAGCTGAAAGATAACTAAGTGGGTACAGTTTACGTCCAACATGCAATAACGTTAAAAAAATTAAAAATGAAGACATAAGCGATTTCAAGCAATGATTTCGACGGAAAGATTAAACAAGCTGTGACGGACGACCACAGGAAATCGCGCACCAAAAAGAACAATCTAAGAAAAGCGACCAATACACGAAGCCATAATCATCCATCATATGTTACAAGACCGCTTAAAAACTATATGAAATTTAGTGGGTGGAGAGGAAAATCTAACCCATATCATGCTTATTCTTCCAAAATGTCCTTATTGAAATGTACCTCACTTCAAATTGGGTACCAAATTCAGAGCAATTATTTTGCCCTTGACCCTTAGTAAATTCATATCGAAAATAATTGATTTGTTTGAAGAGAATACTGTTCTTTACCTCAACACCGAAGCAGTTATTTGGTTGAAGATGGAAAATATTTGATCAACTTATTATTCAACTACAATAGGTTTAGTCCTTGGCCATAAGCAAGGGAAATTGGATCAAATGATCACAGCTGATCATAATAGCTAGAACGTTGCAACTGGAATATGTTTCACACCAGAAGAGGATATCAGAATCTGGCTTTATATATTATTTACCCCAAACAACGTAGTACTTCTTTTGGCGAAATCCATATGGAACCGGAAGAAAAGAAAAAATAGATGACAATATTTTATTTTATTTTAAATACCCTACATTTATTTTGCATATATCGGCGAGAAAAAAATCATAATATATCTGTGTTATATATAATTTGAAGACACTTTTCACTATCATCAATTTAAGATTTAAAATTTACTTAAATTCCTGGCAATAAATTCACTTCCCACTATTTTTTTTTTTCTTTAAAATTCAAATTCCAAAATCTTTTTCAAATATCAACGTTTTTGTTTAAAACACACATGATCTTTAACTCTCGCTCTCTCTGAGATAATGATATCACTATAATTATCACTCTCACACAACCTACATACATAATATGAAACGATCAGACACACAAGATAATATTCATATTTTTATTTTTTTTTAATTTATGTTTGAAATTCAAAATAAAAATTTAAATATTCGATCGTGTGTATGTGTGTGTGGGGAAAAATGCACGTTAGGAAATAAACACACACACACACACTAATAACTTAAAATAGCAACAAAAACATTCATAATGTTTAAAATAATATCGATAATACTCATCATAACACACATTTCGTTTACCGATAACAAAAAAAAAAAAAAAAAAGAACTGAAAATCACCATCACTGTTTTTGAAAAAAAAACTTTTCTTTTTTTGTTGGTTTTCGTTGTTTCGGTTTCTTTTATTTGTTTTTTATTTCAGATTTTACGTGTTAACTTTATTAATGAAGGTTTACTTTGATTCTTATTATTCTTGTTGTTGTTGGACTCATTTTTCTTAAATCTTTCTTTAAAAAAGCAAATGTTCTTGAAATTAATTTTATTTTCAATATTTATTTTTCATCAATTTGAATTAAACTCACCTCTAGAGTTTTGTTTTTGTTTCGCTCTATTTTTTTTGCGTTTGGAAAAAAAATTGGGGGTGAAAATTGAAAGTTTTGAAATTATTTAATTTTGTGCCACATTAATTTTGTTGTTGTATTAATTTCTTATTTTTAATTATTTTATTAAATTCATTGAGAATTTTTCTTTAAGATTTCTTAATTATTGTTCTATATGATGTCTGTCACAAATTAACGCCAAAATCGCGTTAACTTAACAAGTGTTCAGCAGACGATTCGTTTAACAACTAAATTGCAGCTGATTGTTTTATTCCAACTTAATTATTGAAGATGTTACCATGTGTAGGGTTGCCAAGTGTTAAAGAAATAGAAAAAATCTTAATTTTTATTAAGAAATAAAGAATTTGAAAAAGGAAAAAATTCATAATTTTCAATACAAAAATCAAAGAATTTTTTATTGAAAATTTTTCTTGTATAGAGATTTGCTGGAATTTAGACCATATTTTGGGATCTATTTACTGTGATTTTTAACACTTATGCTATTTTAAGATTTGAAAAATTTTTGGAATAACTGTTTTTATATCCTCCCTTTTCTTCCTTTGTAACGCTCAGAAGGAAACATTCAAGATCTCACTCTGTCTATATATTCTTGCATCTTATCAAAATCTTAATCGATTTAGCTTTGTCTGTCTGTTCTGCTCACATCCGCAATAATTGACAAAGTTTCATGAAAATTGGCCTGAGTATTTGTCATTGTTCTGAGAAGGTTTCATATTTAAAACTAGCAAATCGGTTCAGTTTGTTAAGACATATAGACTAATATCTGATAGAACCTCTAAATTTAAGCGAAGACTTTTGTAAAATTTTTAAATAAAAATCAAAATATTGATATATAGAAAATATATAGAGTAAAATAACAACAAGAAAATATGTACCTCATAATCATTCCAAAAATTATTAAAATCGGTTGAATAGTAGAAAAGTTATAGCCAAAAATATCACTTATTTTGTGACTCATTAAGGTTTCCTTGTTATGTATGAGAATAACTTTCATATTAATTTCGTTTGTGAGTGTATATGTGAGTGTGTATGTACATATACTGTACATGTACGTTACATTGTATGTATTTATTTCTCAGACATTTTGATGAAGGGCAGTGACAATGTGACATTGGCGATATTAACATTCTTGTTAATTTTTTTCTTTAATTCAAAACAGTGGTTACTCTGTTATTTTTTATCTTCAAATTGTTAAATGATGGCAATACTGTCACATGTTTTATTGTTTATATTCGTCAGCTGTTTCCTTTTGTTGATTAAACAAATCTCATAGTCAATTAAATACAATAATAAACGGCGTTAAGTAAAATTATGTTGTTCGACATAAAAACCGTTAATTTTTAAAAGGCTTTTGATATGAAAAAATCATATATGTATTTGATTTGAGAAGATTAATACTTTTTTTTAAATTTTATTTAAATAAGTGATCTCCTATTTTTGCTACTTTTGTCAAAATTATCAATAATATTGATAGAATTTTATTTCTATAATGTTTATTGGTTTCCACAGATTTTTTCTTGGAAATAATTCTGTAACTTTTGTACAGTTTAAGATAATTAATAATATTCTGCATGGTTATAGCTTAAGTCTTTTCAAGGCCTTCCAAAGCTGGCTACCGCCAAAAATGTATTTATGAAAAGTAATTTATTACGGAATTGTCAAAATTTGAATAGAGGAAACCAAGTTTAAGTTGGATTTTAAGCAAAAGTACAAAATTCTTGCACACGTATTTGGTATCTGTGGGTGTTAAAATTATTTTTCATAATTGTTGATGTGTGTTGGTATGTAGATTGATTGACTACCGGTTACGAAAGGTTTAGAGTTCAACTGAAAATAGTCAGATTGATTCTGTAGTCCACCAGAGACCTAATTCTGATATTACTGGAGTCATATACCCCTTGATTGTTGGAGTGTCCCCTTGAGTAGCATCGTAGTTGCTTTAGTTTAGACCCTAATCGCAGGAAGACTCTTAGGTTCGCGCTGGAGTTGAATTTTCACCCGGAGACCCTGACTTAAATGTCAGTAGGAGTATAGATAGACTCTGTTTGTATCCAAGGAGGAAGACAGGTACAAGTACATGGCTTCATGGCATTTGGAGATGTTGGTAAACATATTGTATTCAGACTGTGAGGATAGCACCGTGAGGTTAGGTCATGAAGACAGATATTCATGTTAATACTTCGTCGTTATACATGTTTGGTTTGCAACGAACAGAAAAGCATAATGTTTTCCACAAATCGATCGACCTAAAATCATTATCTAAGTTGAATTGAAGATCTCGATCTTTCTGGTTGTTTCTTCACGAAACATAGAAAACAACGAACTTAATGTTTGGAACAGATGATTTTATAGTTCTAGGACGAAGCCTATTGAAATTGGTGATGATTGCTGAAGTATTTAAGGAAGATGCCATACATATGTACTTACAGAATGGATCTCATTTTACTCAGATATGAAGAACGGTCCAGAAAATCGTATGATTTTGAAAATCACCCAAAATGGCCAAAATCTCTAATAGTTTCATGAAATGTTTTATATAAGCACAAATCATAAATTTGAATTCAAAAATGGATCGGTCTATATTTTTATTACCGATTCCAATTCCATTTTAATTAAACAAACTCCATAGCCAATAAACTTAATAAAAAACGGCGTTAACAGCAGTGCTGTATGAGGAAGAACCGTTACATTTTAAAATTCAAATTCCACAGCACTTCAAATGAAACGGAAGTAAATCTCTAAATTCTGAATGACTGGACTGATCTTAATAAATTTTCGCACAATTATAGTCGAGTCGTCTGGGAATTTGTAATCTATGGACAAACTGGGATGCTCATTTTTTTACAATCGTATTATTACAGTCAACTGGTTGTATTTTCCTATTCCAAGTGTTAATTATATCTTATTAGAGTACATTTTCCAAGATATATTGAATTTAAAAAAAAGGGTTCATAGTGGAGTTATGGTTGCCATAGTAATTTTTTTCATTCATCCGATGTTATCTGGACGCATGACTAAAATTTTGATAATAACTTGCATAACATTTGTATACAGCAGGCTACGAAAGGGACCCGATTCCTTAATTTCTAAGTAAAGTCATTTAGAAAAGGTTGAAGGCATTTATTCTGGATAAGATAAAACTTGCTAAAGTCAAATGGAGCATGATTGCATGTTCCAAAGTAATTTATATATAAAAAATATGCTTTTCCTATAAAATCGTTAATCAGTTCTAAACCTTTTTCAACTTCTCCATAAATAAATATTTCATGGTTTTATTTCTCTTGCTCTCCTCTTTTTCACTCTCTCTCTCTCTCTCTCTCTCTCTTGAATATTTTTGCAAGTGATAAAATTGTATTTTCTCTCATTCTTAAAGCGATAACTTCCAAACCTTCACTTAAAGTTTCTCTCTAAATTATTAAATTAGTTAACTTTGAGACGCTGTTAAGATCGCTTGTTTAAGAAAAAAATAATTAAATAAAATAATTTAAATTTTTATAAATAAAAATTAAAAAAAAATGTGTCATTGGTTTTATCATTTAATAGTTGGCATAATTTTTCTTAATATAAATTCCATAAAAGCTGATTTTAAATATAATATCAGTCTGGCCCAAATGGATACCTGTCGCCATTATAGTATACCCAATAATCGGGGTTATAATTATGCCGATTTCTTTCATATAACCAAATTGGATAACAATAAATTGGCTCCCAACGAATTATTGCATTTAAAATTTTATGTAATGACAGCAAGAGATGCTCATATTTTGTTATCAGTAACTGATCGTCCTTCATTAATGGATCGTGTTTATGAAATTGGTAATCACTTTTTTTGTGAAATTATATTCTAAATTACATAATATAATTTTGTGTTTTTTGTTGTTTTTTTTTGCTTTTGTGATGGTGATTAGTCATTGGTGCGGGTCGTAATTCATTTTCTACTATACGTACCAGCATGGGACGTCGTCGTGCAGCTACTAATCAGGAACCAAATATTTTATCAATACTTGAACCCACACCCATTGAAGTTATACAAATGAAGGGTATTTTTATTTAAAATCTATAAATAATCTAAATTTTCCTCTCTCAATTACGTTTACGATTTCTTATTCGATTTTTTCAAATTCAGATGCCAATTTATTGGTTTATATACCCGGTTATAAGGAAGAACCTTTAATGAATTTTACTGATGCTTCTCCTTTAAATATAAATTATATTAGTTTCACTACTTACGATAACATACCAGCCCGTTGGTTTTATGATTGTCAATTTGATGGTTTTGCCAATGAACTGGAAGATGATGTGAGACCTTTGACTCCCCATCAACTTTTAGTGCAAAATATTACCGCAAAAGCGGAAAATGCCTCATTTCCGCCCACCTTGAGAAGTGTTAATATATCATTTGATATTGGTTCCATACGATATCTACATGATCATGGTTTTTTACAGACCCGTTTAAATTTAGTCTTGGTGAGTTAGCTTTTTCGATTCCGTAGCTTTTATTTCTGTTTAAAGAAATTCGTTTAAAATTTTAGAATTGGCAAGATCCTCGTTTGCAATGGAAACTTGATGACTTTAATCTCATCGATAATATAAATACACCGATTACGATATTTGGTTGCCACATCTCATGATCATAAAGTAAGTAAGTCCATAAAAATTCTCAAATCTATAGAACAGATTGTGATCTAATCTATAGATCAGATTGTGATCTAATCTATAGATCAGATTGTGATCTAATCTATAGATCAGATTGTGATCTAATCTATAGATCAGATTGTGATCTAATCTATAGATCAGATTGTGATCTAATCTATAGATCAGATTGTGATCTAATCTATAGATCAGATTGTGATCTAATCTATAGATCAGATTGTGATCTAATCTAATCAATGATATTAGATCAGATTGTGATCTAATCTATAGATCAGATTGTGATCTAATCTATAGATCAGATTGTGATCTAATCTATAGATCAGATTGTGATCTAATCTATAGATCAGATTGTGATCTAATCTATAGATCAGATTGTGATCTAATCTATAGATCAGATTGTGATCTAATCTATAGATCAGATTGTGATCTAATCTATAGATCAGATTGTGATCTAATCTATAGATCAGATTGTGATCTAATCTATAGATCAGATTGTGATCTAATCTATAGATCAGATTGTGATCTAATCTATAGATCAGATTGTGATCTAATCTATAGATCAGATTGTGATCTAATCTATAGATCAGATTGTGATCTAATCTATAGATCAGATTGTGATCTAATCTATAGATCAGATTGTGATCTAATCTATAGATCAGATTGTGATCTAATCTATAGATCAGATTGTGATCTAATCTATAGATCAGATTGTGATCTAATCTATAGATCAGATTGTGATCTAATCTATAGATCAGATTGTGATCTAATCTATAGATCAGATTGTGATCTAATCTATAGATCAGATTGTGATCTAATCTATAGATCAGATTGTGATCTAATCTATAGATCAGATTGTGATCTAATCTATAGATCAGATTGTGATCTAATCTATAGATCAGATTGTGTTCAAATCTATAGATCAGATTAAGATCATAAATTTCTAACAAAATATAAAAAATATAAAAATCTTTTTTATACCTCCAAGTGCCGCTGGTAAAGGTCATCCCATAGCTGATTTCTATCATGAAATTAGAATTAATTATGATGGTTTCATAACTCTAACATTTCCTGACGCTATATTAACTACCTGGTGTATTAATCGTGACCAAAACTGGCCCAATGAACATTTAAAATGTGATATTAATTTTGGTTTAGCAGCAGGTCCTTTAGAAAAATTACCTTTAATATATAGCGATACAAAAGAACCTCATGAGGCGGTGGATTCTTTAACGGAATGGCATTTACATAAAATATCCGTGAATCCTATAGCGAAAGGTCTAATGGCTCGTTATAGCGATAAAGATATAATACAAACTATGGATGGTGATATATCGCTAATATTTGAAATATCACGTAATAGTACATTTTATAAAAATGTCTTCTCAGTGCCAATATTGGGTAAGGGAAAAGTATAATTTCTTTAGAATTGAAATTTAATAAAATTTTCATTGTCTCTTTTGCTTCGGAAGCTTGTCAAATTTTGATTATATTATCATTTTTCCTGAGAGGTTATCGTCGTGGTGCTTTAATTTTAGTGGTTGTATTAATATTAATGTTGGGTCTAATGTTTATAACAAAACATGCTCCCACACCTTATGTCCCCGATATAAGTGAGTATTCAATCTATTTTTTTTTTTGTTGTTGAAATAAAATCGAATCATATTTGTTACACCTCTAGTGATTGCTTATCAGCATATTTTGCGTATCGCAACCTTTTGTTATATGCTGCATATAGTTATCATGTGGTTGGAATTATATCCTCCCAAAAATGAGCCTCATCCTTGGTTAATTACGGTCATCAACTTTTCACCATTACGTTTGTTATTATGCATGCGATTGGCGGATGTAAGTTTGACATACAATTTTGAGTTCAGAAAATATATTTATTTCTGTTTTTTTTTCTTTTTTAAGTCCAATGATTTCATAGGAATTCAACAACATCCTTGGAGGGAAATTGCTAAAACCTTAAATGCTGTAAGCTTTTTAATAGTGAATATAATCTTTATTATAGCAGTGATGATATTATTGCCTCTTGCTTAATACTAAATTTAATCTTAAAATAAATAATTTTTGTGATTTGAAGTTAAGTTAACAGATTTTTATTCTAATTAACATAATTTTACTTCAAATTGAAGAAAAATTTAATCAAAATTTTTTTTAGTAAAAGATGTTAAATTGAATAAAATTTCATTAAAAAATTAATGAAAAATATGTTATATCAACAGATATTTAGTAAAATCTACAGTCATGCATCGTAATTAAAATAATGAAATTGAAATTAATTTGAATACAAATTTTGCTAATTTAATAATTTTTTTTCGTTAAATAATTTTTGATATTTTCTTTGTCATATTAAATGAAATGTGATCAAATTTATTGAAATTAACTGCATTTTTATTAAAGAATTCAAATAGTTTTAATGAAAATTTTTCGTCAATTTGAAGAATTTATGAAAAATTAACAAAAAATTTTCGTCATAATGAAAAAAAGGTTTCGTTAGCTGATATTTAATCGACTTTTATGCAATTCTACACCCTTTTTCGTTATATTTACTACCTTTTTTGGTTCAGTGTAGGATAAGTATTTAGTGTAAATTTTTTTCTCGCGGAGAGATTTTATTTTGTTTAGATTTGGGTCGATGTTAAGAATTGTATGTGATGATCAGTCCAAGTTCGAGTTGAAGTTCTGTACCGAAATCAGATCTTCAAAATAAAAATTCCATTAAAGTTCTTTTTGTGAAAAAAGTTACAACTTTTTTTATTTTATTTTTCATTTATCAAAATTAAAAATTCTCTAAATTTGTTGTTTTTTTTTTGCTAAATATTTTTTTCTAAAAGTATAATCACAATATATTGATAGATATCTGAAAGGTATCCAACATTATCATTATCATTATTTTTTTTTGTTCATTTTTTTTGTCAAAGTATTTGAACTTTTTTCCTTGCCATCTATAAATATTTGGTTCTAGAGAGGAAAGGAAATTGAAGAGTTTTTAGGGTTAATGGTTTCTTTTTTAACAAAATGGAAACATAAAATTAGTGCTTAAATATTAATAAATACATATTGATTGATTGAATGAATGATTGAATGAATAAATTGATTGATTGATTCTTTCTGCTTAAGTTTGTGAGAGGCGGGAAAAGGGGATGTAATAAATTCCCTCCAGTGTTTGTTTCATTAAAACTTAAAATTAAGGTGAGAATATTTATATTAAAAAAAAAACAATATATATATACGACTAATAAACGTAAATCCTTAAGAGTTTGGCAAATTTACAGAGCGGATCGGCCGGCGACAACGGCTTTTTTTCAATATTTGTCACTATAAAATCATTAAGTTTCCTGTTTAAGTGGGGAGTTTGTTTCAGTGTATGGCTTAATGGTGACCATAACCGTAACCACCACCATAACCGCCACCATAACTGTAACCTACTGAAATGGCAGGAGCAGCAGCCACTTTAACAGCGGGAGCAGCATAGGAAATGGCGGGTGCAGCATAGGAGATGGCAGGAGCAGCAGCCACTTTAACAGCAGGAGCAGCATAAGAGATGGCGGGAGCAGCAGCGGCATAAGAAATGGCGGGAGCAGCAGCAGCATAAGAAATGGCAGGAGCAGCAGCATAAGAAATGGCAGGAGCAGCAGCTACTTTAACAGCAGGAGCGGCATAGGAAATGGAAGGAGCATAAGAAACAGCGGGAGCAGCATAAGATATGGCAGGGGCGGCAGCAGCATAAGAGATAGCAGGAGCAGCAGCTACTTTAACAGCAGGAGCGGCCACAGCCACAGGAGCAGCAACGGCAACAGGAGCGGCAGCTACTTTAACAGCTGGAGCAGCAACCGCTACTCTAATGGTGGGGGGATGATTTATCACCTGAAAACACAAACAAAAGTTATTGAAGATTAAAAAAAAAAGAGATAAAATTTAACTCACAGTACTGATGGTGGAATAGCTGGTGGCGGCAGGAGTAATAGATTTAACTATGGTGGGAGCAGGGGCAGCTACAACAGCTGGAGCGGGTGCAGCAACAACGGCGGGGGCAGGAGCCGCAACAACAGCTGGAGCGGCAGCTATGGCAGGAGCAGCATAAGAAACAGCTGGGGCAGCATAAGAAATAGCAGGAGCAGCAGCAATAGCAGGAGCAGCATATGAAATGGCAGGAGCAGCAGCTACCGCCTTAACCACAGGAGCGGCGGCAGCATAACTCACTGCAGGAGCTGAGTAACTTATCGCAGGAGCAGCAGCGAAACCAATACCGCCACCATGACCGAAACCAATACCACCACCATACAAACCACCGGGACGAGCAGCCACCGAAGCTACCAAAGCGAAAAGGATCTACAAAATAATTTATATTACACGCTTTTTTTCACATTTATACACCAAAGGAAATCTCACCAAGAATTTCATTTTTAAAATCTGTTTAATTTATTATTTTTATAACGAAAAAAGGACGATTTGATTTTTATTTATTTATTTTTTTATTTTTAAGTTTCTATTTTTCTTTTCAAATACTTGACAACTGATTGTTGTTTGACTGTTCGTTGAAAGAAGTTTGATTGAACTGTAATGAATCAAACATTTCTTGACACTTTTATACACACAACTCAATATTCAATATTCTCCAAAAATAATACAGAATCTACAATAATTATTGATGATTTGAGATAAAAAATCTTAAAAATTACAATCACTACAAACAACAACAACAAAAACAACGAACTTAACACAAATATGTCCAAACAAACCGAATCAAACCAAACCAAACCCCCCAAAATCTACCTAAATTGTAACTTCAAACTCAACAAAAAAAACAAAAACAAAAAAAACATTTAAGTATTTTTTTTTTATTTATTGTTGTTTTTCTTTTTGTTATTAGACGATCTATGGATCTACAATAAAAATTCAATACGATTTAATTCATTTTCTGTGTTTCTGTCGTATTTGTTAATAAATTCTTTTTTGTCTCCATGTTGGTCTCAGTTAGAGTCTAGTCTGAATATGTCTTTCATATAAAGTTAAGACAAGTTTTTGTTTAAGGACATGTCCGGTGGAAATGAAATTGATCAACA
Source organism: Cochliomyia hominivorax (assembly GCA_004302925.2). Classification (NCBI taxonomy): domain Eukaryota; kingdom Metazoa; phylum Arthropoda; class Insecta; order Diptera; family Calliphoridae; genus Cochliomyia; species Cochliomyia hominivorax. Next base: position 4,090,876 of record PYHX02000494.1, on the reverse strand, counting down.
TTTGTTTATCACCATATTTTTAGGATGAATTTACAACAACAATGTTATTGAACATTTATTTTGAATAAAATTAAAATTAAAGCGTTTTTAACTAAAGTCAAAGAATTTTTATTGGAATCAAACAGAAAATGACAAATTTCAATGAAAATGACAAATTTTCAGTGAAAATGACAATTTTCAGTGAAAATGACAATTTTCAGTGAAAATGACAATTTTCAGTGAAAATGACAAATTTTCAGTGAAAATGACAAATTTTCAGTGAAAATGACAAATTTCAGTGAAAATGACAAATTTTCAGTGAAAATGACAAATTTTCAGTGAAAATGACAAATTTTCAGTGAAAATGACAATTTTCAATGAAAATGACAATTTTCAATGAAAATGACAATTTTCAATGAAAATGACAATTTTCAATGAAAATGACAATTTTCAATGAAAATGACAATTTTCAGTGAAAATGTCAATTTTCAGTGGAAATGTCAATTTTCAATGAAAATGACAATTTTCAATGAAAATGACAAATTTTCAGTGAAAATGACAATTTTTAGTGAAAATGACAATTTTTAGTGAAAATTTTGTAACAAATGTTTGGCTTTTTTGCCAGAATTATTTACACCAAAACATTTTTGGGAAATTTTGACTGCTTTTTGTTCCGAAATTTTTCTTCAACAATCCCTCGCGCACCATCAACTAAAAATAATATATGTCTAAAATTTAATCCAGATATATCACAAATTGCGACCTGTAGACTTTTCACAACGTTAACATGGACAGCCAGCCGTACGAACAGACAGACAGATAGACGGACATCTTTAAATCGACTCAGAAATTGATTCCGAGTCGAAAGGTATACTAAAATGTGGGGGTAACACCATATTATCAGCATATTACAAACTTGTGCTGATGCATAATACCATGGTGAAGGGTATAAAAAGCTTAATCGACTCAGAAGTCGATTTACCAATGCTCGTTCGTCCGTCCGTCTGTCTGTCTGTCCGGCTTGCTGGCTGTCCATATAAACATTGTGAACAGTCTACAGGTCGCAATTTTTTAAATATATCGATACATGTTATTATTTTGGCCAAAGCATGAAGCCTTTTGAAATTGATTATGTTTGGTCCAATATTTCAGGTATCTCCCATACAAATGTTTTTTTCCGGAATAGAGTTTTAAGATCATAAAGGTCCTTAACGCAAAGCGATTTAAAATTTGGTACAAGTTAGTCATGTAATATTCTAAAACAATGTGTCAAAATATGCGAGGGTCGGTACATTATTTCTCATAGGTACTATATAAATCACTTTTCAGATATCAGTTAGAAGGGCAATAATCTCACATATACGCTGGTATTGTTATAATAATAATTGATGAAATTAAGATAAGCAAAAATCGATGTGCAAAATTAAACGAGGGTCGGTTCATAATTTCTTGTGGCTTTCATGTTAAGCCCCAGAAGAAATTTATTTTAAAAACTCATAAATTTAACATAAATCTCAGTGTCACAATAATGAACTGCACACTTACGAATAAATCAGAAAATCAAATCATACGAGGGTCATTCAATAATTTTCCAAAACTACCGTTTTTAAGCAACATTATGGTGTAGGGCTTGGTCGACTATATATTCTTTTAGGTTTCAAAATGCATTAAATTAAATTAACGAGCCCAATACATAGTTGTGGATCCTTTTTCATCCCAAATCCGATTGTCTATCAGTGTTCGAATTATCTTAATATTCTTTTATTAAATATAAAATTCACTTCAAACATTAAGTCGAAACGATTGGAATATTTTTTCAGAAAATTTCTTCACTATTTAAAAATTTTAATATAATTTTCGCGTTTAATGAAATGAGAAAATTTGTGTTGAGATTTTTTTGATCTCACTTGTATGATTTGAAGAAATGAAGTTCTAAGAAAAATTAAATTTCTGTACTGAACCAAATGTCGTCAACGATATTAAAGAAAATTTTTCGTAGAACCTTAACGAAAAAAAGGTGTTAAATAAACAGATTTTTATTTTAATCAACATAATTTTTCTTCAAATTGAAGAATTTTCTTCAAATATACAAAAAAAAAATCACAAAAATTGTTTAGTAAAAGATGTTAAATTGAAAAAAATCTTTAAATAATTAACAAAAAATATGTTATATAAACAGAAATTTAGTAAAAACGCCAGTAACGTAACACACAAATTGATTAAATTTTACATACAAAAGTGAAGTTAATTTGAATAAAATATTTGTTAATTTTGAATATTTTCTTTGTCTTATAAAATGAAATATGAGAAAGAAAATGGAAACTGAATGTAGATGTTCATACAGGAGGAAAATATTTTATAGAAAATTCTAATTTATATGAAAGAAATCGCATTAATTCGTGAAAATGAAAATGGAGGATCAGCTGACAACAAACATTTAAGTAACTTTTCATCAGAAATACAAACCGGTTGGCTCACCAACGTTCTTTGACATTTCACTATTTTTATCTATTATCTAAAAATAGCTTTTAGCCGGAGCGCTTCGCTGTACAAAAATTCACAAATCGATGTGTTTAAAAAAATGTTATTTGGTACCAAATTATTTTCAATATTTAATTTTTATGGACGTTACTGTTCCCCTGATCCCATCCGTCTTACATTTTGTCCAGTAAAACAGTTGCTTGAGGAAGTGATTGGCACCAATTGTGAAAATTGACGCTGTTAAAGTTCTTAAAATATTTTATAATAAATATTTGCTTTGTATGGGCAGTACTCCTTCCTTTGGTCCATAATAGTTTATATATTACAACAATATAACGCAATTCTTTTCTTAATTCTACTAAAAATTTCGTAAATTTAACTTAAATATGTTAATTAAATTGATTAATTTGATTAATATTCATCAATATAAAGAATTTATTTTTGTCAATTTGAATAAAGTATTCAAATTGAATAATATTTATCCAAACTAATTAACGAATTCAGAAAGTCATATTGATGATTTTTTGTTAATTTAAAGAATTAACGAAAAAATAACAAAAATTTTCGTTATAATGAATAAAGGTTTCGTTGACTGATATTTAAACCTACTTTTCTTCAATTCTACACCCTTTTTCGTTATATTTACTTACTTTTTTGGTTCAGTGTGAATGTTGTGTAAATTCAGATCACAAAAAGTTTGATTTATTTCATGAGTCCATGAATTTTATCCCTTTTTCTCTTGTGAGTAAAAATCAAAAAATTTTTTTATTTTTTTATGAAAAAAGTTCAAATATTTTATTAATACTTTTTGTTGTTATCAAAAACTTTTAAAAAAATCTTTAAAATAAAATACAATAAAAATATGTACAAATTATATAAGATTTTTTGATTTCCTAAATAAAAATAAAAAGTTTCAAAAAATAATGTTCTGTTGAACTTTTTTCTTTGCTGTAAATTTAAATAAAAATTAAAAAAAATAGTTGGGAACAAAGAATAAAAAACAATAAAGTTTGGTTAAATGAAACATAAAAAAGTTAGCGCTTAATAATAATTATTTTTTTGAGTGTTTTTTTTATAAAAAAAAAAATATAAGAAAATAAATTATATTTTTTTTTCGATTCTTTCTGCAAAAACAAAACGTGCTGGTTTTTAATGCGTTTCTTCCCCAGCCAGGGAGAAATTGATGATCCTGTTTCCTTCCTGTTGGGATTTAAACTTAAAATTAAAATGAATACTTAAGTAAAGAAAAAAACAAAAACAAAAACAAAATAAAATAAAACAAAATCAATAAAAAATTTATGACTAAAAAAATCGTTAATCGTTATTGGCAAAAAAAATGATATTAAACGGCGGCTTTCAATGTTTCACAAGTAGTTAAATTTTGATTTGAGTTCCGGAAGCAAAAAGGAACTTAATGGTAACCATGACCACCATAACCATAACCACCACCATAACCATAACCGTGGCCATAACCTAATGAAATAGCGGGAGCAGCAGCATAAGAGATGGCAGGAGCGGCAGCTACTTTAACAGCGGGGGCAGCATATGAGACAGCGGGAGCTGCATAGGAAACAGCAGGGGCAGCATAAGAGATGGCAGGAGCAGCGGCATAAGAGATAGCTGGAGCAGCAGCTACTTTAACAGCGGGAGCGGCATAAGAGATGGCAGGGGCAGCGACTACGGCTTTAACAGCTGGTGGATGGCTGACAACCTGGAGAGCAAAAAAGAAAATGTTTCAAATGTAAAACTTTTTTTAATTTAGAAAACAATATTTACAGTGCTAAAGGAGGCATAACTGGTGGCAGAAGGAGCAGCATAGGATATAGCAGGAGCAGCTGCTACAGCTTTTACCACGGGAGCAGCGGCAGCATAAGAAATGGCAGGAGCAGCATAAGAAATAGCAGGAGCAGCTGCTACAGCTTTAACCACAGGAGCAGCAGCAGCATAAGTCACAGCTGGGGCAGCATAGGAAATAGCTGGGGCCGCCGCTACTGCAGGGGCTGCATAACTGATAGCTGGAGCGCCGAAACTATAACCTCCATGACCAAAACCACCATATAAACCACCAGGACGAGCAGCAACAGTAGCAAGCAAAGCGAATAAAATCTATAACACAGTTTTTTAATTTTTTGTTAATTTTTTTTAATTATTAATTTTGAAATTAAAATTTCACTTTATTTTTTATTTTTAAATTTTAATTTCGTTTAAAAAAAATTCTCACCAAGAATTTCATTTTGTTAAATTTTTCTTTAAAATTAATTTTCTTTTTAATAAAATAAGGATTTTTATCACTTTGTTTTAGTAAATTTCAGCTAATTTTCCAATTGACTGCACGTCTAAATGCGTTCAGTTGAACTGTAATTTATCATAGATTTTGCGATACTTTTATACAAATCATAAACCAAATTGTAACTTCAATACAAAACACAAATTGCATTTCAAATGAAATTAATACAAATAAAATTTAGAAAAAAAAGTAAAACACATACACAAACACACACACACAAGATCACATAAAACTCACACGAACAAAACTAAAAAAAATATATATTTAACGAAAAGAGATCTCTGCACAGAATCTCTAAATAGTGATTTGAAAACGCACAATCACCCCTCAAACGAAAACTCAATTTATTTCACATTTCAAATATCGATCGATCTTTTAGCAAACGATCGATTTAAAATCTCTACAAGAAAAGCAAAAAAAAATCGCATCATTTTTCATCTCATATTCATCTCTTTTACAAAGTATCTTTTAGGATTTTGTAGATAGAGAAAATCTTTGTTTTACTTTTAACTAACTGATTCTTGTAGTTACAGTCGTTATTTCGATACTCTCAGATGTTGTGAGTGTATTTTTTTTTATCTTCGATATTCTGTCCAGTGACTGCATCGCAAATAAAGTGAATCAATCTAGTTTATGTTTAGGAGGAAAGTAAGCGCGAATTTTTTAAGACAAACAAAGATCCATAACAAAATTTTCACTTAAAAATTACGTTCAAAATCGCCAGTTTTTTTGCAAAATAAAATCGTTTCTAAAGAAAAAATTTAAAAAATATCGTTTATATAGAAAACTGTTGTTATTTTAACAAGAAAAATTTTGTTTTTTTTTTATTAGAAAATTTATCGTTTTTTATAGAAAAATTATCCTTTAAAAGAAATTATATTTTTCTATAGAAAAAAAATATTGTTTAAAAGAAATATATATTTTTTTAATAGAAAAATTAGTTTTTTAATAGAAAAAATATTTTTTTAATAGAAAATTATAGTTTTTTTATAGAAAAATAGTTATTTTATATAGAAAACAATATTGGTTTTATAGAGCAAAATGGTTGTTTTATAAAAAAATTATTGCTTTTTGTATAGAAAAATTTTTTATATAGAAAAAATTATCGCTTTTTATAGGAAAAAATTATAAATTTCTTAAGATTTTTTAAGAATGAAACAGATTCCTCACAAAATTTTAATATATAAATTATCCTCAAAGTTGCCAGGGTTTTTATGAAAAATAAAGTCGTTTCTATAGAAAAAAATAAAAAAAATACGTTTTTATAGAAATTTTGTTGTTTCTTTTAATTGGAAAAATTATGGTTTTTAATTAGAAAATTTTATATATTTTTTTAAAGAAAAGTTATCGTTCAATAATTTTTTTCTATAGAAGAAAATTTATGTTTTCCAAAATTATAATTTTTAACAGAAAAAAACATTTTTTTAAAGAAAATTATAGTTTTTTATAGAAAATTCATTTTATATAGAAAACAATTTTTAATGGGGAAAAGGAATAGAAAAATTTTAATTATTTTATATAGAAAAAATTATCGCTTTTTAGGAAAAAAAAGATCTTTTTTCTTTTTTAAAGGAAATTTTGCAAAAAATAATGTTCCTGCTTTTCAAAATACAAATACACATCGCTTTTTAAAACCTTAGATTTTTTTTGGATTTTATATTTTTTTTTATAAATCAAGGGAGTCTTCTTTGTAGATCGAGAATCGATTTTTTAAAGATCGGAATTTTTTGAATATAACACTTTTTTAGAGATCGATTTGTTAAAGATCGCATTTTATTTTGAATATTTCTTGTGGATTAAAGGTCAAATTGTAGATTAAAAAATTATGAATATGAATATGTGGTGGTTTAAAAATTAAGAACTGAGATCGAAAAATTCTTAACACACATTTTTCATTAAAACTTTTAACTCAAGTATTATTATTTTCAAACTAAAGAAGATGTTGTTAATCTGATTAAAATGAGTGACAGAGAAATGATAATTAATAATTATTTTCAACATAACCCAACATGATCCTACAACAAGCTTGTCAAGCATTCAAAGATCTGCCGTCAAACAATTTTCAATATTATTAAACAGTATCGGGAGAACTTGTCCGTAAATAATAAATGATCTGATTCAGGTAGATGTAATGGTCCACATTCTAACCTGTCCGGTAGGAAAACAGACCGGTTAGCTCAGTGTTTGTACTATATGGTACGAAAAGCTGAAGTTAATACAGGTTTAAACACGCACCAGGCTCAAAAAGTTCTTGAAAGGAACGCTGCTAAAAAATTAGAGGCCAAAACTAGAGCACGGAAATTGATGTTAAGTTTTCTAAAAAAATATTCTTGCTGCATAATGGATGACGAAACGTAACTTCCAGGTACAAAAAATTGTATGTTGCTGATGCTCAAGAGAATGTTGAAGAAATGTTGAAGTCATAATTTCCCAAGTTTATTGATATGGTAAGCAATATGCAGTTGCGGCAAAAGAAGATAATCCTTTCTTACCATGGGCTCTAGAAACACCGAATTTTACATCAAGGTATTTTTATAAAAAAAGCCGATTTTATTCATAAGACTTCATAATGTGTCCACTTATTTTTGACCAGAACTGGTATCCCTTGTTTACCATAGTGATGGGTATTTGTAGCAAGAGAGAGAGAGAGAGAGAGAAATCCTCCAAACTGTCCGGATCTAATACAAATGGAGACTCTAGTTAAAAGAGAATTAAAGAGTACAGAAAAGATGTAAATTTTAAAAGGAGTTGGACTACCTGTTCGAGCAAAGTGACAGAAAGCAATTAAAAAAAGTTAATGAAAAGGTTTCCAAAAAAAGATTCAAAATTTTATTACTTGTGATTTTAACTATTAAAATTTATTTTTTGGTAAATTGTAATTATGATTTCAATTAAATAAAATATGAAACTGTAACATTATGTATGTTAAGATTTTTCGATTTCACTTCTTACTAAAAATCTTAATCTTCTAAATTTATCGATTTTCTTAGACATCAATATTTCGATCCTTTTTTATAAATTGATTTCTTCGGAGAAGAACAATTTGTGTTAAATAATTTTTTTTTTTGATTTTATATAAAAAATCGATGGATTTAAAATAACAAAAATTTGAAATTTTTTATTAAAAAATCTCCATGTGTTTTTTTTTAATTAATTTTTTGAAATAAAAAATCTTCAGTAGTTTTTTGGTTTTGAAATAAATTTTCTAATAACCATCAATCCATGTTAGGTAACCTTCCCCTCTTCAAGTACCATTAGCAATTTTACTTTTTAAAAGTGTAAGTGATGCAATAAGGCGTAGTGTTGTTTTTAGATTCACAATTGCCGTTCATTCAAAATGCCTTAAATGGCATAATCATGGCAAAAACAAAAAAAAAAAAAAAAAAAAAAAAGAATTATTTCAGAAAATAAAGACACGATCGAAGATTTGTAACACCGGAATCACCTTAAAAGTATTATGACGTTTTAGACGAGTGACTGACTGAATGAATGATTTTTTTCTCGAATAATTTTTGTACAAAAATCAAATAACAAATTTGGGTGGCAGACAATTGTAACAAAAACTCTTAAAAAAAACAACAAAAACAACAACAAATAGCCAAAAAATATAAAACATTTTAAAATAAATAATAAAAAAAATACAATTATTAAAAATATTTTATACATCGTTTTCTCGTTTTTTTCCTTAAGTAAACAACGAGTGTTCAAATTAGTTTGATTTGAAAAAGAAATAAACAAGAATATAAGAATGCTACACTCGGCTATGCCGAATCTTCAATACCCTCTACATCATAAATGCGTGTGAAGTCAGTACGTTATGTTTGTACCTACACACTCACACAGTTGTCAGATAATTTCGACAAAAATCTTCAAATTTACTTTTCGAATGCGTCAAAAATTCGTCATCATTAAAAATGACTTAAAAATATAGTTGTTTTTCCAAAAAGGATTAAAATTTTAACAATTATAACAAACATGGCTTCAAACATGATCTGGAAAATTTTCAGAAAACTTGTACCTTTTTTCGCTAAAACAAAATTAATTTGAGAAAAGGTTTGTCCTCATTTCACGATTTTTCTTTATGAACTACAAAACTATTCCAGGGAACGAAATGACATAGTACAGTTTGAAAGACCTTAATTTACTTTAGTCTTTCAGATTAATTATTGACATCGTATTGAAGTTATTTTTCCAAAATATATGATTTTAATGTCTTCAACTTTCTTTGAAAAGTATGCTGCAATAGAGATGAGCTATAACGTGATTTTTGAATAACGTCGTTCCCTGTCAAGGTGATTTTCAAATCAATGTTCTTTAAAACACTGACAGAGGGACCGTAGTATTTTTTTATTTTTATTCAAAAATTAAAAATCAAGGAAAACAAAGGAGTTCAATAAAAGATGACAGAGGACATTATTTTTCTTTGAATATGGGAGTCTCTATAGAGTTCACACTAAGCAGCGTAGGAAATGGATAATTTTAATTCTTGATGAATCGTGAATTAATGTTCAAATTTCTTTGCCTCAAAATAAAAACAAATACATTTGAGTATGCAACTGAAAAGGAAATAATGACATTATTAGTAACTGTTTTTTTATAATTTCAAGTCACTGTAGTTACCAGTGATTTACCAATCACAGTGATTAAATCACAATAGTGAAAATATCCCTCATCTCTGATGCTGCAATATATATTATTTGTGTCTTGAAGTAATCGCCCGATTATTAAAAATCGTCAAATTTGGACCATAAAACGTCAAATCGTCATAATGTCATTTTGGCCTTACATGAAACACTTAATGAGTCATGCAATTAGTTATATTTTTGGGTATAACTTTTTCTTTAACTGAACCGATTTTGCTAATTGTAGAAGTTGTAATGAAGTTCATACTATCTCAGGACTGTCTCAGGACTTGCTCTGTCAGTCATTATGGATGTAAGACGGGCATAGCTAAATCGAGTCAGATTTTGATTTGTTGCAAGAATATTGGGAACTGAGATGATTCCTTCTTCGCATTACACACGGAATGACAAAGTTAATATAACCTCTCATCGCTTGTGCTGAAAAATCAATATTTTGAAATGTTTAGGCGTTTCATACGATTTGAGTAGATTCGATTCCATTCAATTCGATTTGATTTGATTTGATTTAATTTCATTTTGGTCAACATAACAAAAATTAATTTGATTTCATATTTACTTATTTGGAGTTTGTGAAAAATTCTTTTATTTTTATATTTTTGTTTTTTTTTTTTTTTATTTTTTCAAAACTAAATTTTAACATGTTACAATTTCAATTTTTCATCATTTAATTTAGTTGCATTTTGAAAAAAGCTATATCTCTTTTAACTCTAAAATTTTTTGAATAATAAAAAAGCAACAACAACAACAATTTACTCTCAAATATTTACACGTTATTAAATCGAGTTGAAAAAATTTCATTTACTGATTTTTCTTGATTTAATTTTCTGTTCAAATTTTTTTTTTTTCAAATTTGGTAAAATAACTTTATATATTTTGTTTTCTTCTATTTTTGCCATAAAAATAAAAAGGAAAAATATTTTTAGTTTATTTAGGGGTAATTAATTTTTAAGTGTTTTTCTTGTTGTTGCTGTTACATTTTTAAGTTTTTTTTTTTTGTTTTTTTTGGTTAAGAAACAAAATATTTTTCTAAACTGGACTAATTTGTATTTCTTAAAATTTATGATTTTAGTTGTTTTTTGCTTTTGACTATTTCTTATTCGGCAAATTTGGGATTTGCGCAATAAATTTTTTGTAGATGAAATAATTTTAAATTAATTTTTTTTCCTCTGAAATTTGTTAAGAAATCCCTGGGGACTTAAAAAATCGCATGATCATAAACAAGAGAGAGAGAGGGAGGGAGAGTGAGACAAGTTATAAATATTTCCACACTTTGTCACCATTTATGGCAGAGAAAATAATTTGACACTTGTATTTTATTGATTATAATTAGATTTGAGCATTTAGAAAGAAAAATAGTTGCAGTTTGAATGATTGCTGAAATAGCAGTAAACTGATTTATTACACTGATCTGGTAACTGTAATATGAGCTGAATTATTAATTTGGATTTTAGGCTATATCGTAACATGAGATTTAGTCTAGAAAATAATGACAATAATAGTCTTCTTCATAACTATAAACTATAGTCTAGTTTATAACTATAGACTATAGTCTAGTTCATAACTATAGACTATAGTCTAGTTCATAACTATAGACTATAGTCTAGTTCATAACAATAGACTATAGTCTAGTTCATAACTATAGATTATAGTCTAGTTCATAACTATAGACTATAGTCTAGTTCATAACAATAGACTATAGTCTAGTTCATAACTATAGACTATAGTCTAGTTCATAACTATAGACTATAGTCTAGTTCATAACTATAGACTATAGTCTAGTTCATAACTATAGACTATAGTCTAGTTCATAACTAAAGACTATAGTCTAGTTCATAACTATAGACTATAGTCTAGTTCATAACTAAAGACTATAGTCTAGTTCATAACTAAAGACTATAGTCTAGTTCATAACTATAGACTATAGTCTAGTTCATAACTATAGACTATAGTCTAGTTCATAACTATAGACTATAGTCTAGTTCATAACCATAGATTATAGTCTAGTTCATAACCATAGATTATAGTCTAGTTCATAACTATAGACTATAGTCTAGTTCATAACTATAGACTATAGTCTAGTTCATAACTATAGACTATAGTCTAGTTCATAACTATAGACTATAGTCTAGTTCATAACTATAGACTATAGTCTAGTTCATAACTAAAGACTATAGTCTAGTTCATAACTATAGACTATAGTCTAGTTCATAACTATAGACTATAGTCTAGTTCATAACTATAGACTATAGTCTAGTTCATAACTATAGACTATAGTCTAGTTCATAACTATAGACTATAGTCTGGTTCATAACTATAGACTATAGTCTAGTTCATAACTATAGACTATAGTCTGGTTCATAACTATAGACTATAGTCTAGTTCATAACTAAAGACTATAGTCTAGTTCATAACTAAAGACTATAGTCTAGTTCATAACTATAGACTATAGTCTAGTTCATAACTATAGACTATAGTCTAGTTCATAACTATAGACTATAGTCTAGTTCATAACTATAGACTATAGTCTAGTTCATAACCATAGATTATAGTCTAGTTCATAACCATAGATTATAGTCTAGTTCATAACTATAGACTATAGTCTAGTTCATAACTATAGACTATAGTCTAGTTCATAACTATAGACTATAGTCTAGTTCATAACTATAGACTATAGTCTAGTTCATAACTAAGACTATAGTCTAGTTCATAACTATAGACTATAGTCTAGTTCATAACTATAGACTATAGTCTAGTTCATAACTATAGACTATAGTCTAGTTCATAACTATAGACTATAGTCTAGTTCATAACTATAGACTATAGTCTAGTTCATAACTATAGACTATAGTCTAGTTCATAACTATAGACTATAGTCTGGTTCATAACTATAGACTATAGTCTAGTTCATAACTATAGACTATAGTCTGGTTCATAACTATAGACTATAGTCTAGTTCATAACTATAGACTATAGTCTAGTTCATAACTATAGACTATAGTCTAGTTCATAACTATAGACTATAGTCTAGTTCATAACTATAGACTATAGTCTAGTTCATAACTATAGACTATAGTCTAGTTCATAACTATAGACTATAGTCTAGTTCATAACTATAGACTATAGTCTTGTTCATAACTATAGACTATAGTCTAGTTCATAACTATTGACTATAGTCTGGTTCATAACTATAGACTATAGTCTAGTTCATTATTTAGACTATAGCATAGTTCATAATTTAAACTTACAATCTAGACTTAAGTCTTTTTCATTACCTTGTCTGTAGTGTAGTAAATAATTTCATCTAAATTATAATTCATAAGAAGGAGTGTGATCGAAAAACTCTTAACACACGTTTTTTTGGTCTGACTTGACATTCTATCACTATGGTAAACAAGCCTTTAAGTGGTACAAATACCAAGATAGGCAAATCCCCCAAACTACTCTAAGCTAAAGTCATTGAAGAGATACTGGGTTCCTGCTAAAACAGAATTGATGAGCACAAAAAGGTGTCCAAAAATATGGTTCAATGTGTTCAAGCGAAGTAACAGAAAACAATATAAAAACGTTAATGGAAAGGTTTCCAAAAAGGGTTCAAAACTGTATCACTAGAGATTAAAACTGTATTTTTCTTTGTTAATTCTAATAATAATTTTAATTAAATAAAAAATAATTAAAATGTTGTCTATAGAGTGCGAATTGTCTAGTCCATAACGTAGTACATAGACGTCGTTGAGTCCATAAGGTAATCTAATAACGTAGCCGTTGTCTAGACTAAAACGTGGTCAATAGATTAGGCAGATAACCAGTCTTTACACTAGACAGATGTCCGGCGCATAACGCCTATTAACAGGCAATTGTTTAGACCAAGACGTAGTCCATAGACAAGGCAGATGTCTGGTGCATAACGTTATGGGCAATTATCTAGTCCATAATGTAATCTGTAGATTAGGCAACAGTCTAATCCTTAGTCTATAGACTAGGCAATTGTATAGTTCGTAACGTGGTCTCTATAACGTAGTCTAAATACTAGGTAATTGTTAAATTCATGACGTAGTTTATAGAAAATTCATATGTAATCCATAACAGAGCGTACTACATAGTCAGATTACATTTATATTTTTCAGTTTTTGCAAAAAATCCACAAAATTAAATAATTTTTCTTAACAATTATTTTGCTACGAAATTAAAAAAAAAAAAAAAAACTAAAAATATATTCAATAAATATGTTGCTATTGATATATATTTATTGGCAATTGAGTCGTGCTAATGATTTTTAAAAAATTTTCTTAACAAATTGCCAATAAACAGTTAATTGTTATTAATAATCATAAAGAATCCTAATGAAACCAATAAAGTGGAATCGATAAAACTATTTTCGAATAGTTAACCAAACAAACAACCAGACAGACAGACAAACTACAAAATGTAAAATCAAGAAAAAAATGAATAAATAAATAAACTTGTTCTGATTTATGGAAAGGACGTCCGTTTCTCGGTTAACACGATTGACAGGCAACAACATGCAACAAATTCGTTTTAAACAATTAATCTGAAACAGAAATGAAAATTTTTGTTTACCAAATTTTGTTTAATTAAGTTGTAATTTCAACAAATTTAGTCATAATTAAAGTGGAAATTGTTTAATATCATTTTAAATCAAGGTGATCCAAATAAATCGACTTTATTTTCAATTTAACACTTTAATTATTGAAACAATAGAAAATATATTTTTGACAATAATTTACATTCTGTCAGTGTAAAGAATGTAAAGTAAAATATGTAGTTTGTCATCAAAACCAAGGAAGGTGAACTTTAGGAATCATTTATTTGTTGTTGTTGTTTTTAGTTTCCATTTCCAATTTATATGTATGTGTGTGATGTTTTGGTCGGATTTCCAAAATTGTCATGTTGTTTTTGCTCTCGTTTTTATTCAAATACCTAACGGTTGCAATTTGACAAGGTGGTTTAGTTTAAAATGATTTTAATCATAAATTGAAATTAAATGTAGACTAAATAATTAAAATTGTAATTAATTACAAAAAGGTTTAATTAACGTAATCAATACAGTAGTGCAAGGGATAGTAAATAAACTAGTTGGCAGAGTGTTTTATAGACAGTAACGGTAGTCTGTAGACTACGTTATAGTCTATTCTGTAGACAACATAGCCCATGGATTATCCTGTAACGTAGCCTATGGACTAACCTGTAACGTAGCCTATAGACTAATCTATAACGTAGCCTATAGACTAATCTATAACGTAGCCTATAGACTAGTCTAGAACGTAGCCTATAGACTAGTCTAGAACGTAGCCTATAGACTAGTCTAGAACGTAGCCTATAGACTAGTCTAGAACGTAGCCTATAGACTAGTCTAGAACGTAGCCTATAGACTAGTCTAGAACATAGCCTATAGACTAGTCTAGAACGTAGCCTATAGACTAGTCTAGAACGTAGCCTATAGACTAGTCTAGAACGTAGCCTATAGACTAGTCTAGAACGTAGCCTATAGACTAGTCTATAACGTAGCCTATAGACTAGTCTATAACGTAGCCTATAGACTAGTCTAGAACGTAGCCTATAGACTAGTCTAGAACGTAGCCTATAGACTAGTCTAGAACGTAGCCTATAGACTAGTCTAGAACGTAGCCTATAGACTAGTCTAGAACGTAGCCTATAGACTAGTCTAGAACGTAGCCTATAGACTAGTCTAGAACGTAGCCTATAGACTAGTCTAGAACGTAGCCTATAGACTAGTCTAGAACGTAGCCTATAGACTAGTCTAGAACGTAGCCTATAGACTAGTCTAGAACATAGCCTATAGACTAGTCTATAACGTAGCCTATAGAGTAGTCTATAACGTAGTCTATTACGTAGCCTATAGTCTAGTCTATAATGTAGCCTACAGACTAGTCTAGAACGTAGCCTACAGACTAGTCTAGAACGTAGCCTACAGACTAGTCTAGAACGTAGCCTACAGACTAGTCTAGAACGTAGCCTACAGACTAGTCTAGAACGTAGCCTACAGACTAGTCTAGAACGTAGCCTATAGACTAGTCTAGAACATAGCCTATAGACTAGTCTAGAACGTAGCCTATAGACTAGTCTAGAACATAGCCTATAGACTAGTCTATAACGTAGCCTATAGACTAGTCTATAACGTAGCCTATAGAGTAGTCTATAACGTAGCCTATAGAGTAGTCTATAACGTAGCCTATAGAGTAGTCTATAACGTAGCCTATAGACTAGTCTATAATGTAGCCTACAGACTAGTCTAGAACGTAGCCTATAGACTAGTCTAGAACATAGCCTATAGACTAGTCTAGAACGTAGCCTACAGACTAGTCTAGAACGTAGCCTATAGACTAGTCTAGAACGTAGTCTATAACGTACTCTATATGTAATTAATTCTTTATTATTTTAAGAATTATTACAACTTGGCAGACATTCCTTTCGATGGTTGTCATCTTTTGTCTGCGAATTGTTTCTCTCTCAACACTCACGCTCTGTAAAAATAAAAAAAAACATAAACATTTTGACTTCAAACTTCTTAAATTCTCAAGCACCTGGTCGGCTAACAAGTTTTCAACATAAATTAGAAGACAACAAATAATTATTTATTTAATTTTATTTATTTACTGAAAACATAATTTGTTTTTAAAATCGCAATATTGATGATGAGATGTGTGTGAAAAACGATATTAAATCTAATAAATCCAACATTAACAGCTAAAACTAAATATTAACGAGATACAAACAAACATTCATATTGTTTTCAATCTCACGCTTGATTTTATTCAGTTTTTTGTCATAATTAAGCCTTTAACCCTGAAGCGACAGTTATTTTTGTCGGGAATTTCAAAAATGTGATTTTCTTCCACAAAAAACGATAAACTAGAAGTCGAAAAAAATGAACAATTTCGTAATTAATGATTTTAATTAGAGACACCTTAAATGAAAAAAGAGACAAAAAAACTAAGACTAAAATTAAAACTATATTTTATGAAGAAACTATTACTGCTACAGTAGCAGCAGTGGACGTCAATAAATTGACAGAAAATAAGTTTAGAAAAATCCAAAAAAAAAAAAAATAAATTTAAAAATAATTTTTATTAAATACTCGTTAAATACATACAAATAGACGTTACTGGAAACATATAGATTTTCAACAAAAATATTTATGTACAAAACAACTTATAAATTGCCAAAATGTTTCGGAGTATGTGAATTTTGCGTGAGTATGAATTCACTACTGACTCACTTTGGTTTGGTGGTAACAAAATAAATAAAAAAAAGTTTGGAGGGTTTTCAGACGTATTAATTCGATTTTTCTGTAAACAAAAATTACAAACAGACATTTTTCAAATATATTTTGTTGTATTTTAATTTAGATGTTGCCATATTTTGTGGCACCACAAAACTAAACTTAATGTTACATTCAATTAATATTTATGGACACCTGGAACTGGAGAGACGGACTCAATTTTAAATTTAAAATAAAAAGTTTTTCTTAACATTTTTCACTGCAAATTTTACTTTCAAAACATTAGTCCATAGCGCGGTCTGTAAACAAGACAATTGTCATGATTTTCATGTGATGGTGACCATTGTTAAGTCCACAACATGATCTGTTTTCTAGGCAATAATATAATCTATAAAGTAGTCTATAGACTATTCCACAGTTAAGGCCATTAGTTGCTCATAACGTAGTTTAGAAAAAATATTACGTGGAAAATCTACACTCTAATCTATTGGTTAGGTCATAACGTAACCTATAGACAGGCCCAATATCTAGTATATATAACGTAGTCTCTAGATTCAAATAGTACATAACGTAGCAAAAAAGTCTTTGTCCACTTCAGCCTATAGTTCGAGCTATTGTCTAGTCCAAAACGTAGTCTATACACAATTGTCTAGCTCAACGTATGATTAGTGAAAAATTTTAGTTTTCACTAAAAATTTTCATTTTCACTAAAAATTTTAATTTTCACTAAAAATTTTCATTTTCACTAAAAATTGTCATTTTCACAAAAAATTATCATTTTCACTAAAAATTGTCATTTTTACTAAAAATTGTCATTTTCACTAAAAATTGTCATTTTCACTAAAAATTGTCATTTTCACTAAAAATTGTCATTTTCACTAAAAATTGTCATTTTCACTAAAAATTGTCATTTTCACTAAAAATTGTCATTTTCACTAAAAATTGTCATTTTCACTAAAAATTGTCATTTTCACTAAAAATTGTCATTTTCACTAAAAATTGTCATTTTCACTAAAAATTGTCATTTTCACTAAAAATTGTCATTTTCACTAAAAATTGTCATTTTCACTAAAAATTTTCATTTTCACTAAAAATTGTCATTTTCACTAAAAATTGTCATTTTCACTAAAAATTGTCATTTTCACTAAAAATTGTCATTTTCACTAAAAATTGTCATTTTCACTAAAAATTGTCATTTTCACTAAAAATTGTCATTTTCACTAAAAATTGTCATTTTCACTAAAAATTGTCATTTTCACTAAAAATTGTCATTTTCATTAAAAATTGTAATTTTCACAAAAAATTGTCATTTTCACAACAAATTGTCATTTTCACTAAAAATTGTCATTTTCACTAAAAATTTTAATTTTCACTAAAAATTGTCATTTTCACTTGAAAATTGTCATTTTCACTTGAAAATTGTCATTTTCACTAAAAATTGTCATTTTCACTAAAAATTGTCATTTTCACTAAAAATTGTCATTTTCACTAAAAATTGTCATTTTCATTTGAAAATTGTCATTTTCACTAAAAAATTTCTTTCTTTCTGAAAATATAATTTTTTCACTCAAGTCTGATCCGATGTGGACAGATGTAAAGTAAAACATTAATTTCTTATGAGTTGTTTGTTGAGTGTGCATATGTGTGTGGTGGGTAAAGTCAGTAAACTTATGTATCATTAAAACATTATGCCTTTGTAACGCCCCAAATTATACATAGATGGGCTCCTTACGATGTTTGTTTATATGGAAAACTAGACCAGTTGTTTAAATTGTAATTGCCATTTTATATGAACAAAAATTTTGCAGAAAATTTTTGTTCAAATTATCTTTTGGTTTCAGTTGTGTACTGCAGTATGTAACCAATACAACGAAAGATGGTTGGGATGGATGGATGGATGGATGGAAAGATTGATAGATAGCCAAACATATATCGGGTGGTATAAATGATTAAATGAATATATGTGGCAATTATAGTTAATGAGTTCAGAGGAATTAAATTTAATTTTCAAAACAAAAAAATTTGTATAATTTTTGTTTGTTTCTTTACCTAAACATTTTTTTTAAGAGAGAGAGGAAATATTTGTATAAATTTTTTTTGTGTTAAAGAGAAAGAATGTTATATAACAAATTTGTAATCGTTTACAGTAAATTATTAATAATGACATAAAAATGCTAAAAATACAACAATAAAAAAGTGCATTTTTGCTGTTAAATAAAACAAATCGATAATAATAAACATAAAACAACTGTAATTTTTGCATTAAAATAAATTTTGTCAATTGCAGCTATCGCATGGCAAACGGTGCGTTCCATAACTTACAACAGCTCTCCACTGACCAATATCCATTCATACCCTCCATTGTAACATACATATATGAAGCAATCAATACTGTTTGTTATTATTATTGTTGTTGTTGTTGTTGCATTTTATTGGTTTTTCTATGACATTTTCATCGACAATTAATTACGGCATAAGAAAAAAAGAAATAAAAACACAATTTGAGTATAAAACAGTTTGTACATCAATACCGTTTAATACAAAATATATGGCCTAAAAGATCCTTTCAAGGCAAACCACCTATAAACCAGTTAACAAAAAATAACAACAACAACAATATATTATTGGTGCTGCCTCAGGTTGCAAAGATGTTCGCGCCACATTTAATAGAAAAAAATTTAAAACACATATCATAAATCTAATTTATTTATACAGTTTTTTTATATTTAATACCCTACACCAATGTAAATGGTTGGGGTATTATGCGTTTGTGCTGATGTTTGTTACATACAGAAATAACTTTCTGACGCAATTTAACTATGTCCATCCGGTTGGATGTCCATGTAAAAGTTATGAATACTTTACAGTTCGCAATTTTCGAGATAATTTGGTTCATATTATTATTTTGTCCTAAACACGAATTCTTTTGTAATTGACCATGTTCGATTCAATATTTCAGGTACCTGCCACATAAATTATCAAAGAAATAAGTCTAATGATATACTAAGCCGATGTACCAATTTATGCGAAGATCAGTCCATTGCCCCATACAATCCCCCTTCCAGATATCAGTTTGAAGGGCATAAATCTCACTTACACGCTGGTTTCTGTTAACGTAATAATAGTTGATCAAATTAAGATAAATATAAGCAAAAGTAGGTGTTCTGAATTATACGAAGGTCGATCCATTATTTCATGTAGCTCCCATATAAACCCCTCACACAAAATTAATTTAAAACGCTTAAATTTCATATAAATGTTTCACAATAATGTACAGCACATTTAAGAATAAATTGGAAAATAAAATTATAGGAGGGTAGTTCAGTACTTTTTCGTTACTATCATTTATAACCAACATTGTGGGTAACGACCCGAATCACACTCGGCCAAAGATTGTAAACCCAGTCACAACTGTATCAATTTGAAATTTTTCCCCAAAAAGAACATCCAGATACAGCTGATTGGTTTCAATGATAACAACCACATTGTGGTGTAGGATATTACATTATCGGACTTGACCGACTTACCTGTTTCATTTTATTTTATTTCATCGATAACAACATGTTTGTCTCAAATAAACAAAAAAACTAAAATTAAACTAAATCAAATACTGTTGGAAAAAAACTGTAACTAGTTTTTGTTAATATTTATTTAATAATAGTATTTTTTTTAGTACGTGACTAACATTTAAGTTGCGGTATTTAGTAATAATTATTTATTTGTTATTTTCTAAAATAAACACATAACTTAAGGGGTCAATTGGTTTCAATTATTTTAATATAAATTTAAACTTTACTGAAGCATACTTTTCGGCGGATATTTTGTAAAAATATTTGTTTAAATATAAAACTATTTGTAGTGAATAAAATAGAGGTAATAATAAATGTTATGTTCGGCTGTAACGAATTTTTAATACCCTGCACGAGACACATATGTATATAATCTAATGCATCCATCAATTTGTATATATTCAAATCGGTTGGGTTTTAAACACTCTAACGGTCGCAATAAATTATGATTTCGATTGGTCCAATGTTTCAGATAGCTAGCAGACAAATGTCCTCTCGGAATGGGATTTAAAGCTCAAAATAATAATAATAATAATAATAATAATAATAATAATAATAATAATATATACGAAAATATTTTAATTGAAGTTGCTACAAATAAATTCTACATCAATTTAGATTATGGCAAATTCCAAGAAAATCGAGCAACAAGGGAGATGCCTTTCATTCATGACCATTTCCGAAACACACTTAAAAATGTTGGTATTGTGATAATATTCATCAGTAAAAGATCTTTACAATCAAAAAATTATGTAACAAATTCTGTGAGAATCGGTCCATATATAAGCAGAAAATGATGTGGCAAATTTTGCAAGGAGATCGGTTCAAAATTTCCTATAATTTCATGTAACGTCGATTTCAGTAAACCACCGCAAATTACATAAATCTCTTATTTATGTGAGTAACTTAATAATATTTGAAATAAGATTGTCTTAAAGAGAAAAAAACATAAAATCAAATTCTACGAGGATCGGTCCATAATTTTTCATGTTTACATCAGAGTTTAGATTATGATATACTCGAATTTAGCCAACTATAAACTGTTAACAGGCGACAAAATTTCCATAATACCAATAACTAAAGTTCTTTCCTCGAATTTTGAGATTAAATCAGATATCGGTCTATAATATTTAACTGAATCGATTTTGCTATTTTTAAATAGTAAAATTAAATCAAGTTTCATCGATCTCTGACAATTAATTGGTGATTGTTGTAGGCAGGCTTACATTAACATTGTTACAGATGAAAATATATAAATCGATTCAGAATCTATGAACAAATCTCTATTCAGAGCCAAATTGTTCTTAAAACTTATGGCCATTCGTGTTCGAATAAAGCTTATCGTTCCTAGTTTTCCCTAGTCATGTCATTCAAACAATGTTACGATGTGCTGTTGATTCAAATTGAATACATTACAATAAGTCCAATCGCAAGAAGTCATATGTGATTCCCGGCCAGCCAAATAAATCAACGCCGACGTCTAATACTCATTATGCCAAGTTAATATTCATGGACTATTTTGCAATGCAAGACCACTTGGGACTACATTTTGGTTCAAGCTACAGTCAGCAAAAAATTCTCCGAAGGGACTCACCAACAACCAGTTCAAAATGACAGGGCCAAATAGGTCCTATTGTTCTCCGTGCTTATAGACTTAAGTCTCTCTCATAAATAACGGCAGTAAATGTGAAGATTTCATTTCGTTTATCAGATCATCATTAGGCTCCAATTATAGTTCAGCTTCTTCTGAACTGTCAAGAAGGGTTTTCACAAACGCATTCAATTCGCAAGAAGATAGACAACCCCCGACTTACTTTCACTGGTCGTGTAAAACTAAATCCATACTGATGATTTGTGTTCTCTCAGTAAGTCGTCGAGTCTTATCACCTGGATCGTGTGGTATACAGTCTCCTAAGAACCGTTTCTTTTTGTATACTTGATCTGATTAATCACAGAGAAGATTACTGCTACTTATGTTCAGAGTATAATCTCATTAAAGAATTAATGGTCTGTTACTTTTGCCTTTCACTGTATTATAACTACTTCCCTTTTCAATATTTACGTCAAAGTAAATAATAATAATAAACAATTATTATCACAGTTCTTTTTTTCACTCAGTTCACTAATAAAATATTTACAGAATAAAAATAAAATTATTTAAATAAAATTATTCCCATTAAAAATAGATCAAAATTATAAAACATTTTGAATTCAATAAAACAACAGTTATAAAATTAAATAAATAAAAAACTACAAAAATTATTTCAATATTTATTGAAGAATGCAAAATAATGAAAATGTTGGACAAAAACAAATAAATTTCAGTCAAATTGAATTGTAATAATAAAAATAAATTCAAAAATTGATTTTTATTTAAGGAGTGAGATCGAAAAACTTTTAACACATGTTTTCATTAAAAGCTTTAACCCAACATTTATTTTATTTATTAAGAAATGCGTATTAGAACTCTTGAAGTTTTTAAACAAACCCCAACTTGGTCCTACAATAAGTTGGCCAAGCATTCAAAGATCTGCCGCCAAACTGTTTTCAATGTAATTAAACAGTATCGGGAGAACTTGTCCGTTAATAGAAAACCTGGTTCAGGTAGAAAGTAAGGTCCACAAAGCCAAACAGTTTCCTAAAACCAAACAAATTAGCTGTCCGGTTAGCACAGTGCCTGAACGATTAGCTAAAGCTAATGCTGTTCCTGACAGGAACGCTGCTAAAAACTTAGAGGCCAAACAAAGAGCACGGAAATTAAAGTCAAGTTTTTTAAATGAAATATTATTGTTGCATAATGGACGACCAAACGTATGTTCTGCATGATTTTTGGCACTTTCCTGGTCCAACTTTTTATCTTGCTAATGCTTGAGAGAATGTTGAAGAGAAATTTAGAACCAAAAAACAGTCAAATTTTCCCCAAAAAGTTTTTAGTATGTAAAGCAATATTCAGTTGCGGCAAAAGAGCCGATAATTTTTTTACAACGGGCTCTATAAATACCGACATTTACATCAAGAAATGTTTACAGAAAAAGGCTGCTTCCTTTCATAAGATCTCAACTAATTTGTGACATGACTTGGAATCCTGTCACTACAGTAAATGGTACGCTAATTTGTATCAAGAGAAGGAAATCAGTGGAGAGATATTAGGCTTTCGTTAAAAGAGATTTGAAGAGCACAAAAAAGCTGTCTGTCTAAACCCAGGCCAGCAAAGAGTAATTTGGCCTTAAAATGTCTTTTACTCAAGGCGAAAAGCAAAAAAAGGAGATTTATTTAATGAAATAATATCATTGTGTCTAAAATAACATTATTCCCTGCTTGAAATAAATTTAATATTTAGAAGATCAGACATCTTATATCTCGCTAAACTTTTCTGTCAGTGTAATTTAAAAATTATTCAACAACACCACCGCTTTCAGTGAAAGTTCTAGCGAGACTGAGTGAATTTTCAAAAATTTAAGATCATATACGTATAAAAAGAGATGAACTATCTACCCGATCAAAGTGACAGTGGAAGGGTTTCGGAAAAAGGTTCCAAATTTTATCACAAGTGATTAAAACTTTAAAAAAATATATATTTTTTTGTGTAAATCGTAATAATAATGTCAATCAAGTAAAGAAATTTAAAACTAGTTTTTGTTAACATTTATATGTATGTTAAGAACTTTACGGTCTCACTCCTTTTAAAAAAGATTTTTCTATCTTACACCACCACAAGTGGTGTCATTCCCAGCGTTACACTCCATCTCAGACCCAATAATGTAGATACATATATTCTTGCATAAAAGTCTGAGTCGATTTAACTATGTCCGTCCGTCTGTTTGTCTGTCGGTCTGTTGTTGACATGCTCACATTCACAATAACTGACAGAGCTCAGTGAAATATGACCTGAGTATTTCTTAAAGTCCTGAGAAGTTTACTATTTCAAACCAGCAAAACTGGTTCACTATGTTAAAAGCTATAGACCGATATCTGAGGCAACCTTAATGCCATAATCTTAAGCTGTAAGTTCTTCATTACCATTCCGAAAAAAATCGTTTCATTCGAAAAGAAGTTTATCTCACAGATATAAGTGATTTTAAGACTTCTTAAGTGTTCTTGTTTTATGTTAAAGAAGAACTTTTTTTGTATTGTATACGTTTGTGAGTGTATGCGTAGGTGTGTATGTATAAAACCTTACACACATTTGTGGTAAAGGGTCATGAAGATTCGGCATAGCCAAATAAAACATTCTTACTTGTTTGAAATTAAACTTTTTTCGAAGGGCGATAAAAAAATTGATTGAAATTAAACTCTTTGAAAGATCCAATCTTATGAAGAGTAAAAAAATGTGTTGAAAGCCGTACCTCGGTTTTTATTAATTTATAAGTGTGTTAAGAATTTTTCGATCTTACTCTTTATAAAAAATATATATTTTTTTAATTTTATTTCAAAACTTTCATTTTTTTTAATTTTTTCTTATGTTATTTTTCCCTTTAACAACTTCTTAAGTGAGTTATTTGTTCTTTTTTACTTCTTTTTTTCTTATTTTTTATAATTTTTTATCTACAATTTTTGTTGTTATAGAATTTTGTAATGAAATTTAAATATTTATTATTATTTTTTTTTAACTGAAAAGAAAAAAATATTTGTTTTTGTTATTTTTTTATGTTTTAAATAAAGATAAATTTATCTTGTTTGTTGTTGTTCGTTCATATTTACTTTTAAGATACTTTTTGTTCTTGTTCTTGTTGTTGTTTTATGTTTTTTGTTTAATATCTTTCTTCATTGAGATTCTTCCCCCTGGAGCAGCCTTTCACAAAGAAAAACATTTCAGATACTAATACAAACACACATACACATACTCCCATATTTATTTGTGGTAGATTTAAAGAAAGTTTAGAGTTTATTTTATGTTCTTGTATTTGCGGCATTCACACACAAACGTCCACTGATGTGCGGTTTGCTGGATGAAAGCTAATTTTACTTTTATTTTAGTCTTTTATTTAAATACGCTCCATTAGGAGGGGGAAAATATTGATTTTGTCATAATATTTGTTGTCGTTACACTTGGAATCCTTATGAAACCTTTTATGAAACCATGAAATACCGCCAAAGACTGAAGGTATCTGGCAAACGGAGAAGATTCTATTTTGTTAAGAGTTATTTGGACAAATATTTAGATTGAGGTTTTAATTGTTGAATTCGAAAGGGTTTTGAAAGAAATTATTTTTAGAATCAATAAAGAAAATGCAATTTTTCGTTGAAGAGATCAATAAAGATTTTCAGGAAATTATAAAAAATTAATTGAATTGAGGTTGCCCCAGATATCGGCCTATACTTTTAACATACTGAACCGATTTTTCTAGTTTCTAATAGGAAATTTCTCAGAACTATAAG
This sequence comes from Cochliomyia hominivorax, assembly GCA_004302925.2. Lineage (NCBI taxonomy): Eukaryota > Metazoa > Arthropoda > Insecta > Diptera > Calliphoridae > Cochliomyia > Cochliomyia hominivorax. Next base: position 4,065,277 of record PYHX02000494.1, on the reverse strand, counting down.
AAATACTCAGGCCAAATTTCATTGAGCTCTATCAATTATTGCAGATGTGGACGAGCCATATATATATATAAACGCTTTAACGATATATATAAACGCTTTAAAAAATCGCCAAATTGTGAAATTCATGAAAATTAATGTAAAAAAATCCGGTGAAATTTTATAAAATGAAAAAAAATTATCAAAAGTCTTTTAAATTAAAAAAGTAAAACAAAATCGATTGAATGGAAAAAAGTGCAAAATAGAAAAAATCTCTTAAAGAGAAATTCATGCAAAAGGAAAATACAAAACAAAAACGAAAAAATCACCCACTAAAATATTAAAAAAAAAAAACGCTTTAAATGCAAAAACAGCGCTAAAACTTAAAAGTCGTAATGTAATAAAATAATAATTAAAAACTGTGAAATTTTTTCTCTGAAAATTAAAAAAAAAACATTTAATTTTAACTGAATGAAAATAAATAATCTTCTGCTTCTGTAGCCGTAAAGATAAAAAGTGTAAAAGTTAAAAATAGAAAAATAGTTTGAAAACGCTTAAAAGCATAAAAAATCGCTAGAGTTAGAAAAATCATTTAAACTTGTTTGTTACGAAAAACCCAAAATGCAAAAAAGCCCGAAAATCGTCATAAAGTTAAACAATTTAAAAATATTAGAAATCAAATTTAAATTGATGAAAAAACGCCAAAATGCTAAAAAAAAATCAAGATATAGAACATTATCTAAAATTGAATATTAGAATATAACAAAATTATTAAAAAAATAATAAGAAAACTTAAAGAAGAAAAATCAGAAAATAACTTTAATATGAAAATAGCATAAATAGGAAAAACAATGCTAAATTGTGAAATGTAAGAAAAATATATGTTCAATAAAAAACAGTGATTTTTTTAAACGAAAAAAATCGTCCGACATTTAAAAATTAAAAAGAAAAATAGTTGAAAAAATCACTATAATGCAAAAAAAAGCGCTAAAGTATAAAAACGAAAAATTAAAAATTAATAAAATCGTAAAGAAGTTTAAAAAATCGCTTAGAAGCAAAAAGATTTCGAAGTTTGAAAATTTTTAACAAATTTTAAATTTAAAACAATCAAATTTTCTGACACGTAAAATTGACAATCAGAAATATATAAAAATCGAATCAAATATATAAAAATTTTGTAAATAAAATCACCAAAGTCTGGAAATTTAAAAAAAGGTAAATTTAAAATTTAAACCCGTAAAACTTTTTAAAAATCAAAATTTATAAAAAATTTTGATAAGTTGAATCAAAAATTAACAAATTGCAAAAACGTTTGAAAAAAATCACTTAAATACAAAAAATTACCAAATAAAGAAAATCATAAAAAATCGTTTCCATATTAAAAACTCCCCAAAAAAATAAAAATATTTAAACCCTTTGAAATTTAAACGTGAATCTTGAAATTAAGTGATTTTTTTATTAAAAATAAAGTTTTAATACCCTACACCATCATAGGTGGTTGGTGCTTAAGTGTGTAACGCACAGATAAAATATTACTATCACCACTTTTAAGTATAAAGTTCGATTCACAATCACTTTCAGAGTCAATTTAATGATGTCCGTTCGTCCGTCCGTCTGACTGACGGCTGGCTGTTCATGTAAATCTTGTGACCAAAATACAGATCGCAATTTAAAAAATATCTTCACTTGAAACTTGGCACAAAGCATAAGATAAGAATTGATCAAATTAAGATAAGTATAAACGTTGTACGATATTCTACAAGGGTTGGTTCATAATTTCCGCTAACTCCCTTCCTTATTCCCCCCAGAAAAAGTCCTCTAAAAGCGCACATATCCCACATATATATTATTACCATAATATAATGCACTCTTAAGCGCAAATTAGAAAATATATTTATGCGAGGGTCGATCATTAATTTTTGATAGCTGCCATTAATAACCAACATTGTGGTGTAGGGTATAAAAAGTCGGGCTCGACTGGAAATTTGTCTTCAATAAATTTTCATACTTCATGATTTTTCCTAAAATTCTTAACTTTTATTCCCAAATACTGAATTATTTTCCATATTTGTCATAGCAAAATCGCTAAATCTTTCATTTTGAAAAGAATATTTCTCGCGTTTTTTTCTCTTTACGCCAAATTAAATTAAGTAAATATTTGTTTTAATAGTTCCTAAAGCATAATGGCCCTTGTAATATATTCTTTTTAAGATCCATAACATAACTGTTAAATTTTAAAAATTTCCATTAACTGGAAAAATGATGATGTAATAATGTTAAGAATCTCTTCCTTTTGGCAAACAATTTGTCAAAGTGACTTTAAATAAGTTCTTTTTCTACTTTTAACAAGTTTTAATGGCTTTAAATGGTTAATTTTTAGAATACAAAATTGTCATATTTTAGTTTTTGTATGCAAAATTTATTACATTAACAATACAATAACAATAACATGCTTAAACATGTCTACATTTTTAACACTTCTATTTAAGACATAAAAGACTTGACTCGACTCTATTTGATTCTATAGAAGACAAAAGAAAAGGCGGGTCTTTTATGTGGCACATTTGTATTTTAAAGTGGAGACAAAAAAAGAAAGAAAGAAAACTTTGGCAACAACTACAACAAACATTAAAAATCACTCATACATTTTAAACATTCTTTCATTGATTCATTCATTCATTCATTCCTTCCAATCACTCTTAACAAATACTTCTTCATCAAAGTCATTGCAAGTTATTGACTTTATTGATGGAATTAATGAAAACAAAAAAAAAAAAACAAAAACCAAAGAAAACAAGTGAGAATGTATAGACGGTCAAACTCGACCAACTAATACCCTACATAATATTGAACTACCCTCATATAATTTGATTTTCTGATTTAATCTTAAGTATTTTGTGCCACTAAAATTTATTTTAAATTTTGATGGAAGCTACAAGAAATTATGAACCGACCCTCGTGTAATTCTGCACATCGATTTTCGTTTATATTTATCTTAAGTTGATCTGTTATTATTGCTTTACCAACGTATATGTGAGATTTATGCCCTTAAAATTGATATTTGGAAGAGGATTTATATGGGAACTATGAGAAATAATGGATCGACCCAAGCATTTTTTGCCACATCGTTTTAGAATATAATACGACTTACTTATGCCAAATTTTGGTTAAATTGCTTCATATTAAGGACTTTTATGATCTATAAAAGCCATTCCTGAAGGAACATTTGTGTGGGAGGTACCTGTGATTTCGGACCGAAAATGGACAATTTCATGGCTTCCTCCTTGGAACAAAATAATATGTGCCATATTTCATGGAGATATCTCATAAATTGTGGCCTGTAGACTGTTCACAACGTTTACATGAACAGCCAGCCGGACAGACAGAGGGACGGACAGCATTAAATCGTCTCCGAAAGTAATTCTGAGTCGAACGGTATACTTAAAGGTCTGTGTAATGCCACTTTTTTTCTCCATGTTACAAACATATGCACAAACACATAATACCCCAACCACCTACGATGGTGTAGTTTGTAAAAATCTTAAATGGATTTTTTTTTAAATAAACTTGACTAAAAGCCGTCTGTCGTCAGCCACTCAAAAGCTTTTTTTCTTTAATTTAGAATAAATAGAAGTTTTATTTGGGCTGCTTAAGTTAAGTTTATGAATTATTTTCAATGTTGTTACATACTGCTGCTGCTGCTGTTGTTGTTGTTGCTTTAAACTGCTGCAGCTGCTGCTATTATTAGCTATTTTTGTTATTTAGTAATAGAAAAAAGAGAGCCGCTATTTAAACGTTTTTGTAGTTGTTTTTTTTTCATATTTTTTGAAAAACAATTTTCAGTTTTTAACATTTTTCATAATCACAGTGGTTCGAAAGCAATTCTTTTTGGTGATAATACTATAATTCTTGAATCATTATAGATATTCAAATAAAATATTATATGGTTCTATTTCTAAAATCCCACAATTGGAAGTAATCAGCCTAAAATAATCTTAATTATATAGCTGCTTATGTAACGTAGACACCTAAAAATTATATTCTATCGAGCGCCCCCTATAACGACACAGTTAACATTTAAAGGAATATAATCAAATGTTCTAACATAATTTGAACGGTTAGAGAATTTGGGTATTTCGGTATGGAAAATTAGAAATTCTTTGAATTCTCTGAATTAAGGACAAATTCATGTATATTATTCCGAAATTTTTAATAAATATCATTAATGGTTTAGCATTTACTAAACTTTGAATATGGATTTAATTTTTGAGCGAAAACAGTGAAAATGTGAAATTTTAAGTTTTTCATTAAATTTAGTTATCAAATCAGATTTAACTAACTTTTTCTTTGCAATTTCCATAATCCCCATAATTTAGGCTTTTCTTGGATACCAAATACTTGTATAAAGTTTGACACCTTTGCCTTAAAATCAGCCTGGACACGACTGTCTTTAGCGAAATTTAACAAAATTTCCAAAAAAAATATTGAGTTAAAAAAATAATAATATAAAATAAAGAGAAGAAAAAAACCGATTAAAACCGACTACCCTACACCATGGAGCCTACTTAGAAGTAATGAATCGACCATCGTAGAATTTGATTAAATTCATGTTAAAATTAAATATTTTAATTTACTCAAATTTATGATAGATTTATGCTTTTTGGTGTGATTTTCAAAGAGGCTTCATTAATTTCAATAACCAGGCTCAGAGCCAACAACAGGTATGATTGGTCTACCTGATTTTACGAATATTAAAAAGTGATATTTGCTTAAATTACCCTCCAATATAAAAAACATCGAAAAAGTCCATTGGCTGAAAAGTTAGCCAAGTTCACCACCATATTACACATAGATGACACTGTTCCAGACCAATTGAACTTCACCAGCCTCGAAGTTAAACACAAAGATTTTGAAAGAAATTAAAACAAAGGAAAATAGTAAATAATAATGGTAAGTTTTGTTGTGGTCCTATTGTCATTGTAGGAACCAGGGGAAAAGAGAGAGAAAATAGCAAATTATGGACCGATCGTCACAAAATGTTGTACTGCTACGATTATTGGACTGAATTAACACAAAATTTATTCATATCAAATTTAATTGAAATAACTTCATTTGTCTGTTTAAGATTAAACCCATTCCATCATCGATCATCACATATGATTCGTCTTTAGCCCAAAAAAAAAATTATCTAAAATTTTATCGAGTTTTGTTTAAAATTGCGATCAGTATAGAGTTCACAATACAGCCAGCTACCCAACCAGATGGAGTGGCACCTCTTAATCGTCTCAAACAAAAAAAACATGCTGTCGAACCACTGTGTTTCTTTAAACTGTGCACTGTGGGTATGAATATGTTTTTATTTAGTTTAAATATACACAGGTGTGCTTGCAACATAACATCAATACACAAACACATACAACTTATCAACAACTTTGTTTCAAATACTGCAACTGCTGCAACACAGTTATTTGTATTTAAAACTTTTTTCTATTTGTTAATCTTTTTCTTCTTCTTCTATGTTATGTACATATTTATCAATTATAACAACAACAATAAACTACTTGAAAAATTACAAAAAAAAAGTAAATGAAGAAGAAGAAGAAAAAAAGAGTTAAAAATATTTGCTAAAGAACAATAACAATGTTAAAAGTGTGTTGAAAAATAAATAATAATAGAATTTAGAAATAAAAAATGGAATAAAATAAAAATTACAACAAAACAAATTAACGTTTAAATTAAAGTTTTTTAACAAAAAGTGTTATTTACAACAAACAAAAAAAATGAATAAATAAAAATAATAAATGAAATTTATGCGATTTTTCTAGGCTAAAGAAACTGAAATTAGGGAAATTGTTAATTTATGGCAAAAAATGCTCTAATTAGTGATTTAGAATTTTAGAATAAATTTAATTAAATAGAGAAACAAGATACATGAGTCAGATGAAGAGATAAATAAAATGGTTAAGTGAGTTTACTGAAGTGAAGTGACTGGATCAATGAGATTAGTGACATTTTCTGTAAACCGGTTTTCTAGTTATTCGAAAAATAGGCTTTGCAAAAAAACTGGTTTTCGAATACGGTTTTATGTTAAAAAACTGGTTAACCGGTTTTTATTATTAATTTATAAGAAAAAAATTATTATTTAATAGAAATTTCGATTTTAAGTAATAAAAACATGAAATGAAGTAAAAATAATGGTTCCATATCAACTATTTGTAACGAACTTCATCAAATAATCCTTACACTGTATAATGTCCTAATAAATAAGTGTGATATAAAAGTTTTTTTTTTGTTAGTGTATTTCGGTATCGTATTTAAAATAATGTATCCAGATTATTATTAAATCCATTATTTTTGCTTTAAAGAAACTTTTTCTGTAATTTTCGAAAATGTCTAAATTATAGATCTAAATCTCTTAACCTAAATATCTCTTTATATCTCTTTAATTTTTTTATTTTTATTGACGTGATTATGACCAAAATAGACGGACATAGCAAAATTGATTCAGAATATGATGACTTAGAATGCATTAAATACTTTACTCGTTTAACACACGGAATAAAAAAATTTTATTTATTCCCAGTCACGGCGGAACAAAAACGAAGCTGTAGATTATAGTGAAAAGTTTAAAAGTGACTTCTATTGAAAACCGGTTAACCGATTGAAAAAAACGGCATATCGAATATTTCAAAAATAAAAATTATTCGAAACCGGTCGGTTTTCTTAAATGCAAAATAACGGTTTCGATTTTTTAATTTTTTAATACATGAGATATATATATATATATATCAGATCTTTAAAATTGATGATATAGAACAGAAAAGACATATTAGACCGGTCAGCAATACACAGTAGAATCCAATTTTGGAAATAAATCTGTGACTCGTTTGAATGAATTTCTATGAAATTTAACAAAATACTAGCAGAGAAGTGTTGCTAAGAAGTTTGGACCCATCAAGGTCCCATGGATAGAATTATAGTTGTGCAAATTAGGGTACATCAGATACAAAAAAAAAGGATTTACAAATTACGTAGTTCACAGAAAAAAATAAAGTGTCGCGTTATAACTTAGAAAGTGTTGCCATTAAATTTAATGATTTTGGATCCCTTCAAGATCCCGTGATCGGAGTTATGATGATGCAATTTGGGATACATCAAATACAAAAAAATAAGGAATTACAAATTAAGTAATTCAGAGTAATTTTTCAGTGTATAAATGTTGCCACATTTCAGAAAAAACAAGAACGGAATTTAAACCTTATGAATGGGATGTATCTCAAGATCTTTCGGTTTTGCTATATACATATTTCCCTTAAGATAAGATTCCTTTGAAACCAATTAAAAAAATTATAAAGTCCACACCAAAATACAAATATATCACAGAATAAATGTTGCCATTTTTTTGAAAAAGAAAATAGAAAATTTACTTTTTTGAAGTTCTAACGAAAAAACACTTCTATGATTCTGGCAGCAATGTCACTGAATTTCATATAGATTAGACTATTGTAGATTGGACTATAAATTGCTATTGTAGATTGATCGATTATTAAGTGAACTAAAGATTTGACTAAAGACTAGATTATAGACCTGTCTATTGACTAATATATAGAATAGTCTTTTGATTGGGCTATAGTCTATTTACTGTTTAATAGATTAAATTATTTATTGGACTATCGACTGTGCTATAGACTAATCTCTTGAATGGGCTACATACAACTCTATTGATTGGGTATAGACAAGTCTATTAACTGTGTCATAGAATAGTCTATTGTTTGAACTACAGACTAGTCTATTGATCGATTAAAGACTAGACTATTGACTGGATTATAGACTAATCTATCAACTGGGCTATAGACTAGTCTTATAACTGGGCTATAGACTAGTCTAATAATTGGGCTATAGACTAGTCTTATAACTGGGCTATAGACTAGTCTAATAACTAGTCTATTGATTGACTATTGACTGGATTATAATCAGTCTATTGACTGGATTATAGACTAGTCTATTGATTTACTATAGACTGGCATATTGACTATATTATAAACTAGTATATTAACTGGACTATATATTAGACTATTAGCTGGACTATTAACTAGTCCCTTGACTATTCTATATATTAGAGAATTGCTATATAGTCAATTGACTAAACTGCCTACAAATCTATTGACCACTGATTTAACACCACATTTTTATTCCCCTTTTAGGTCATACAAATTAAACCCAGTTTATATGCTTAAAACGTTTACTTTAAATAGTACAAAACTCTTTTTTTTTAGTTTTTATTTATTTCAAACTTTACAAGTTGCAAGTTCTTAAGGTAGCGAAGAAAGAATGAAGCAACACATTTTGCAAAATACAAATAATTTATTTACCTTCTTTGTATTTTATTAACAGTTAATTGGAAAAAACGAACTGACAAACGTGTCCAAAATATAATTACAACAACTCTTTATTTTCTAAACTAAATAGTTTAAGAAAAAAAATTAACTAAATGGATTTTGAGTTTACAGTTTAAATGTTAATATTTTAATTTAAGGCGTTTTTACAAAATTTGCAAACAATTAGTTTTAATTAAAATTTTGTGTGGGTTTTTTTTTTTATAAAATGAAACTAATTTTAAACAAATTTTAATAGTTGAAAATTTGAAATTAAAATATTTTTCAAGGTTATGTTGAACGTAATAAAATTCTATGTTGACAACATTTATACATTTATAAATGGAAATCTGAGTCCATAAATTTAATTAATAACTAATTTAAAAAATTATTAGTTAAATATTTAAAAGCATCTTAGTGCCCAAATTAAGTCTTTTTTTAAACTAGACTATAGACGAGACATTTTATTGTGGCCTTTTTGTCGTTTTGCTTAAAATATTTTGAAATCAATAAATTCTTTTCAAAATTGTTTAAATTAAAATTTATATTAAACAAAAAAGGCAATAAACACTTTATAAAATCTTTAAATTATCTTAAGATTATTTAGCATTAAATATCGAACAAATATTTGTTCAGTTTTATACAAATTTTTAATTGTTTCAAATAAGTTTTGAAAAAACAAAAAACCAACTCGTTTTTTAGAATATTTTTTTTTAAATATTTTCCCATAAATTATGGATTTAATTAATTAATTTGCATTTTTATTAAAAATCTCTTGTAACCTAAAACTAACAAGAATTATTTAAAAAAGACTTTTTTTAAAGAAACTTAACATAAAACCAGTTTTTACTTTCAATAAAAATTTATATTTTTTTAACTATTTTTGGTTAAAATAAAAAAAGCTTTTTTCAAAAAAAAATTGTTAAATTTTTTGTCACATTTTCTATGTGATTGTAAAATTTACTCAAGCATTAAGTGGAACTAATGACAACAACTAACACTAACAAACATTTATTAGTTAATATTTAAAAAAATATATATATTTTTTTGTCAATGTAGTTGAAATCCCATATTTTAACTGTCTCCTCTGGCAATAGTCTTTTTCTTTTTTTGTTTTTGTTGGCTAAATTTGTAATCTATTTGAAATTATGTTGTACAAGATTTTTTTTTTTTTACATTTGAATAACCGATAATTAAAATTTTGATACGGTTGTTATGAAAAAAAAAAACTAAAAAATTTTGGAAAATTGTTTAAATCTAAAAATACAAAACACTTGAGAGACAAATTAATCTCTAAATATATGAAAACTAATTGTAACATGATCAAGGAAACTGATCATAATTATTAAAATGAATTTTATATGATAAAAATTATCACAAATTATCATTATTAATGCTTCAAATAAAATTTTCAGTAGACTGGGCTACAGGCCAAATTAGCTGTTATTATTAATTGGACTATAGACTAGTTTATGAACTGGACTATTAACTGGTCTGTAAACTAGTCTATTGACTGGTCTAAAGACCGATCTATGGACCGAACTATGAACTGGACTATGGAACAGTAATATGACTGGAACAGTATATATCACTATAGATGGCAAAGACAAGTCTTTTACTGGTCTAAAATTTAGTCTATTGACTAAACTAGACTGGACTAAAGACTAATCTAAACAGTTCTATAGGCTAGTCTATGAAATGGGCTTTATAACAGTATATTCACTGTACTATAGAGCCATCTGCTGAATGGAAATCGACTAGTTTACTGAAATTAGTATATTAACTCAACTATAAACATATTTATTGACTGGGCTAATCTATTGGTTGGACTATACAAAAAGATATGAAATGGGCTTTATAACAGTATATTCACTGTACTACAGAGCCGTCTGCTGAATGAAAATCGACTAGTTTACTAGTATTTTAAGTCAACTATAAACATATTTATTGACTGGGCTAATCTATTGGTTGGACTATACAAAAGTCTATTGACCGGACAAAGTGTACTCTAAAGAAAGACTATAGTTAATTGAGTTATAGACTAATTTATTGACAGGCTTGTCTATAGAATAATATATTAACTGGACTATAGAATAGTCTACTGATTGGACTAAAGACTAGACTTATTTATTGACTGGACTATAGATATGCCTATTGACTGGACTAATGCCTATAAACTGGATTAAAGACTAGTATGTTAGTTAAGTTATAGACTAATTTATTGACAGCATAGTCGATTTGCTTAGAATGTCTATTAACTGGAATACAGTCTGAACTATTATCTCTTGACTAGACTAAAAATTAATCTGTTGACTTGGCTATATATTAGTCTAATAACTGGTCTATAGACTAGTTTTATAATTAGATTAAAGATTAGTCTACGGACTGGACTATGAGATACAGCATAGATTGGGCTGTAGATTAGTCTATTGACTGGACTGTAGATTACACTATAAATTGTACTATAAACTAAGCTTTTGACTACAATATAAATTAGGCTGAACTATTGGCATGACTATAGACTGAACTATCCGTTAGACTACAAATTCTAATGTAGACTAAATGCTGCTTTTATTTAACATTACAATTTTTCTCAGTGTTAATAAATTATTACATTTTTCGTGATCTAAAGCAGTGGCGGAAAACTGATACTGTAGCAAATGTTCTTTTCAAAGAACATCCGAAATACTTTCTTAAAGTTCCTTAATAAGTTCTTAAGGATCTGACCAATTTACACACATTTTTATCTAAATTTAAAATTCACAAATCGTCTCAGGCTTCTAATATTTCCTATATCACATTATAGTTTTTGTTATTTTATATAATTTTATTAATTTCGTTATGAAACTGCAAATTGTTGCAAGAAAATTTACTCATCAATCGGTCAAACCATCATGTCATCTTGACATAACAATTGTGAAATTTAATATTTTATTTTTTGTGGGTTAATTTAACGGTTAAAATGTGTTTTTTAGCCACCAAAAAAAAAAAGATTAAATGGAAGTTGTGGGATGAGTTTCATCTGTTGTCCAATTGGTAGCCGTTAGCAACCTAATTTAATCAATAAATATTATATTTTTGTTAGAAATCATTAATTAACCTCAAAAGAAGATATTTTCTGAGAAAAAAAATGAAAAGAAACTTTTATTTTCATATAATATAACTTCAGATTAGAGATTGGACTATAAACTTGCCAATTGACTGAACCATGAACTAGTCTTTTGAACTAGTCTACTGAATGGGTTAAAGACTGGTTTATTGACTTGGCTAAACCCTAGTCTACTGACTGGACTATAGACAAGTCTAATGACTATTATTGTCTAGTCTATAGTCTATATACTACTCTATTGACTAGTATATAGACTAGTCTATTGACTAACTATAGACTAGTCTCTTGATTGGACTATAGACTAGTCTATTGAATAAATTGTGGACTAGTCTATTTACTGGTATATTGACTTGGCTAAACCCTAGTCTACTGACTGGACTATAGACAAGTCTAATGACTATTATTGTCTAGTCTATAGTCTATATACTACTCTATTGACTAGTATATAGACTAGTCTATTGACTAACTATAGACTAGTCTCTTGATTGGACTATAGACTAGTCTATTGAATAAATTGTGGACTAGTCTATTTACTGGTATATAGACTAGTCTTATGACTAGATAAGTTTAATGACTGGAGTATAGACTAGTCTATGGACTGGACTAATGACTAGTCTTTTGACTGGACTATATATTAATCTACTTACTGTGTGTATAGACAAGTCTATTGACTGGACTATAGACAAGTCTATTGACTGGACTATAGACAAGTCTATTGACTGGACTATAGACAAGTCTATTGACTGGACTATAGACAAGTCTATTGACTGGACTATAGACAAGTCTATTGACTGGACTATAGAAAAGTCTATTGACTGGACTATAGACAAGTCTATTGACTGGACTGTAGACAAGTCTATTGACTGGACTATAGACAAGTCTATTGACTGGACTATAGACAAGTCTATTGACTGGACTATAGACAAGTCTATTGACTGAACTATAGACAAGTCTAATGAGAGGACTATAGACAAGTCTATTGACTGGTCTATAGACAAGTCTATTGACTGGACTATAGACAAGTCTAATGACAGGACTAAAGACAAGTCTATTGACTGAACTATAGACAAGTCTAATGAGAGGACTATAGACAAGTCTATTGACTGGTCTATAGACAAGTCTATTGACTGGACTATAGACAAGTCTAATGACAGGACTAAAGACAAGTCTATTGACTGGACTATAGACTAGTCTATTAATTAAACCTGTATACTACTTTTTACCTGAACTACATTAAGGATTGGAACTGGGTTGTACTATTTTCTAGTCTATTATCTGAATTATAGACTATTATATTGTCTGAGCTAAAGAATTGTCTATTGTGTGGAATATAGACAGGACTAATGATATAAATATGAATAGACTATTGTCTGGAACAGTTTGTCCACTTCACATCTTACAGAATGTTCGTTGTCATTTTTATTATTTTAATTTTGTAAAAAAATTCAATTTATTAAAATTTAATTTGAGTTGATCAAATAGAAAATATTTAACCTCAAAATGAATAATTGAAGGTAAATATTTTCATTATTCCACTCTCCTTCATTTATTATTTTACCTCCCATAAAAAGTGTGTTTATGCGTTTCCTTTAAATGTCCCTTATTTTATTATCCCTTACTATTGTACGGTATATCCTTACAGGTTGTTCATTCGTTATATTATTTTTTGGGTCAACTTGTTGCTATAAATATAACCTTCAACTTTGGCCTTTATTTGTTGTTTAATTGTTATTTTAACATTTTTCGCCATATTAAACAATTTCATACAAAGAATCTGTAAAACGGGGGAAATTATAGGAAATATATGTATGTATGTATTATGTATGTATGTATGTATGTATGTATGTATGTATGTATTGGTTGGTCGGTCATTCATTTAGTCAGTCCAACCAATTGAACGTTTGCCTTGGCCGTATGCCTGATGTCGTTTGTTCTTGTTGTTGTTTTAAATGTTCTTATCACTTTATTATCACTTCAACTTGAATGCACTCACTTAGTAATCGCACATACAACCTCACCCATTTACTAAACCATTTGTTGGTATGTCACTTTGCCTGTCTGTCACACACACACACACTTTGTAACATTCATAATTATGTTACAATGAGAAACAAAAAAAATCATATGAAAAAATACAATAAAAAAATTATTTATAAAATAAATTTTCCAACTTTATTTTGTGAAGGCGTTTAGTCAGTCGTTTAGTCAATTAATTTATCCATAGTGTATAACAGCTCATAAAAATGAAACACACACACACACACTCTCACTCATCTAACTTAGTTGGATTCCTAAAAACATTCACTCGCTCATACAGATGACAACAAGTGGGAGATGGATGTCTTAAATAGAAAATAAATAAAAAAAACATCACATTTTCCTATTAAAATGAAAGAAAAATAATAAAAAAACAAAGAATACCAACCTCATACTTGTATCAACAATGTTGGAACATGTTTCATAAAAATGAAATATAATGTGGGGGGAATTTATGTTCATCCGACTCTGCTTGATACCTTTTTACGTTTTTGTGTTTTTAGTTTCTTTTTATTTTGTATTTTTTTGCCATTGAGAACTCACCTGTTGTTGTCAAACACGTTGGCTAGGAACTGAGTTGGAGTTGTAAAAAGGTTGTATTAGGGAAAGATTAAGATAAATACAATTATCTTCTTCAAGGGATGATTTTAGATCAGAGTATATGTCGGACTAAGACTATAATAAAGTTGGGAAAATTTCCTATAATAAAACTCATAATCATACAAACTTCTGCCAGAGAGTTTCCCTAATGCAAGATTTAATGAATTTAAAAGAAATTTTTGAAAAATTTTCACTTAATTAAATTTTAAATAAATTTAAAATATTTTATTTTTATAAAAAAATAAAATTTTCATTAAAAATCTATTTTCCATTTCAACAACATTTTAACAAAATTTATTTATTTTATAATATTATAATTTTTATTAAAAATTCAATTTTCTTAAATCAAAAATAGTTTTTGTTATTAAATATTCAATTTATTTTTAATCACAATTAACTCTATTCAAAAATGTAATTTTATAAAATTTTTTATAAAAATAAATAAATAAATAAATAAATAAATAAGTAAATTTTCATCAGAGATATTTTGTCGTTTAATTTTTTCGTACAAAAAAAAAAAAAAAAAACTCATAATAATAATAATTTTTCAATAAAATTATTATTATTATTATTATTTTTTTTTTTTTTTCAAAATTTTACTTTTTATCAAAAATATATATTTTTAAATTCAAAATTCTAATAATTGATTTTTTAATCACAAAATTCAAATCTTTACAAATTCAAAATTTTCCAACAAAAATTAAAATTTCAACGAAAATGCAATCTTTTATCAGAATTCAGTTTTTCTTTAAAATAAATTAAAAAAGTTTTTTCCATCAAAAATTCAATTTTTATAAGAATTCGAGAATGAAAAAAATTAAAAATAATTTTCAAAAATTCAGTTGAATTAATAATAATATATAATAATAATAATAATTTTTTTTTTTATCAAATTACCAACAACAATTTATTTTATTAAAAAATTAAATCTCAGCAATATTAAATTTTTAACGAAAATTCAGTTTTATCAAAAATTCACTTTCATAAAATACAATTTTCGTCAAATATTAAACTTTGAACAAAAATTTAAATTTTCAGAAAAATTGTAATTTTCAAAAATTAAAAACAAAAAATAGAAAAATTCAAATCTCATCATAAGATTATTAAAAAATAAATAAATAATTTTCAAAAATTTAATTAGTTCAACAAAACTTTAAATTCGGTTTGTTTAGCAAGAAATTAATTTTTCAATGAGAAAATAAATTAAAAAAAATATTATTTTATCAAAATTGTAATTTTAAACAAAAACTTGAATTTTCAAACATTTAAATTATTTTTTTTTAATTTTTTTTTAATTAAAAAAATCATAACAAAAATTAAATTAAACAAAATAATTTTAAAGAATTTGTTACTCTTAATTTAAGAAAATTTTATTTATAATTATTTTTTATTTTATTTTTATAATAATTCGATTTTTTATAAAAAAAAATTATATCTAAATATTCAAATTTCAAAAAATAAATTTTTTGTTCAAATTCGAAATCTTAACAATAATTTTATTAAAAAAATAAATATTAAAAAAATCAATTCATTAAATTCAAGTTTAATTTATTTAACAAAATTTAATTTTTAAAATTTTTATAAAAAATAATTTCAATTAACTTAAAGAAAATCTATAAAAAATTCTAAATTAGAAGAAATAAGAGGAAATCAAATATTTAAATGAAATTTAGATTTTCAATATAAATTTTAATTTAAAAAATAATTTTTATCCAGAAATAAAAATTTTAAACAAAAATTTCAATTTTTATTTAGATTTTTATAAATTAAATTATTTATTATTTTTTTAAATTTTTATAAATTAAATTATTAATTAACTTGTCCAAAATTTAATTTGTTATATGATTTTTCTGGGAATTTATCACAATCGCAAGTTTTGTAAGAATTTAGATTTAAATTTAATCTTTTTTGTGTTTCAAATTTATCCCATATTCATATATCGAACTTTGTCTAAAGCGTTCCGTGCCAAATATTCAGAGCACAGAATTAAGCAACTCTAGATGTGTTTGGAGCTTTGCCCAATTCCCTGGCTTTTTATTAGAATTGAAAGTGATTTTATTTCTTAACCACATTTCTTTATATGGCCAAATGATCTGTATATTACTTAAGGTAGGACCGATCTATTTTTTATGTTTTTATGTGTTAAGATTTATTCCGTCGCTTTCCTTAAATGAAATTTTTAAATATAAAACCTAAACATTTCACACTGCTAAACCACTGTTCAAGCATTTCAACCGCACTATCGAACTTCAGCCAACAATAGTTTTATTTTGTTTTTGCTTAAATTAAGGTTTGATATCAAACAAAATACAACATGTTGGCAAACTACACAACAACGAAGGTCTTTTAACAAACTCACCACCACAACGAAATGTCAGACGTAAACGCGCGGTGGAGCTTTCAAGACGTTACAGCAAACGGAACGCAACTTACAAAAATATTACTTTTTTCTTTTGCTTTTTTGTTTAATGGAGTTTTAATTCTTAAACCGATTTCTCTGTGGGTTCACTAGAAAAACAATGTACTGCTGCTGCTGACAGTCGATATTTTTGTTTTTAAAAGAATTTTGAGTGGAGCTAAAATTACAAGAAAATCAAAAAATGTGTTAATTTTAGTAAAAAACAAACAACAATAACAAACAATTGATATTTATTTATAACAACAATTTGTTATACATGTTTAGTTGTAGCAAAGAAATGCGTTAATTACTACAAAAAAAATCGCATAAAAAGAAGAAAATAAAAAAAAATAAAGTGAAAGATTTTAGAAAAAAAAAAAAAATAAAATAAAAATAAAAGAGAAAAATTAAAAAAAACAACAAAAATTTTAAAAATAAATTTAAAAAAATACAAAAATTGTATAACAATTAATTAATTAGTTTGAAACGAAATATTTAAACAAATCAAATAAATTTTAAATAAAATTTCAAAAAATTAAATTTTCTTTCGATTTGAAATTGATATTTTTCTCTTGTGTTTAAACTAATTAAATAATTAATAAAATTTATTATTTAATTAATCAAAAAACCATTCAATTAATTAAGAAAATTCAGTCCACCACCAAGTAAATGAATGTTTATGTGTGTGTGTGTTTTTTGTAAAAAAATAATCACAAAAAATTCATAAAAATTCAAATGAAACACGAAATTTTGAAGAAAAAAATCGTTTGTAAATGTCTGTTGTTGTAACTTTTCGAAAACAACAAATTTAAGCTTCTGTAAATTTTAAAACCATAAAATCAATTATAAAAACAACAACAAATTATATATAAAAATTGATGTGAAGATTATAAAAAAAATATTTAAAAGAAATCAAAAAACAACAACTAAAACAACAACAACACCAAACAACATAATATTGTGAGAGAAATATATATTTTTGAAATATTATATTGATTATGGGATTAAATTATTAACCAATTTGTTATTTTCCACGATATTTGTCTTATACAATTAATGATCACATAAAAATAAAGGTGAGTTAAAGTTGTTTTCACAAAAATGCTCTATATACGCATTAATTAGCTACCAAATACGATTAATCTTAAGGGATCTTTATATAATACGGAATTAATTAAAGACAGAAGATTTATTGCTTAACAAGACCCTGATATTGGGTGTCATAAATGGGGCCTAATAAAAAATTCTCTTTAAGTCCATTATTATAAAAATATACTAACTAAATTTATTCATATATAAGAGCCAATAAAGCTTCTCTTAATGACCATAATTTCATCATCATATGATAATTCATGATCATTGGTCTGATCTGAAATCTTCCTAATATTTAGGTCTTTATTGCCACTACAATTATATCTTTTTCCCGAACAACCCGATTCATAATAAGCCAAAGATTGTCAAGCAAACGACAGTTAAATTAACCGATTTAATATTTTCCAGGAAAGAAATTTCGTCATTTCGATTGGTTGAACTAAAATAGACCCAAAATAGATCAAGAGGTCTTGTTTCAAATATATTTATTTTCAATAGAAAACTTTTCGATCACTGGTCCGAACTCGATGTTCCAATTTTAGATCTTTATATAGTTCTCTCGGATACATTTTACGGTATCGGTTTTATAATAAGTAATTATGTCCATAATTATAATTAAAATTTTAGATCTCTGTATGATTCCAAATTCTTTTCGAGTGTAGATTTTTTTCTGAAGAGATTAATTTTGAACTTAATCACTCTCTATATATTCTTGACTTCAGTACGAGCTTATTATGAGACAAACAATTATTATCAAGTCCAAATCACTTTGTGGCGTTCTCATAAAAAGTATGTGTATTTTAAGTCATTATTATCCATAACTTTTATCCATTTTCGAATAGGTCCAATGTTCCATTGCTTTATAACTTCAAGGTTATGTAGAAGAACTTTATAGAGATGATTTCAATTTTTTTTGACCCAAAAAAGGTTAACACAGATAGGAAAAAGTTCTTACTATATAGTATTATTAACCTCTATATAGTCGGGTCTATATAGTCGGGTCTATATAGTCGGGCCTTTTCCATATATGTGTAAAACTTTTTTTGGCTGAAAAACTCTCTTCATGGTAAAATGTTTTTAAAAGGAAAAAATGTTAAAAAAAAGCAGGAAACACATATAGAATACAATTTCACTTAATCCGACCGATTTTTAACGTTATTCCCGAAGGGATGCGTGAAAATGGTTGGATCCGGAAATTTTTTAAAAAAAATTTTTCTGATGAATAAAATTTTATTAAAAAATTTGACAATTCTATTCCCTAATCGATCAAATTTGGTACATATGATTTATCGGTCCAATATTTAAGGTAACTCTCGTACAATTGTTCTCCCGGAATTTGGTTTTAAGCAATAAAACTCATAGTTATCAAT
>PYHX02000494.1:3801298-4046220 GCA_004302925.2 Cochliomyia hominivorax | reverse complement strand
GTGACAGAAACTCATACATTCTGCAATTATGCGCTAAATGTTTTGGAACCAATTTTTTTTTTTGGAGATCGGGGAAATAAGCTAATGAGTTAAGTATCAGAGAACAATTACTTTGAATAACGAATAAAAAAATGACCAAATAAAAAGATGACAAAAAATCGGTGAACTAATTGGAAGACATTGAAGTAATCGATATCGATATTTTCAAATTTTTTCCAACATTTCAAACACAAAATTGTTGCCTGGGAAATTTTAATTGTATTTTTGTTTCGTTTTAAGGAGTCAATTTAATATTTAATGGAATGACTTCTCTACGGATTTGAAATGATGGCGGTTGCCTTTTTTATGATTTGTTTTGTTTTTTGGGTTATAAATTTAAATTTATGTATTTTTCAATGACCCCCTGGTTGGGTTTTTTAAATTATTGTTGTAAAATAAAATAACGATAATAATGATTATTAATGTCGTAATGTATAACATCACGTAATAATTGTAAATTGATTATAATTTGCTAAACACTAGTAAACTGTAGACAGGGGATATGAACAGGGGAGCATTTCAAATATTTTTAAAGAAAATTTTAGTGTCTAAAATAATTCTGGTTCTGGTTTTTTTTTTAACTGTTAATTATAATTAATGAATTGATTTTTAATTTCCGTTACAAATCATTTAATTTAATTGATTTGTTTTATCCACTAATTTTTTGTTATTGTTTTTGTTTTTGCAAATTTTGTAATTTAAATAAGTGTTAAAAATTTAATTTAATTTTTATATTTCAGACTTCTTTTGTAGGTGTTTTAGTTTAAGTTTAAGTTCCAAACTAATTGATTCCAATGAACATCTGTTGGTTATTATAATTTGTTTCAGTTAAGGAGGTCAACTTCAGATTAATGTGGGCTCTTAGAGGCTACAAAAATTTTTGAAGAACATGAAATATTAGATTGATGTTAATATGATGAAATTGATAATTAATTATTAATTTTTAATTATAAAAAAAATCAAGGAAATTAGGTCGATCTAGAATTTCTAAAATTATAATTAAATGACAGTGGATCCTCCGGAGACCGTAATTTGCAAAAAGGAAATTCTAGAATTTTTAATTTGAAATGTTCTAACACAGAAAAAATACAATGAAGCAAAATTAACATTGAACATAGTTGATTTGAAATTAAATATTTTTTCATTTAGTTTTAATTAAAGATTTTTGCGTTTGTAATTAAAATAAAATTGTACATGTTAGAATATTTCAAATTTAAGATATAAAATTATAGAACAATAAATTTTTGAAAATTATTAATCAGTAAAATTTCAAAAATTAAAACTTCAAGAATTTTCTTATGAAACTGTATTAACCACGAAACAATGTTAAATTAACATTTTTTTATCTATGAAACAAAATCATAACTGAAAAAAATTAAATAATTTCTATTTTAATTAATTTTACATTAATTTTTTTCTGTGTAAATTTCCTGTGGACCTAAAGTACATTTTGAAAATAAATTTGCAACTTAGTGATTTACTGAATGAAATGTTGTATTATTTTCAAGATGATTTGGAGGAGTAGAGGCCCTTAATGAGTGCCGGAAGGGTATTCGGAGATTCTCCAAAGTTGATCATCTTGAGTATTGTGATGATTTGGAAATTCGACAAAAATTCATTTAAGATTTCAGATAAGCGAAATTTTTTATATATCAGATGGGTCTTATAACGAAAGGGTGATCTTTTTTAAGGACAAAATTTTTAAACTCGTTAAAAAGTGGAAGTTCTTTTTAATTTCCTGATAAAAGAACAAGTCAATACCCAACATACTGAAATTTCAAGCAAATATCTCTCTTCGTTTAAATTTTATGAAATTTTGAAAAATTTTGCCACAATCAGACTAATTTTAAAAATTCTTTTAATGTTTTAAATTTGAGCCCACTGTGCTTAATACTTTTTAAGCCTAAAAGCCAGGCTTGATGTCTTTTAATATTGCCAGTATTATATAAATTACTTTATGAGTTAATTAGTAATATTTAAATATAACATTTTCTTCTAGAGCGTATGATTAATATTAATTAATTATTTTTGTTAAATCTGTTATAATTTAGTTATTAATTGTTGGAAATTAAAAATTTCAACTGTCAATGAAAGCTTACTATTTATGGAATAATTACACCCTGAACAGTGATACAGAATCGATTCGTTTCGGATATGTAAAATATAGAGAATAAAATAAAATAAAATGCTGAATTTTAGTTCTGGAATTTTCCAAGTTTAGAAAGTTATTGATTTGAATTATTTTGCTTATTGTCCAGAAAATTGTCTACAATTACATAAATAAATAATGATAAAAAGAAATGAAAATTTTTGCTGATTTTTATAAATTTATTTATCAGGAAATGTGGATCTTGTGATTCTAAATTTATATTAAATAAAAAAATATTGATTGATTAAAAAGATTTGCTGGAATTTCCAATAAGTGAAAATTTTGTAGTCTCCAATTACAAGAGGTCTTATCATAGGGTTACCATATGATTAGAAACACAATACACATAGAGAAAATATCAATATAAAATTAATTAAAATAAAAAATAATTTATCTTTCATCAGTTATGATTTTGCTTCATAAATTAAAAAAAATGTTAATTTAACATTGAAATTATGCTTATTAAAAGTAATTTTAAAAATTTATTGATGTATTTTATATATTAATAACGAAAGATTCTAATATGTTCAGTATTATTTCACCTACAAACGCAAAAACGTTTAGTTTAAACCAAATGAAAAAATATTCAATCTAAAATCAAATTCATACAGAAAAAGCATGAAGCAAATTCAACGTTGAACATAGTTGATTTAAGATTGAATAAATTTCTTCATTTAGTTTGAATTGTACGTTTTCGAGTTTGTAGGTGAAATAAGAGTTTTAGAAATGGATTCTGTTTTAAGGGTCTGTCTATTGGATTTTAGAATTTTTATTAAACATTTTTTTAAATGGTTGCTATTCGAGAGGGTTCGAGCTTATCCCCGGACTATTTTCGGATACAAATTTATATATAAATTTCTATGTAAGAAGACCTTTAAAAAAAAGAAGGGGTGCCCGCCCTTTCAGTAAAGGCGTGCGCTACAGTGATCACAATAAATGTAAGGATGGAACAAAATCTGGGCTGTAAAGCGAATGAGCTAAAACTTTCCATTTGTAGCTTATAGTGCAACATGTGGTCGAATTAGATCAAAGACTATGGTTTCATTTTAAATCGCATATTCTGGCCATTTTCCCCGGTTGATCCCTGACTACAGTTTTAAATGAGTGGGTGATATAAAACATCCATCTCCATTTTTCTTGTATTCATTTTCTGCTCCAATTCCAATTCCAATTGACTTAATTTACTAGTGGAATAATTAGCGCAGCATTTTTATTACATTTACAAGTTGTAAAAAGTGTAAAGAAGATAACCGATAAACTAAATATTAACAACTTTTTTAATTTGCATGAGTTTAAGCTTTTATTTACGTTTCGTTGGGTTTTATAGATCAAATAAGACTTGAATATAAAATCCAACTCAAAAAGGTGGTCGGGAAAATAAGTCAAATTCAGGTACTTTATAAAAAAGACATAAAATCACTTTTTTCTCTACGCTCCTGAGTTTTTCTTAAGATTTTGTGAAACTAATGTTTAATAAAGATCCCACCTACACCTCCAGTTATTTTTTTAAGGAAACAAAAACAACTAAAATCACAATAAAACAACGTTTTTTTTTTGTTTACCGATTTAAATTGCAATTTTTTTAAGTTTATTTCTTTTCTAGTTTTTTAACATAATTACATTTCCATTTATTTCGTTCTAAATACAGTCTTTTTCTATAGTTTTTTCTAAACTCAACTCTTGTATTAAGTTTTGTTTATAAACCCTACACCATCGTAGTTGGTTGGTTGGGATTGGTTGTGGATGTTTGTAACATACAGAAGTAATTGTGTTATACTCAGATCACTTTTTGGATCAATTTTGCGATGACCGTTCATCCGTCCGGTTGGCAGTCCATGTTAACGTGTGAACACTATTAAGATCGCATTTTTTTAGAGGTTTTTATAACATTTGACTCATAATAGTTTTGGCCAAGGATGAATCCTATTAAATTGATCATGTTTGGTCCAAAATTTCAGGTACCTCTCATACATATGTCCTCACAGAATGAGGAGTTTTAAGGTCATAAAAATTCTAAATATAAAGCGATTTAATAAAATTGTACAGAAGTAAATCTTATGATATTCTAAAACTATGTGTCAAATTATGCGAGGGTCGGTCCATTGCTCCTCATAGGTCCCGTACAAGTCCCCTTTCCAAATATCACTCTGAAGGGCATAAATCTCACATATACGTTCGTATTGTTATAATAATTGATCAAATTAAGAAAATTTAAACAAAAATCAATATAGAGAATTATACGAGGGTCGGTATATAATTTATTTAGCTTCCATATAACCCCACACGAAAATTCATTCTAAAACGCATAAATTTCACAATAATTGAGAAATAAAAATATACGAGGGTCGTTCATTACTCTTTCTTAATTGCAATTTATAACCAACATTGTGATGTAGGGTACAACATAGTCAGTCTTGACTAACTATAACATTCTTACTTGTTTTAGTTGTTCGTTCTTGTTAGTTTTTCTTCATTTGTATTAAATGTTTGTTAAGTTAATTAATTTTGTTGTTATTTTTGCTACTGATTGTTGGCGGTTTGATGTTATTGCTGTTGTTATTATTGTTTTACAATCTGTTTTCCACTTGAAAACATCTTAATTCTGTTTTTTTATTTTATTTTTTTCAGGTGAATGAATGAATAAAACTTAAATAAGTTAAATAAAGTTAAAAAAGTTCGTAGGTGTCGAAATAAACGCAATATGGGTTTCGCTTTGTTACCTCTTTTTCTCTTCCTCTTGCAAAGAAAATGAAAATAATTAGAAAAAATTTGTAATAAATCAAAATTGTGAAATAAAAGGAACAATAGGAAAATAGGAATCTGGATTATATAATTCTTGATAGAAATAGAATTTTAATTTTTATTAATAATTTGAAATTCTACAGAAAATATTGTCTATATATTGTGAAATTTAAAATTTTAAAATAATTGAAATTTTAGCGAAATATTTTTGTTAAAATTTTAATATAAATATAAATTTTTAATGAAAATTAGATTTAAAAAAAATGAGAATTTAAATTTTAGTAAAAATTTTAATTTTTAATGAAAATTTGAATTTTTAGTGAAAATTTGAATTTTCAGTGAAAATTTGAATTTTTAGTGAAAATTTGAATTTTTAGTGAAAATTTGAATTTTAGTGAAAATTTGAATTTTTAGTGAAAATTTGAATTTTTAGTGAAAATTTGAATTTTTAGTGAAAATTTGAATTTTAGTGAAAATTTGAATTTTTAGTGAAAATTTGAATTTTCAGTGAAAATTTGAATTTTTAGTGAAAATTTGAATTTTTAGTGAAAATTTGAATTTTCAGTGAAAATTTGAATTTTTAGTGAAAATTTGAATTTTTAGTGAAAATTTGAATTTTATAGTGAAAATTTGAATTTTTTAGTGAAAATTTGAATTTTTTAGTGAAAATTTGAATTTTTAGTGAAAATTTGAATTTTTTAGTGAGAATTTGAATTTTTAGTGAAAATTTTAATTTTCAGTGAAAATTTGAATTTTTAGTGAAAATTTTAATTTTCAGTGAAAATTTGAATTTTCAGTGAAAATTTGAATTTTTAGTGAAAATTTGAATTTTTTAGTGAGAATTTGAATTTTTAGTGAAAATTTGAATTTTCAGTTAAAATTTGAATTTTTTAGTGAAAATTTGAATTTTTAGTGAAAATTTGAATTTTTAGTGAAAATTTGAATTTTTAGTGAAAATTTGAATTTTTAGTGAAAATTTGAATTTTTAGTGAAAATTTGAATTTTTAGTGAAAATTTGAATTTTTAGTGAAAATTTGAATTTTTAGTAAAAATTTTAGACAAAAATTTGTCTCGAGATCATTTCCTATAATTTTCATTCATATAAAAATCTTAAAATCAGTTCAGATAGAAAGAATCTGGATCATTTTAAATATTTGTATGAGAACTTTGTGATCCTGTATAGCGCCCCCTGTTAATGTTCACAAACTTAAAACATCAAATCGACTACACATTTGCTTTTACTGTGTAAAATTTAATTTAAATCGAATTAGTCGTTACAGATTTAATTCAATTTCATTTTTCATATGTTAAAAATCATTATTAACAGCATCTGTTAACATTTTTCTAAATTCCTTCTTTAACATTGACTATGTTAATATGGTAATGCCGGTTAACAGTAATGATATTTAGAAAAAGACAATTTTGATAAAAATTATTTAAAATTCACAATTTTACTGTAAATCGTTAATGTTTTCCAAATTCATTATATTTAGCACAATTATGTTAAAATGGTAATATCGTTTACAGTAACCTAAACAAACAGTTTCTGTTAATTGATCCGTTTATTACAGATTCCTACAAGTTGTACAACTTGAAGCATATTTTAAGGCTTTTCATCTTAAAAAACTACAGATTAGTTTTTACGATTTTATAAGAACAAAAATAATTTTTCGAACGCTTTAGTATTTCGGAATAAAACTGGATTAAATTTGATTCGAAAGATTTCAGTTTTTTTAATGACACCAATTTGATGAGATGTTGGGTTCTAAAAACGATGATTTTAAAAGGAGAAAGGAAAGTTTTACCAAATTCCAAAATAAGTCAAACTTCAGAAGTTGTGATTAGAACGAAAACATTGTAATTTCATTTATAAGAAATGAGATCGAAAAGTTCTAAACATACATGTGTATATATATGTGTAACGTATATACTAAAAAATGGTTGGTCCAATTTTAATGAAATTTCCACAGAATGATCGCAATATACCCGAAAGTAACATAGGCTATATAAAATTCCGATAGGACTAGGGGAGGGCGTACCTCCCATACAAACTAAAAATAAATTATCGAATATCTAAAGAAGTATAACAGCGAGAGTTCTCTAATTTGGTCCCAACTACTTTCTCTAGGAACTGTTCCACTGGGCAAAACTTTGAACGGATGGGACCAGGGCGAGAAGAAATTACTAATAATCTTTTTAAATCGTATGATGGGCCAGCCATCAGACGAAACGAAGTTGGCCCGGGTCTGCTAGTTAATATTAAAATTCACGAAAAATATTAAAGTTTTAATCACAAGTTTCTACCAACGTCAGTCACTTCATTAGAACAGTTCATCTCCATTTAAAATCTACCACGCTTTTTGTATCTTTCAATTCTCTTTAACAAGAGTCCAATATCTCACCACTGGCCTTAGCTCCAGGCAGTTTGGAGGATTTGTTTTTCTTGGCACAAATACCACATAATTGTTCTTGTATCACTCAAGGGCTTATTTAACAAAGTGACAGTCAAGTAGGTCAAGTAGGGTTAAAAATTAGTGGACACATTATGAAGTCTAAGGAATGGAAGCAGACTTTTGTGTAACCATTCCTTGATGTAAATATTGGTTTTTCATTTACCGCAATTGCTTATTGGTTGCAATACCAAAATCATTTTGGGAAATTTTGACTTTTCCTTGTTTGTTATGATTAAGTTAAAGAAATAGTATTAACTTTTTCATACCAAATAGTCCTAGCACTGAGCTTTCGGGGCTGCTTTCCTACAGGATGTTGTTGGGAGTTTTTTGAAAATTTTTTCTATTTCCTTTTTGGCTTTAGAAACTGTTTGACGACAGCTCACTTCTCAATGTAACGAATAGATTCTAAATTTTTAAATTCTAGCAGAATTAGGATTCTGCAGGTCTCCTTCCTTTATTAACCAATTTTTTACAGGAAAACAATAAAATTTTTATAAAAAATTTATTTATTATTTAAATAAATATTTTTCATTATTATTTTTAATATTAATATTTTAGAACTAGATATGGACGTCTGTTTTTTTTTTCTTTACATAATACAATATTGTTTTTGTTTTTGTATTTTTAATATAAATATTTATAAAATACGTTAAGTTGAAAATGGAATGGGGTGTGGAGTGTTGGTCTTGGTGTTGGTGTTCTGAATTCTGACGAAATGTTAGTTTCATGTAGAATATTAATAGAAAATAAAATTGTCCCCCCTTAACACACACTTCAATACAAAACCTATAGTTAAAAGTTCGTCAAAATTTAGGACTTCATTACTCTGAGCCGAATTTTTTAATGTCCAGCAATTCGCAGGAATAAACAAAGAATTTTTCACATTTTTCATGATTTAAAGCGACTGGATGAATGGGTCCCTTACGGCAATTACTCAAATAAGAACCCCCCTGACCTTCGATTTTGGGAGAAATGGCAGCATAAACAGGTGTACGAGAACCTTGTTCAGGAGTTTTGAACATTAATTTTTTAAACAGAGGAACCGAAGTGGTGGCTGAATGCTCAAATAGATCAGTATCGACAATACCTGGGTGTATAGCTATAACCTGAACATGAGCATTCTCTTGATCCAAAAGGCTTTGTAAATGGCGGGTAGATAAAATTTGGGCCAATTTCGATTGGCTATAAGCAGCTCCCGGGTAATAGTATTTTCTGGAAGATAAAGAGAACTTTTAGAAAATGGCTTAAGGAAAAGGGGGAGCAATTTAAAACATACTTTCCATTAATATCATCGTAGTTAATACGACCTAATAAATGGGCGCAAGAGGAGACATTGACAATACGGGCACGTTGGTCTTCTTTGCCGGCAGCTTTCAATAAAGGCAGCAATAAATGTTGTAATAAAAAGTGACCCAAATAGTTTATGGCAAAATGAGACTCAAAACCCTCGGGAGATAATTTATAAGGAGCAAACATAATGCCAGCTATAAGAGAGAGAGAGATCGGTTAAGTTTTTTTTTGAAGTTTAAAGAGATTTCTTGAACTCACCATTATTGATTAAAATATCCACTTTATTAAATTTACTTTTGACTTTTTGAGCAAATTCTCTAACCGATTTCAAACAGCCCACATCCAATTCTTCACAGATCAATTTGCCACCACTGGTTTCAAGATCTACTAAAGTCTTTACAGCCAATTCAGCACTTTTGGGATCACGTACACCTGAAATCATATTAAAAGCAAATTCAAATTAAAGTCAACTTTAAGGCTTGAACAAAGAAAACAATCTTATGATTTCACAATTTAATATTCCGAACACATAAATTCTTTCTCTGCCTCAGAATTATCAAACAGTCTGCATTTTGTTAGTTAAAGTTGAAGGCCAAACAAAAATTTGCATTTCACATTTCATTATAAATTATTTCAGAATGAATTATTTTTGCTCTTAAATTAGCAGCGATCACTTACCCATTACCACTGTCATATCGCAGGCTAATAATTTTTCCACAATTCTTAAACCAATGCCCCGATTACCGCCAGTGATAACTGCTATGCGACCTGGTTGTTTATAAAGTTCTGCAAGAAATTTCTGTTTAGATTTTGAATTGAAATTTAATTCAATTTCAACTTACCAACTTTATCCTTTGCTCTGTAGGTGAAATCCTCTATTAAACCGATAATACCCAAATATTGATAACGAAATTCCATTTTCCATTCATACCAAGATTTTGGTACCTCTTTAGATGTCTTGGCAAACCAAAAGGCACATACAATTAGGCCCAGGAATGCAATTAATAATAAAGTGGAGAACATTTCAAGTTGTTACAAAAAATAAGCAGAAATTTGGGAGATAAGAAATTAACTGAAAAGAGGAATAGAAAAAATAATGAAATGAGAATTTAAAAAAAAATAATTTATGAAAGAAAAACAAAGAAATCGGTTCACATTTTTTTAATAATTTTAATGTAAATGGACTCAATATCATTTTTCTCGACACTTCTTTTCGATCAATCCGATCGATAATTATTGAAAGGGTTTTTAAGATCGATATGGAGTGAAAACAAAAAATTCTTAACACACGATTTTCATGCTTTCAAGTTATATCGATACGGGTGAAAGAATGGTCCACATGATGTTTCTTAAGTCGAAATATAGAAATCATTATCAAATGAGCTCACAATATATCCAGTTGGACAGCAGCCCGTTTAGCTCAGAGCTCGGACTATGTGGTACTAAAAGGTGAAGCTAATGCAGATTAAAAAACAAAGAAAGTTCAACAAGTTCCTGAAAGGAACGTTGCTAAAAAATTTAAGGCTAAAAAGAGAGCACCGAAATTGAAATCAAGTTTTCCAAGAAGAAAGTATTCAGTTTTTTCACAATTTCCTGCTCAACAATTTTATGCTGCTGAAACTCGAGGGAGTGTTAAGAAAAGTTTAGGTTCTAGTGAAAATTTGCAAAATGCAGTTGCAGCGAAAGAAGCTTAAGAATCTTTTGTTACAACTGACTCTATAACTACTGAAATTTACATCAAGAAATCATTACAAGAAAAGGCTGCTTCCATTCACTATGGTATACAAGCCCTTGAGTGGTACAAGAACAATAAAGTGGTATTTGTACTTGTAACTATAATTGAACTAGAATTAAACTGGAACTGAACTAGAACTCAACTATAACTGAACTAGATTAAACTGAACTGAACTAAACTGATCTAGAATTAAACTGGAACTGAACTAGTTATAACTGATAGAATTAAACTGGAACTGAACTAAACATCTAAATTAAACTGAACTAGAACTCACCTATAACTGAACTAGAATTAAACTAGATGAAATAAAAACTAAACAGAACTGACTAGAATCAACTAGAATAGCAAAACTGTTAACCATGGACAAAAACTTTTAAATCTTAAAAAGAAATTCTCTACAAAAATCTATATCGGTTATAAAACTTTCGATCTGATTTAAATCCAAAATCTTCAAACTAGAAAAATAGTCTTTTATCCCCGATTGGTGTTTTGTTGTATAAACAGATTTGGCATTGCGCAGAGGTCTAAGCAAATTCCTATACAAACTCGAATAACTCATGAACTGATCTTAACTTTTCGTGTTCCATTAACCGCTGAAAGCTTTCAATTAAATGCTCTAATAGAGATCATTTTCTGCTCGATCGACCGTTATTTTTAATTCGGATTCCCTGGAAGTTTAAAATTAAACTAGGTGATTTTCATTTCTTACAAAAAATTGTCAAGACTTCCAGCCAAAACTACAATGACGAAATGCATTTTGTTTACAGAAAATTAAGATCAAAAACAGAAAATTGTGATTCTGGCATAAAACGCCAAAAAAAAAAACAAAAATACAAATTATTGCACAAAAATAACCCAGAAAACTGTTGAAGGTCGTAAAAGAATTGAGAGATAAAAAAAACTTTAAGTTTAAATATCTTCATTATCAGCTTTTTTTAAGTAGTTTACTAACATTTAGTTGTCAATTGACCAGATTGCTTTTTTAGCCAAACGAAGAGCAGCACAAGAAGAGGAAAAAGAAGTTAAATTTATGAAAAAAAACTATAAATTTTATGAAACTTATTTTGTTAACAAAAGAAACTTTTTTTGTTTTTTCAATAGTTTTTTTATTTATAACAAATAAAAAATAAATAAAAAATAAATAAATATAAACTGGTTTTCTCCTAAAAATGTGTTTTTTTATGGCCCTGACTTTGTAGAGATTTTTTTCTTTTTTTCCAAATTTCTATTTCATTGAAAACAACGCAGATTTTTATTTGGCGTTAAATTCAAAAAATAACAAAAAAAAAAAATATAGAAAAAAACTAAAATAAAATTAAAAAAAGAAGACAACAAAAATGATTTTGTTTATATTCGAAATGACGAATATTAACAATTAAAGCAGCTTAACTAATATTTAGTCAAGTTAACAGCAAAAAGGTGTAAATTATAGATTTCAATACAAAACTATTTATCTGTCAAATACTTGAACTTAGAGAGCGAGAGAGAGAAAGAGAGTTTAGTTTATTATTATTTTTTTTGTAGGATCTATAAACAATTTCAATATTGATTTTCTATTTGTTAAATAAATAAAGTTTTTTCCCCCGATTTTTATTATTTTTATTTTTTTTAATAATAATTTTTTCACAATTTTTGCTTAATTTAAGATTTATTTATTTTATTTATTTACGTGTGTATTTAAACACGTGAGAAGAAGTGATAATTTGAAAGGGTGAATAACGTTAGAAAGAGACAAAAGAGAAGATCGCAGGTGCTTGTTTCATAAAATTTTGTTAATAAGGGAATTCTAAAGTTGGACTCTTTAGACTGAAATTAAAATCTGAAAAAAAAAACAACCATCAAAACGTTGAACTGAACTAAATCTGATCTTGATCTATATAAAGGAAAAATCGAACTGATCTTGTAGTGAATTAGAACAGTATAAGTAATCAATTAGAATTGGTCTTGAATTTAATTAAGAAAAAATGGACCAAAATAGAACTGAAGTAGGAATAAACTGAACAATAGAAATAAACTAGAACTGAAGTAGACGGGAATAAGAACTGATCTTGAAGAGAACACGAACTGAACTAGAACTGATTTAGAACTGAATTAGAACTTTATATTAACTGAACTGAACTAAAATTAGAACTGAACTAAAGGTAAACTGAGGTGAAAGTGATTTATAAGTTAATAAGAACTGAACAAGAACTGATCTAGAACTGAACTGGAACTGAATTAGAACTTAACTAAAACTGAATTAGAACTTAACTAAAACTGAATTAGAACTACTAAAAATAAAATAAAATAAATAAAATAAATAAATAAATAAATAAATAAATAAATAAATAATTAAGAAAAAATTTTATGAATAAATTTTGTTAAAAAAAACAAACTGGATTATGGAAAACTATTTAAAGATCAGTGATCGTGTAGCTGAAAAAAAACATAGAAAAACATGTGCCCCTACACAGAGAAAAATCAAAGTAAAATTAAT
This sequence comes from Cochliomyia hominivorax, assembly GCA_004302925.2. Taxonomy (NCBI): domain Eukaryota; kingdom Metazoa; phylum Arthropoda; class Insecta; order Diptera; family Calliphoridae; genus Cochliomyia; species Cochliomyia hominivorax. The sequence continues at coordinate 4,033,336 of PYHX02000494.1, read as the reverse complement.
TAATGATATTTAATAAAAATTGTATACTTTTTCAGTTATGATTTTGCTTCATAAATAAAAAAATGTTAATTTAACATTGTTTAGCGGTAAATACAGTTTCTTGAGAATTTTCCTTGAAATTTTGCTACTTAAAAGTAATTTAAAAATTTATCGTTGTATAGTTTTATATATTAATATCGAAAGATTCTAATATGTACAATATTATTTCACCTACAATCACAAATCAACTATGTTCAACGTTGATTTTGCTTCATGTCTTTTGTTCTTCTGTTTAAAAACTTTTAAAATTTAAATTTAAATTTAAATTCTAAACTTCCGTTAATTTTTAGTGTCTATTTTTTATTAAAACAACTGTAATAAAAAATTAAACAAAGAAATTATTTAACAAATTTGTACATGAAAAATTAAAACAAAAATTAAAATAATAATAAAAAGGTTACGCACTTTTGTCTTCAAAATTTAAATTGTTAATTCGTAGTAAAAAAAATTAAATGGAAAAAAGTAAATTAAAATAAAATTAAACAAAATGAATAAATTATGTGTCTGGTGTTTGTAATCACTTGGAAAGCGGAAATTGTCACTAACTAACAGTTTTGACTTTTACTATTTTACTCATTTTTGTAAGAAGACAAAAAACTATAATTTTTTGCTATTTTCAGTCAGAGGGAATACCTTTCAAGTGGCATAAAAAAAAATTACTACCGATAAGAAATTAGTTGGCGTTATTTCAAAGCCCACACATTGTTGGCGTTCGAACAAAGTCCAAATTGTCGCAGTTTCATATTATCGATGTGAACATGAAAATATTTTAAAAAATATGAATTAGAAATAAAAAATATTAATTGTTGCCAGAGATTTAATTAAAAATAAATTACTAATTGAATCCTAATTATTTTTAATTTAAATCAAGAATTAAAAAAAATTATTTGCGCATGTCAGAAGACTTTTTAATTAAAACTGGATTATCTTCATAAAAGTTGGAAATAATTAACTGTTATGCAATACAATTTATCAATGATTAACTGTCGAATTTCTTTGCATAATGAGAATATGGATTTCGGGAATCTGGCCATTTCTGTATGACCATATTTTAATTTTTAATTTAAATAAAATATTCAATTTTTTGTGGTTGAAGATGGAAGTTTAAATTTGAATACAATGTTGTTTAAACTTCGATTTATTTGTGGTTTTTAATATGAAATCTTTCTCTCTCTCTGTTAAATAATTAGAGAGGAAATGATTGTTCAAATATAAAGAAAATATGGATTTATTTAGAAGTTTTTATTCTATAGATTTTGGTCTTGCGAAATGGTTAGAAAGTTTCCGAAATAATGTACTTATAGGCACTGGAAAGAGTAGCAAGACTCGAAAATAACTTTCTTGCTTTTGAAACTGAGAATGAAGTCTAACTTGAGGTATGTCAAAAAAAAAAATAGGGTACAAACAGCGGATACTTAGATATGTGAAAGATCTTTTTAATCGAGATTCGTCACCATTTCGCCACCATTTCAAGTTATGTCGTATGATTGTGTACTTAGAAACACACAATGAACATAATTTTTTTCATAGATCTTTTAGAGCAGTTTTGGAACAAATAAGAACAGGATGGAGCAATAGGCTTAATGTCTACTGGCCTCTTTTATTGACAGTGATGACAAAAGAATATTTTACAGTGATAATTTGTTTAACTACAGGGGCCATTCCTCTCTAAGCCCAGAAGACCAATGAAGTTGACTAATAGAGGTTTTACTTTTATAACAACACCAAGAAGGTTACAGATATTATTAGGGATATAGACTTCAAAATTTTAGAAAACGCCAGCTGAAAGATAACTATTGTGGGTACATGTTTACGTCCAACATGCAATAACGTTAAAAAAATTAAAAATGAAGACATAAGCGATTTCAAAGCAATGATTTCGACGGAAAGATTAAACAAGCTGTGACGGACGACCACAGGAAATCCGCACCAAAAAAGAACAATCTAAGAAAAGCGACCAAAACACGAAGCCATAATCATCCATCATATGTTACAAGACCGCTTAAAAACTATATGAAATTTAGTGGGTGGAGGAAAAATCTAACCCATATCATGCTTATTCTTCCAAAATGTCCTTATTGAAATGTACCTCACTTCAAAATTGGGTACCAAATTCAGAGCAATTATTTTGCCCTTGACCCTTAGCAATTGATATTAGATCAGGTGATTACAGGTCTCTATCGAAAATAATTGATTTGTTTGAAGAGAATAACTGTTCTTTACCTCAACACCGAAGCAGTTATTTTGGTTGAAGATGGAAAATATTTTGATCAACTTATTATCAATTCCAATAGGTTTAGTCCTTGGCCATAAGCAAGGGAAATTGGATCAAAAGATCACAGCTGATCATAATAGCTAGAACGTTGCAACTGGAATATGTTTCACACCAGAAGAGGATATCAGAATCGGCTTTATATATTATTTACCCCAAACAACGTAGTACTTCTTTTGCGAAATCCATATGGAACCGGAAGAAAAGAAAAAATAGATGACAATATTTTTATTTTATTTTAAATACCCTACATTTATTTTGCATATATCGGTGAGAAAAAAATCATAATATATCTGTGTTATATATAATTTGAAGACACTTTTCACTATCATCAATTTAAGATTTAAAATTTACTTAAATTCCTGGCAATAAATTCACTTCCCACTATTTTTTTTTTCTTTAAAATTCAAATTCCAAAATCTTTTTCAAATATCAACGTTTTTGTTTAAAACACACATGATCTTTAACTCTCGCTCTCTCTGAGATAATGATATCACTATAATTATCACTCTCACACAACCTACATACATAATATGAAACGATCAGACACACAAGATAATAATTCATATTTTTTTTAACAAATTTATGTTTGAAATTCAAAATAAAAATTTAAATATTCGATCGTGTGTATGTGTGTGTGGGGAAAAATGCACGTTAGGAAATAAACACACACACACACACACACTAATAACTTAAAATAGCAACAAAAACATTAATAATGTTTAAAATAATATCGATAATACTCATCATAACACACATTTCGTTTACCGATAACAAAAAAAAAAAAAAAAAGAACTGAAAATCACCATCACTGTTTTTGAAAAAAAAAACTTTCTTTTTTTGTTGGTTTTCGTTGTTTCGGTTTCTTTTATTTGTTTTTTATTTCAGATTTTACGTGTTAACTTTATTAATGAAGGTTTACTTTGATTCTTATTATTCTTGTTGTTGTTGGACTCATTTTTCTTAAATCTTTCTTTAAAAACAAATGTTCTTGAAATTAATTTTATTTTCAATATTTATTTTTCATCAATTTGAATTAACTCACCTCTAGAGTTTTGTTTTTGTTTCGCTCTATTTTTTTTGCGTTTGGAAAAAAAATTGGGGGTGAAAATTGAAAGTTTTGAAATTATTTAATTTTGTGCCACATTAATTTTGTTGTTGTATTAATTTTCTTATTTTTAATTATTTTATTAAATTCATTGAGAATTTTTCTTTAAGATTTCTTAATTATTGTTCTTATATGATGTCTGTCACAAATTAACGCCAAAATTGCGTTAACTCAGCAAGTGTTCAGCAGACAATTCGTTTAACAACTAAATTGCAGCTGATTGTTTTATTCCAACTTAATTATTGAAGATGTTACCATGTGTAGGGTTGCCAAGTGTTAAAGAAATGGAAAAAATCTAATTTTTATTAAGAAATAAAGAATTTGAAAAGTAAAAAATTCATAATTTTCAATACAAAAATCAAAAAAAAAAATTTATTGGAAATTTTTCTTGTATAGAGATTTGCTGGAATTTAGACCATATTTTGGGATCTGCTTACTGTGATTTTTAACACATATGCTATTTTAAGATTTGAAAAATTTTTGGAATAACTGTTTTTATATCCTCCCTTTTCTTCCTTTGTAACGCTCAGAAGGAAACATTCAAGATCTCACTCTGTCTATATATTCTTGCATCTTATCAAAATCTTAATCGATTTAGCTTTGTCTGTCTGTTCTGCTCACATCCGCAATAATTGACAAAGTTTCATGAAAATTGGCCTGAGAATTTGTCATTGTTCTGAGAAGGTTTCACATTTAAAACTAGCAAAATCGGTTCAGTATGTTAGAATATATAGACTGATATTTGAGAGAACCTCTAAATTTAAGAGAACTTTTGTAAAATTTTTAAATAAAAATCAAAATATTGATATATAGAAAATATATAGAGTAAAATAACAACAAGAAATATGTACCTTATAATCATTCCAAAAATTATTAAAATCGGTTGAATAGTAGAAAAGTTATAGCCAAAAATATCACTAATTTTGTGACTCATTAAGGTTTCCTTGTTATGTATGAGAATAACTTTCGTATTAATTTCGTTTGTGAGAGTATATGTGAGTGTTTATGTACATGTACGTTACATTGTATGTATTTATTTCTCAGGCATTTGTGATGAAGGGCAGTGACAATGTGACATTGGCGATATTAACATTCTTGTTAATTTTTTTCTTTAATTCATAACAGTGGTTACTCTGTTATTTTTATCTTCAAATTGTTAAATAATGGCAATACTGTCACATGTTTTATTGTTTATATTCGTCAGCTGTTTCCTTTTGTTGATTAAACAAATCTCATAGTCAATTAAATACAATAAATAAACGGCGTTAAATAAAATAATGTTGTTCGTCATAAAAACCGTTAATTTTTAAAAGGCTTTTGATATGAAAAAATCATGTACGTATTTGATTAAAGAAGATTAATACTTTTTTTTAATTTTATTTAAATAAATGATCTCCTATTATTGCTACTTTTGTCAAAATTATCAATAATATTGGTCGAATTTTATTTTCTGTAATGTTTATTGGTTTTCACAGATTTTTTTCTTGGAAATAATTCTGTAACTTTAGTACAGTTTTAGATTTTCTAATAATATTCTGCATGATTATAGCTTAAGTCTTTTCAAGGCCTTCCAAAGTTGGCTACCGCAGTTATATTCATTTTTAGAAAATTCGCCAAAAATGTATTTATGAAAATCAATTTATTATGGAAATTTCAAAATTTGAATAGAGGAAACCAAGTTTAAGTTGGATTTTAAGCAAAAGTACAAAATTCTTGCACGAGTATTTGGTATCTGTGGGTGTTAAAATTATTTTTCCATAATTGTTGATGTGTGTTGGTATGTAGATTGATTGACTACCGGTTTCGAAAGGTTTAGAGTTCAGCTGAAAATAGTCAGATTGATTCTGAAGTCCACCAGAGACCTAATTCTGATATTACTGGAGTCATTTACGACTTGATTGTTGTAGTGTCCCCTTGGGTAGCATCGTAGTTGCTTTAGTTAAGACCCTAATCGCAGGAAGACTCTTAGGTTCGCGCTGGAGTTGAATTTTCACCCGGAGACCCTGACTTAAATGTCAGTAGGAGTATAGATAGACTCTGTTTGTATCCAAGGAGGAAGACAGGTACAAGTACATGGCTTCATGGCATTTGGAGATGTTGGTAAACATATTGTATTCAGACTGTGAGGATAGCACCGTGAGGTTAGGTCTTGAAGACAGATATTCATGTTAAATACTTCGTCGTTGTACATGTTTGATTTGCAACGAACAGAAAAGCATAATGTTTTCCACAAATCGATCAACCTAAAATCATTATCTGAGTCGAATTGAAGATCTCGATCTTTCTGGTTGTTTCTTCACGAAACATAGAAAACAACGAACTTAATGTTTGAAACAGATGATTTTATAGCTCTAGGACGAAGCCTATTGAAATTGGTGATGATTGGTGAAGTATTTAAGGAAGATGCCATACATATGTACTTACAGAATGGATCTCATTTTACTCAGATATGAAGAACGGTCCAGAAAATCCTATGATTTTGAAAATCACCTAAAATGGCCAAAATCTCTAATAGTTTCATGAAAATGTTTTATACAAGCACAAATCATAAATTCGAATTCAAAAAGGGATCGGTCTATAATTTTATTACCGATTCCAATTCCATTTTAATTAAACAAACTCCATAGCCAATAAACTTAATAAAAAACGGCGTTAACAGCAGGGTTGTATGAGGAAAATCCGTTACATTTTAAAATTCACATTTCACAGCACTTCAAATGAAACGGAAGTAAATCTCTAATTTCTGAATGACTGGACTGATCTTATTAAATTCTCGCACAATTATAGTCGAGTCGTCTGGGAATTTGTAATCTATGGACAAACTGGGAAGCTCATTTTTTTACAATCGTATTATTACAGTCTACTGGTTGTATTCTCCTATTCCAAGTGTTAATTATATCTTATTAGAGTACATTTTCCAAGATTTATTGAATTTAAAAAAAGGGTTCATAGTGGAGTTATGGTTGCCATAGTAATTTTTTTCATTCATCCGATGTTATCTGGATGCATGACTAAAATTTTGATAATAACTTGCATAACATTTGTATACAGCAGGCTACAAAAGGGTCCTGATTCCTTAAATCCTAAGTGAGGTAATTTAGAAAAGGTTGAAGGCATTTATTCTGGATAAGATAAAACTTGCTAAAGTCAAATGGAGCATGATTGCATGTTTCCAAAGTAATTTATATATAAAAAATATGCTTTTCCTATAAAATCGTTAATCAGTTCTAAACCTTTTTCAACTTCTCCATAAATAAATATTTCATGGTTTTATTTCTCTTGCTCTCCTCTTTTTCACTCTCTCTCTCTCTCTCTCTCTCTCTCTTGAATATTTTTGCAAGTGATAAAATTGTATTTTCTCTCATTCTTAAAGCGATAACTTCCAAACCTTCACTTAAAGTTTCTCTCTAAATTATTAAATTAGTTAACTTTGAGACGCTGTTAAGATCGCTTGTTTAAGAAAAAAATAATTAAATAAAATAATTTAAATTTTTATAAATAAAAATTAAAAAAAAATGTGTCATTGGTTTTATCATTTAATAGTTGGCATAATTTTTCTTAATATAAATTCCATAAAAGCTGATTTTAAATATAATATCAGTCTGGCCCAAATGGATACCTGTCGCCATTATAGTATACCCAATAATCGGGGTTATAATTATGCCGATTTCTTTCACATCACCAAATTGGATAACAATAAATTGGCTCCCAACGAATTATTGCATTTAAAATTTTATGTAATGACAGCAAGAGATGCTCATATTTTGTTATCAGTAACTGATCGTCCTTCATTAATGGATCGTGTTTATGAAATTGGTAATCACTTTTTTTGTGAAATTATATTCTAAATTACATAATATAATTTTGTGTTTTTTGTTGTTTTTTTTTTGCTTTTGTGATGGTGATTAGTCATTGGTGCGGGTCGTAATTCATTTTCTACTATACGTACCAGCATGGGACGTCGTCGTGCAGCTACTAATCAGGAACCAAATATTTTATCAATACTTGAACCCACACCCATTGAAGTTATACAAATGAAGGGTATTTTTATTTAAAATCTATAAATAATCTAAATTTTCCTCTCTCAATTACGTTTACGATTTCTTATTCGATTTTTTCAAATTCAGATGCCAATTTATTGGTTTATATACCCGGTTATAAGGAAGAACCTTTAATGAATTTTACTGATGCTTCTCCTTTAAATATAAATTATATTAGTTTCACTACTTACGATAACATACCAGCCCGTTGGTTTTATGATTGTCAATTTGATGGTTTTGCCAATGAACTGGAAGATGATGTGAGACCTTTGACTCCCCATCAACTTTTAGTGCAAAATATTACCGCAAAAGCGGAAAATGCCTCATTTCCGCCCACCTTGAGAAGTGTTAATATATCATTTGATATTGGTTCCATACGATATCTACATGATCATGGTTTTTTACAGACCCGTTTAAATTTAGTCTTGGTGAGTTAGCTTTTTCGATTCCGTGGCTTTTATTTCTGTTTAAAGAAATTCGTTTAAAATTTTAGAATTGGCAAGATCCTCGTTTGCAATGGAAACTTGATGACTTTAATCTCATCGATAATATAAAATACACCGATTACGATATTTGGTTGCCACATCTCATGATCATAAAGTAAGTAAGTCCATAAAAATTCTCAAATCTATAGAACAGATTGTGATCTAATCTATAGAACAGATTGTGATCTAATCTATAGATCAGATTGTGATCTAATCTATAGAACAGATTGTGATCTAATCTATAGATCAGATTGTGATCTAATCTATAGATCAGATTGTGATCTAATCTATAGATCAGATTGTGATCTAATCTATAGATCAGATTGTGATCTAATCTATAGATCAGATTGTGATCTAATCTATAGATCAGATTGTGATCTAATCTATAGATCAGATTGTGATCTAATCTATAGATCAGATTGTGATCTAATCTATAGATCAGATTGTGATCTAATCTATAGATCAGATTGTGATCTAATCTATAGATCAGATTGTGATCTAATCTATAGATCAGATTGTGATCTAATCTATAGATCAGATTGTGATCTAATCTATAGATCAGATTGTGATCTAATCTATAGATCAGATTGTGATCTAATCTATAGATCAGATTGTGATCTAATCTATAGATCAGATTGTGATCTAATCTATAGATCAGATTGTGATCTAATCTATAGATCAGATTGTGATCTAATCTATAGATCAGATTGTGATCTAATCTATAGATCAGATTGTGATCTAATCTATAGATCAGATTGTGATCTAATCTATAGATCAGATTGTGATCTAATCTATAGATCAGATTGTGATCTAATCTATAGATCAGATTGTGATCTAATCTATAGATCAGATTGTGATCTAATCTATAGATCAGATTGTGATCTAATCTATAGATCAGATTGTGTTCAAATCTATAGATCAGATTGTGTTCAAATCTATAGATCAGATTGTGTTCAAATCTATAGATCAGATTGTGTTCAAATCTATAGATCAGATTGTTCAAATCTAACAAAATATAAAAAATATAAAAATCTTTTTTATACCTCCAAGTGCCGCTGGCAAAGGTCATCCCATAGCTGATTTCTATCATGAAATTAGAATTAATTATGATGGTTTCATAACTCTAACATTTCCTGACGCTATATTAACTACCTGGTGTATTAATCGTGACCAAAACTGGCCCAATGAACATTTAAAATGTGATATTAATTTTGGTTTAGCAGCAGGTCCTTTAGAAAAATTACCTTTAATATATAGCGATACAAAAGAACCTCATGAGGCGGTGGATTCTTTAACGGAATGGCATTTACATAAAATATCCGTGAATCCTATAGCGAAAGGTCTAATGGCTCGTTATAGCGATAAAGATATAATACAAACTATGGATGGTGATATATCGCTAATATTTGAAATATCACGTAATAGTACATTTTATAAAAATGTCTTCTCAGTGCCAATATTGGGTAAGGGAAAAGTATAATTTCTTTAGAATTGAAATTTAATAAAATTTTCATTGTCTCTTTTGCTTCGGAAGCTTGTCAAATATTGATTATATTATCATTTTTCCTGAGAGGTTATCGTCGTGGTGCTTTAATTTTAGTGGTTGTATTAATATTAATGTTGGGTCTAATGTTTATAACAAAACATGCTCCCACACCTTATGTCCCCGATATAAGTGAGTATTCAATCTATTTTTTTTTTGTTGTTGAAATAAAATCGAATCATATTTGTTACACCTCTAGTGATTGCTTATCAGCATATTTTGCGTATCGCAACCTTTTGTTATATGCTGCATATAGTTATCATGTGGTTGGAATTATATCCTCCTAAAAATGAGCCTCATCCTTGGTTAATTACGGTCATCAACTTTTCACCATTACGTTTGTTATTATGCATGCGATTGGCGGATGTAAGTTTGACATACAATTTTGAGTTCAGAAAATATATTTATTTCTGTTTTTTTTCTTTTTTAAGTCCAATGATTTCATAGGAATTCAACAACATCCTTGGAGGGAAATTGCTAAAACCTTAAATGCTGTAAGCTTTTTAATAGTGAATATAATCTTTATTATAGCAGTGATGATATTATTGCCTCTTGCTTAATATTTAATTTTTATCTTAAAATAAATAATTTTTGTGATTTGAAGTTAACATATTTTTATTTTAATTAACATAATTTTACTTCAAATTGAAGAAAAATTTAATCAAAATTTTTTTTTAGTAAAAGATGTTAAATTGAATAAAATTTCATTAAAAAATTAATTAAAAATATGTTATATCAACAGATATTAAGATGCAGTCGTGCATCGTAATTAAAATAATTAAATTAATTTGAATACAAGTTTTGCTAATTTAATATTTTTTTCGTTAAATAATTTTTGATATTTTCTTTGTCATATTAAATGAAATGTGATCAAATATATTCAAATTAACTACATTTCTATTAAAGAATTCAAATAGTTTTAATGAAAATTTTTCGTCAATTTAAAGAATTTACGAAAAATTAACAAAAAATGTTCGTCATAATGAAAAGAAGGTTTCGTTAGCTGATATTTAATCGACTTTTATGCAATTCTACACCCTTTTTTGTTATATTTACTACCTTTTTTGGTTCAGTGTAGGATAAGTATTTAGTGTAAATTATTTTCTCACGACAGTTAGTCTTGTCTCACCGCTAAGAGCGTGATGAAATGAGACATTTTGTTTTGTTTAGATTTGGGTTGATATTGAGAATTGTATGTGATGATCAGTCCAAGTTCGAGTTGAAGTTCTGTACCGAAATCAGATCTTCAAAATAAAAATTCCATTAAAGTTCTTTTTGTGAAAAAAGTTACAACTTTTTTTATTTTATTTTTCATTTATCAAAATTAAAAATTCTCTAAATTTGTTGTTTTTTTTTTGCTAAATATTTTTTTCTAAAAGTATAATCACAATATATTGATAGATATCTGAAAGGTATCCAACATTATCATTATTATTTTTTTTTTGTTCATTTTTTTGTCAAAGTATTTGAACTTTTTTCCTTGCCATCTATAAATATTTGGTTCTAGAGAGGAAAGGAAATTGAAGAGTTTTTAGGGTTAATGGTTTCTTTTTTAACAAAATGGAAACATAAAATTAGTGCTTAAATATTAATAAATACATATTGATTGATTGAATGAATAAATTGATTGATTGATTCTTTCTGCTTAAGTTTGTGAGAGGCGGGAAAAGGGGATGTAATAAATTCCCTCCAGTGTTTGTTTCATTAAAACTTAAAATTAAGGTGAGAATATTTATATTAAAAAAACAATATATATATATATACGACTAATGAACGTAAATCCTTAAGAGTTTTGCAAATTTACAGAGCGGATCGGCCGGCGACAACGGCTTTTTTTCAATATTTGTCACTATAAAATCATTAAGTTTCCTGTTTAAGTGGGGAGTTTGTTTCAGTGTATGGCTTAATGGTGACCATAACCGTAACCACCACCGTAACCGCCACCATAACTGTAACCTACTGAAATGGCAGGAGCAGCAGCCACTTTAACAGCGGGAGCAGCATAGGAAATGGCGGGTGCAGCATAAGAGATGGCAGGAGCAGCAGCCACTTTAACAGCAGGAGCAGCATAAGAGATGGCGGGAGCAGCAGCGGCATAAGAAATGGCGGGAGCAGCAGCAGCATAAGAAATGGCAGGAGCAGCAGCATAAGAAATGGCAGGAGCAGCAGCTACTTTAACAGCAGGAGCGGCATAGGAAATGGAAGGAGCATAAGAAACAGCGGGAGCAGCATAAGATATGGCAGGGGCGGCAGCAGCATAAGAGATAGCAGGAGCAGCAGCTACTTTAACAGCAGGAGCGGCCACAGCCACAGGAGCAGCAACGGCAACAGGAGCGGCAGCTACTTTAACAGCTGGAGCAGCAACCGCTACTCTAATGGTGGGGGGATGATTTATCACCTGAAAACACAAACAAAAGTTATTGAAGATTAAAAAAAAAAGAGATAAAATTTAACTCACAGTACTGATGGTGGAATAGCTGGTGGCGGCAGGAGTTATAGATTTAACTATGGTGGGAGCAGGGGCAGCTACAACAGCTGGAGCGGGTGCAGCAACAACGGCGGGGGCAGGAGCCGCAACAACAGCTGGAGCGGCAGCTATGGCAGGAGCAGCATAAGAAACAGCTGGGGCAGCATAAGAAATAGCAGGAGCAGCAGCAATAGCAGGGGCAGCATATGAAATGGCAGGAGCAGCGGCTACCGCCTTAACCACAGGAGCGGCGGCAGCATAACTCACTGCAGGAGCTGAGTAACTTATCGCAGGAGCAGCAGCAAAACCAATACCGCCACCATGACCGAAACCAATACCACCACCATACAAACCACCGGGACGAGCAGCCACCGAAGCTACCAAAGCGAAAAGGATCTACAAAATAATTTATATTACACGCTTTTTTTCACATTTATACACCAAAGGAAATCTCACCAAGAATTTCATTTTTAAAATCTGTTTAATTTATTATTTTTATAACGAAAAAAGGACGATTTGATTTTTATTTTATTTTTTTTATTTTTAAGTTTCTATTTTTCTTTTCAAATACTTGACAACTGTTTGTTGTTTGACTGTTCGTTGAAAGAAGTTTGATTGAACTGTAATGAATCAAACATTTCTTGACACTTTTATACACACAACTCAATATTCAATATTCTCCAAAAATAATACAGAATCTACAATAATTATTGATGATTTGAGATAAAAAATCTTAAAAATTACAATCACTACAAACAACAACAACAAAAACAACGAACTCAACACAAATATGTCCAAACAAACCGAATCAAACCAAACCAAACCCCCCAAAATCTACCTAAATTGTAACTTCAAACTCAACAAAAAAACAAAAACGAAAAAAAAAACATTTAAGTATTTTTTTTATTTATTGTTGTTTTTCTTTTTGTTATTAGACGATCTATGGATCTACAATAAAAATTCAATACGATTTAATTCATTTTCTGTGTTTCTGTCGTATTTGTTAATAAAATTCTTTTTGGTCTCCATGTTGGTCTCAGTTAGAGTCTAGTCTGAATATGGTCTTTCATATAAAGTTAAGACAAGTTTTTGTTTAAGGACATGTCCGGTGGAAATGAAATTGATCAACATTTGTTTATCACCATATTTTTAGGATGAATTTACAACAACAATGTTATTGAACATTTATTTTGAATAAAATAAAATTAAAGCGATTTTAACTAAAGTCAAAGAATTTTATTGGAATCAAACAGAAAATGACAAAATTTCAATGAAAATGACAATTTTAACAAAAATAACATATTTTATGAAAATGGCAACTTTTACTGAAAATGACAATTTTCAGTTGAAAATGACAATTTTCAGTGAAAATGACAAATTTCAATGAAAATGACAATTTCAATGAAAATGACAATTTCAATGAAATGACAAATTTCAATGAAAATGACAAATTTTCAATGAAAATGAATTTTCAATGAAATGAAATTTCAATGAAAATGACAATTTTCAATGAAAATGACAATTTTCAATGAAAATGACAATTTTCAATGAAAATGACAATTTTCAATGAAAATGACAATTTTCAATGAAAATGACAATTTTCAATGAAAATGACAATTTTCAATGAAAATGACAATTTTCAATGAAAATGACAATTTTCAATGAAAATGACAATTTTCAATGAAAATGACAATTTTCAATGAAAATGACAAATTTTCAGTGAAAATGACAATTTTCAGTGAAAATGACAATTTTTAATGAAAATTTTTAACAAATGTTTGGCAATTTTTTGCCAGAATTATTACAAAAACATTTTCAATGGAAATTTTGACTGCTTTTTGAAAATGAAATTTTTTCAACAATGCGCACCATCAACTAAAATGAAATATGTCTAAAATTTAATCCAGATATATCACAAATTGCGACCTGTAGACTTTTCACAACGTTAACATGACAGCAGCCGTACGAACAGACAGACAGATAGACGGACATCTTTAAATCGACTCAGAAATTGATTCCGAGTCGAAAGGTATACTAAAATGTGGGGGTACACATATTACAACATCATCACAAATGGCATAATACCATGATGAAGGGTATAAAAAGCTTAAATCGACTCAGAAGTCGATTTACCAATTCTCATTCGTCCGTCCGTCTGTCTGTCCGGCTTGCTGGCTGTCCATATAAACATTGTGAACAATGTGAATGTGAACAATTACAGGTCGAAATTTTTGAAATATATCGATACATGTTATTATTTTGGCCAAAGCATGAAGCCTTTTGAAATTGATTATGTTTGGTCCAATATTTCAGGTATCTCCCATACAAATGTTTTTTTCCGGAATAGAGTTTTAAGATCATAAAGGTCCTTAACGCAAAGCGATTTAAAATTTGGTACAAGTTAGTCATGTAATATTCTAAAACAATGTGTCAAAATATGCGAGGGTCGGTACATTATTTCTCATAGGTACTATATAAATCACTTTTCAGGTATCAGTTAGAAGGGCATTAATCTCACATATACGCTGGTATTGTTATAATAATAATTGATGAAATTAAGATAAGCAAAAATCGATGTGCAAAATTAAACGAGGGTCGGTTCATAATTTCTTGTGGCTTTCATGTTAAGCCCCAGAAGAAATTTATTTTAAAAACTCATAAATTTAACATAAATCTCAGTGTCACAATAATGAACTGCACACTTACGAATAAATCAGAAAATCAAATTATACGAGGGTCATTCAATAATTTTCCAAAACTACCGTTTTTAAGCAACATTATGGTGTAGGGCTTGGTCGACTATATATTCTTTTAGGTTTCAAAATGCATTAAATTAATTAAATTAAATTAAATTAATTAATTAACGAGCCCAATACATAGTTGTGGATCCTTTTCCATCCCAAATCCGACTTTCTATTAGTGGTCGAATTATCTAAATACTGTTTTATTAAACAACATTAAGTCGAAACGATTGTAATATTTTTTCATAAAAATAACTTCACTATTTAAAAATTTTGATATAATTTTCACGTTTTATTAAATGGGAAAATGTGTCTTGAGATTTTTTTGGTCTCACTTGTATGATTTCAAGAAATGAAGTTTTAAGAAAAGTTGAATTTCTATACTGAACCAAATGTCTTCAACGATATTAAAGACAATTTTTCGTAGAACCTTAACGAAAAAAAGGTGTTAAATAAACAGATTTTTATTTTAATTCACATAATCTTTCTTCAAATTGAAGAATTTTCTTCAAATATACAAAAAAAAATCACAAAAATTGTTTAGTAAAAGATGTTAAATTGAAAAAAAATCTTTAAATAATTAACAAAAAATATGTTATATAAACAGAAATTTAGTAAAAACGCCAGTAACGTAACACACAAATTGATTAAATTTTACATACAAAAGTGAAGTTAATTTGATTAAAATTTTGTTAATTACTTTTTTGAAATATTTTTTTCTTTGTCTTATAAAATGAAATATGAGAAAGAAAATGGAAACTGAATGTAGATGTTCATACAGGAGGAAAATATTTTATAGAAAATTCTAATTTATATGAAAGAAATCGCATTAATTCGTGAAAATGCAAATGGAGGATCAGCTGACAACAAACATTTAAGTAACTTTTCATCAGAAATACAAACCGGTTGGCTCACCAACGTTCTTTGACATTTCACTATTTTTATCTATTATCTAAAAATAGCTTTTAGCCGGAGCGCTTCGCTGTACAAAAATTCACAAATCGATGTGTTTAAAAAATGTTATTTGGTACCAAATTATTTTCAATATTTAATTTTTATGGACGTTACTGTTCCCCTGATCCCATCCGTCTTACATTTTGTCCAGTAAAACAGTTGCTTGAGGAAGTGATTGGCACCAATTGTGAAAATTGACGCTGTTAAAGTTCTTAAAATATTTTATAATAAATATTTGCTTTGTATGGGCAGTACTCCTTCCTTTGGTCCATAATAGTTTATATATTACAACAATATAACGCAATTCTTTTCTCAATTCTACTAAAAATTTCGTAAATTTAACTTAAATATGTTAATTAAATTGATTAATATTCATCAATATAAAGTATTTATTTTTGTCAATTTGAATAAAGTATTATTCAAATTGAATAGTATTATTCAAATTGAATAATATTTATTCAAACTAATTAACGAATTCAGAAAGTCATATTGATGATTTTTTGTTAATTTAAAGAATTAACGAAAAAATAACAAAAATTTTCGTTATAATGAATAAAGGTTTCGTTGACTGATATTTAACCTAATTTTCTTCAATTCTACACCCTTTTTCGTTATATTTACTACCATTTTTGGTGAAAATTCAGATCACAAAAAGTTTGATTATTTGTATTTATTTCATGAGTCCATGAATTTTATCCCTTTTCCCTTTTTTCTTGTGAGTAAAAATTCAAAAAATTTTTTATTTTTTTATGAAAAAAGTTCAAATATTTTATTAATACTTTTTGTTGTTATCAAAAAATTTGAAAAAAAATCTTTAAAATAAAATACAATAAAAATATGTACAAATTATATAAGATTTTTTGATTTCCTAAATAAAAATAAAAAGTTTCAAAAAATAATGTTCTGTTGAACTTTTTTCTTTGCTGTAAATTTAAATAAAAATTAAAAAAAAATAGTTGGGAACAAAGAATAAAAAACAATAAAGTTTGGTTAAATGAAACATAAAAAAGTTAGCGCTTAATAATAATTATTTTTTGAGTGTTTTTTTATAAAAAAAAAATTATAAAAAAATAAATTATATTTTTTTCGATTCTTTCTGCAAAAACAAAACGTGCTGGTTTTTAATGCGTTTCTTCCCCAGCCAGGGAGAAATTGATGATCCTGTTTCCTTCCTGTTGGGATTTAAACTTAAAATTAAAATGAATACTTAAGTAAAGAAAAAAACAAAAACAAAAACAAAATAAAATAAAACAAAATCAATAAAAAATTTATGACTAAAAAAATCGTTAATCGTTATTGGCAAAAAAATGATATTAAACGGCGGCTTTCAATGTTTCACAAGTAGTTAAATTTTGATTTGAGTTCCGGAAGCAAAAAGGAACTTAATGGTAACCATGACCACCATAACCATAACCACCACCATAACCATAACCGTGGCCATAACCTAATGAAATAGCGGGAGCAGCAGCATAAGAGATGGCAGGAGCGGCAGCTACTTTAACAGCGGGGGCAGCATATGAGACAGCGGGAGCTGCATAGGAAACAGCAGGGGCAGCATAAGAGATGGCAGGAGCAGCGGCATAAGAAATAGCTGGAGCAGCAGCTACTTTAACAGCGGGAGCGGCATAAGAGATGGCAGGGGCAGCGACTACGGCTTTAACAGCTGGTGGATGGCTGACAACCTGGAGAGCAAAAAAGAAAATGTTTCAAATGTAAAACTTTTTTTAATTTAGAAAACAATATTTACAGTGCTAAAGGAGGCATAACTGGTGGCAGAAGGAGCAGCATAGGATATAGCAGGAGCAGCTGCTACAGCTTTTACCACGGGAGCAGCGGCAGCATAAGAAATGGCAGGAGCAGCATAAGAAATAGCAGGAGCAGCTGCTACAGCTTTAACCACAGGAGCAGCAGCAGCATAAGTCACAGCTGGGGCAGCATAGGAAATAGCTGGGGCCGCCGCTACTGCAGGGGCTGCATAACTGATAGCTGGAGCACCGAAACTATAACCTCCATGACCAAAACCACCATATAAACCACCAGGACGAGCAGCAACAGTAGCAATCAAAGCGAATAAAATCTATAACACAGTTTTTTTGTTAATTTTTTTTGTTTTAAATTATTAATTTTAAAATTTAAATTTCACTTTATTTTTTATTTTAAAATTTTAATTTCGTTTAAAAAAATTCTCACCAAGAATTTCATTTTGTTTAATTTTTCTTTAAAATTAATTTTCTTTTTAATAAAATAAGGATTTTTATCACTTTGTTTTAGTAAATTTTAGCTAATTTTCCAATTGACTGCACGTCTAAATGCGTTCAGTTGAACTGTAATTTATCATAGATTTTGCGATACTTTTATACAAATCATAAACCAAATTGTAACTTCAATACAAAACACAAATTGCATTTCAAATGAAATTAATACAAATAAAATTTAGAAAAAAAAGTAAAACACATACACACACACACACAAGATCACATAAAACTCACACGAACAAAACGAAAAAATATATGTATTTAACGAAAAGAGATCTCTGCACAGAATCTCTAAATAGTGATTTGAAAACGCACAATCACCCCTCAAACGAAAACTCAATTTATTTCACATTTCAAATATCGATCGATCTTTTAGCAAACGATCGATTTAAAATCTCTACAAGAAAAGCAAAAAAAAAATCGCATCATTTTTCATCTCATATTCATCTCTTTTACAAAGTATCTTTTAGGATTTTGTAGATAGAGAAAATCTTTGTTTTACTTTTAACTAACTGATTCTTGTAGTTACAGTCGTTATTTCGATACTCTCAGATGTTGTGAGTGTTTTTTTTATCTTCGATATTCTGTCCAGTGACTGCATCGCAAATAAAGTGAATCAATCTAGTTTATGTTTAGGAGGAAGGTAAGCGCGAATTTTTTGAGACAAACAAAGATCCATAACAAAATTTTCACATAAAAATTACGTTCAAAATCGCCAGTTTTTTTGCAAAATAAAATCGTTTCTAAAGAAAAAATTTAAAAAATATCGTTTATATAGAAAACTGTTGTTATTTTAACAAGAAAAATTTTGTTTTTTTTTATTAGAAAATTTATCGTTTTTTATAGAAAAATTATCCTTTAAAAGAAATTATATTTTTTCTATAGAAAAAAAATATTGTTTAAAAGAAATATATATTTTTTAATAGAAAAAAATTAGTTTTTTAATAGAAAAAAATATTTTTTTAATAGAAAATTATAGTTTTTTTATAGAAAAATAGTTATTTTATATAGAAAACAATATTGGTTTTATAGAGCAAAATGGTTGTTTTATAAAAAAATTAATGCTTTTTGTATAGAAAAATTTTTTATATAGAAAAAATTATCGCTTTTTATAGGAAAAAATTATAAATTTCTTAAGATTTTTTAAGAATGAAACAGATTCCTCACAAAATTTTAATATATAAATTATCCTCAAAGTTGCCAGGGTTTTTATGAAAAATAAAGTCGTTTCTATAGAAAAAAATAAAAAAATACGTTTTTATAGAAAATTTTGTTGTTTCTTTTAATTGGAAAAATTATGGTTTTTAATTAGAAAATTTTATATATTTTTTTAAAGAAAAGTTATCGTTCAATAATTTTTTTCTATAGAAGAAAATTTATGTTTTCCAAAATTATAATTTTTAACAGAAAAAAACATTTTTTTAAAGAAAATTATAGTTTTTTATAGAAAATTCATTTTATATAGAAAACAATTTTTAATGGGGAAAAGGAATAGAAAAATTTTAATTATTTTATATAGAAAAAATTATCGCTTTTTAGGAAAAAAAAGATCTTTTTTCTTTTTTAAAGGAAATTTTGCAAAAAATAATGTTCCTGCTTTTCAAAATACAAATACACATCGCTTTTTAAAACCTTAGATTTTTTTTGGATTTTATATATTTTTTTTTTATAAATCAAGGGAGTCTTCTTTGTAGATCGAGAATCGATTTTTTAAAGATCGGAATTTTTTGAATATAACACTTTTTTAGAGATCGATTTGTTAAAGATCGCATTTTATTTTGAATATTTCTTGTGGATTAAAGGTCAAATTGTAGATTAAAAAATTATGAATATGAATATGTGGTGGTTTAAAAATTAAGAACTGAGATCGAAAAATTCTTAACACACATTTTTCATTAAAACTTTTAACCCAAGTTTAATTTTTTTCAAACTAAAGAAGATGTTGTTAATCTGATTAAAATGAGTGACAGAGAAATGATAATTAATAATTATTTTCAACATAACCCAACATCCTACAACAAGCTTGTCAAGCATTCAAAGATCTGCCGTCAAACAATTTTCAATATTATTAAACAGTATCGGGAGAACTTGTCCGTAAATAATAAATGATCTGATTCAGGTAGATGTAATGGTCCACATTCTAACCTGTCCGGTAGGAAAACAGACCGGTTAGCTCAGTGTTTGTACTATATGGTACGAAAAGCTGAAGTTAATACAGGTTTAAACACGCACCAGGCTCAAAAAGTTCCTGAAAGGAACGCTGCTAAAAAATTAGAGGCCAAAACTAGAGCACGGAAATTGATGTTAAGTTTTCTAAAAAAATATTCTTGCTGCATAATGGATGACGAAACGTAACTTCCAGGTACAAAAAATTGTATGTTGCTGATGCTCAAGAGAATGTTGAAGAAATGTTGAAGTCATAATTTCCCAAGTTTATTGATATGGTAAGCAATATGCAGTTGCGGCAAAAGAAGATAATCCTTTCTTACCATGGGCTCTAGAAACACCGAATTTTACATCAAGGTATTTTTATAAAAAAAGCCGATTTTATTCATAAGACTTCATAATGTGTCCACTTATTTTTGACCAGAACTGGTATCCCTTGTTTACCATAGTGATGGGTATTTGTAGCAAGAGAGAGAGAGAGAGAGAGAAATCCTCCAAACTGTCCGGATCTAATACAAATGGAGACTCTAGTTAAAAGAGAATTAAAGAGTACAGAAAAGATGTAAATTTTAAAAGGAGTTGGACTACCTGTTCGAGCAAAGTGACAGAAAGCAATTAAAAAAGTTAATGAAAAGGTTTCCAAAAAAAGATTCAAAATTTTATTACTTGTGATTTTAACTATTAAAATTTATTTTTTGGTAAATTGTAATTATGATTTCAATTAAATAAAATATGAAACTGTAACATTATGTATGTTAAGATTTTTTCGATTTCACTTCTTACTAAAAATCTTAATCTTCTAAATTTATCGATTTTCTTAGACATCAATATTTCGATCCTTTTTTATAAATTGATTTCTTCGGAGAAGAACAATTTGTGTTAAATAATTTTTTTTTCGATTTTATATAAAAAATCGATGGATTTAAAATAACAAAAATTTGAAATTTTTTATTAAAAAATCTCCATGTGTTTTTTTTTAATTAATTTTTTGAAATAAAAAATCTTCAGTAGTTTTTTGGTTTTGAAATATATTTTCTAATAACCATCAATCCATGTTAGGTAACCTTCCCCTCTTCAAGTACCATTAGCAATTTTACTTTTTAAAAGTGTAAGTGATGCAATAAGGCGTAGTGTTGTTTTTAGATTCACAATTGCCGTTCATTCAAAATGCCTTAAATGGCATAATCATGGCAAAAACAAAAAAAAAAAAAAAAAAAAAAAGAATTATTTCAGAAAATAAAAGACACGATCGAAGATTTGTAACACCGGAATCACCTTAAAAGTATTATGACGTTTTAGACGAGTGACTGACTGAATGAATGATTTTTTTTCTCGAACAATTTTTGTACAAAAATCAAATAACAAATTTGGGTGGCAGACAATTGTAACAAAAACTCTTAAAAACAACAACAAAACAACAACAAATAGCCAAAAATATAAAACATTTTAAAATAAATAATAAAAAAAATACAATTATTAAAAATATTTTATACATCGTTTTTTCGTTTTTTTTTCCTAAACTAAACAACGAGTGTTCAAATTAGTTTGATTTGAAAAAGAAATAAACAAGAATATAAGAATGCTACACTCGGCTATGCCGAATCTTCAATACCCTCTACATCATAAATGCGTGTGAAGTCAGTACGTTATGTTTGTACCTACACACTCACACAGTTGTCAGATAATTTTCGACAAAAATCTTCAAATTTACTTTTCGAATGCGTCAAAAATTCGTCATCATTAAAAATGACTTAAAAATATAGTTGTTTTTCCAAAAAGGATTAAAATTTTAACAATTATAACAAACATGGCTTCAAACATGATCTGGAAAATTTTCAGAAAACTTGTACCTTTTTTCGCTAAAACAAAATTAATTTGAGAAAAGGTTTGTCCTCATTTCACGATTTTTACTTATTTCTTAATGAACTCCAAAAACATGACCAGGGAACGAAATGACATAGTACAGTTTGAAAGACCTTGTTTAACTTTAGTCTTTCAGATTAATTATTATTGATACCGTATTGAAGTTATTTTTCCAAAATATATAATTTTAATGTCTTAAACTTTCTTTGAAAAGTATGCTGCAATGGAGATGAGCGATAACGTGATTTTTGAATAACGTCGTTTCCAGTGAAGGTGATTTTCAAATCACTGTACTTTAAAACACTGACAGAGGGATCGTAGTATTTTTTTATTTTTATTCAAAAATTAAAAAATCAAGGAAAACAAAGGGGTTCAATAAAAGATGACAGAGGACAGAGGACATTATTTTTCTTTGAATATGGGAGTCTCTACAGAGTTCACACTAAGCAGCGTAGGAAATGGATAATTTTAATTCTAGATGAGTCGTGAATTAATGTTCAAATTTCTTTGCCTCAAAATAAGAACAAATACATTTGAGTATGCAACAGAAGAGGAAATAATGACATTATTATTCATAATTTCAAGTCACTGTAGTTACCAGTGATTTACCAATCACAGTGATTAAATCACAATAGTGAAAATATCCCTCATCTCTGATGCTGCAATATATATTATTTGTGTCTTGAAGTAATCGCCCGATTATTAAAAATCGTCAAATTTGGACCATAAAACGTCAAATCGTCATAATGTCATTTTGGCCTCACATGAAACACTTAATGAGTCATGCAATTAGTTATATTTTTGGCTATAACTTTTTCTTCTATTGAACCGATTTTGCTAATTTTAGAAGTTGTAATGAAGTTCATACAGTTTTATATTTTGTCATAATCTCAGGACTGTCTCCGGACTAGCTCTGTCAGTTATTATGGATGTGAGACGGGCAAAGCTAAATCGAGTCAGATTTTGATTTGTTGCAAGAATATTGGGAACTGAGATGATTCCTTCTTCGCATTACACACGGAATGACAAAGTTAATATAACCTCTCATCGCTTGTGGTGAAAAATCAATATTTTGAAATGTTTAGGCGTTCATACGATTTGAGTAGATTCGATTCCATTCAATTCGATTTGATTTGATTTGATTTAATTTCATTTTGGTCAACATAACAAAAATTAATTTGATTTCATATTTACTTATTTGGAGTTTGTGAAAAATACTTTTATTTTTATATTTTTTTTTTTCAAAACTAAATTTTAACATGTTACAATTTCAATTTTTCATCATTTAATTTAGTTGCATTTTGAAAAAAGCTATATCTCTTTTAACTCTAAAATTTTTTGAATAATAAAAAAGCAACAACAACAACAATTTACTCTCAAATATTTACACGTTATTAAATCGAGTTGAAAAAATTTCATTTACTGATTTTTCTTGATTTAATTTTTCTGTTCAAAATTTTTTTTTTTTTCAAATTTGGTAAAATAACTTTATATATTTTGTTTTCTTCTATTTTTGCCATAAAAATAAAAAGGAAAAATATTTTTAGTTTATTTAGGGGTAATTAATTTTTAAGTGTTTTTCTTGTTGTTGCTGTTACATTTTTAAGTTTTTTTTTTTTTTGGTTAAGAAACAAAATATTTTTTAAACTGGACTAATTTGTATTTCTTAAAATTTATGATTTTAGTTGTTTTTTGCTTTTGACTATTTCTTATTCGGCAAATTTGGGATTTGCGCAATAAATTTTTTGTAGATGAAATAATTTTAAATTATTTTTTTTCCTCTGAAATTTGTTAAGAAATCCCTGGGGACTTAAAAAATCGCATGATCATAAACAAGAGAGAGAGAGGGAGAGGGAGAGAGAGAGACAAGTTATAAATATTTCCACACTTTGTCACCATTTACGGCAGAGAAAATAATTTGACACTTGTATTTTATTGATTATAATTAGATTTGAGCATTAAGAAAGAAAAATAGTTGCAGTTTGAATGATTGCTGAAATAGCAGTAAACTGATTTATTACACTGATCTAGTAACTGACTGATAATATGAGCTGAATTATTAATTCGGTTAAAGTCAGTATTATAAGAAAGACTTTAGACGATATAATAACATGAGATTTAATCTTGAGAATAATGACAATAATAGTCTAGTTCATAACTATAGACTATAGTCTAGTTCATAACTATAGACTATAGTCTAGTTCATAACTATAGACTATAGTCTAGTTCATAACTATAGACTATAGTCTAGTTCATAACTATAGACTATAGTCTAGTTCATAACTATAGACTATAGTCTAGTTCATAACTATAGACTATAGTCTAGTTCATAACTATAGACTATAGTCTAGTTCATAACTATAGACTATAGTCTAGTTCATAACTAAAGACTATAGTCTAGTTCATAACTATAGACTATAGTCTAGTTCATAACTAAAGACTATAGTCTAGTTCATTATTTAGACTATAGCATAGTTCATAATTTAAACTTACGATCTAGACTTAAGTCTTTTTCATTACCTTGTCTGTAGTGTAGTAAATAATTTCGTCTAAATTATAATTCATAAGAAGAAGTGTGATCGAAAAATTCTTAACACACGTTTTCTTTTTCGTCAGACTTGACATTCTGTCACTATGGTAAACAAGCCTTTAAGTGGTACAAATACCAAGATAGGCAAATCCCCCAAACTACTCTAAGCTAAAGTCATTGAAGAGATACTGGGTTCCTGCTAAAACAGAATTGATGAGCACAAAAAGGTGTCCAAAAATATGGTTCAATGTGTTCAAGCGAAGTAATAGAAAACACTATAAAAACGTTAATGGAAGGGTCTCCAAAAAGGGTTCAAAACTGTATCACTAGAGATTAAAACTGTATTTTTTTGTTAATTCTAATAATAATTTTAATTAAATAAAAAATAATTAAAACATTGTCTATAGAGTGCGAATTGTCTAGTCCACAACGTAGTCCATAGACATCGTTGAGTCCATAAAGTAATCTAATAACGTAGCCGTTGTCTAGATTAAAACGTAGTCAATAGATTAGGCAGATAACCAGTCTTTACACTAGACAGGTGTCCAGCGCCTAACTCCTATTAACAGGCAATTGTTTAGACCAAGACGTAGTCCATAGACAAGGCATAACGTTGATGGACGGGCAATTGTCTAGTCCATAATGTAATCTGTAGATTAGGCAACAGTCTAATCCTTAGTCTATAGACTAGGCAATTGTATAATTCGTAACGTAGTAATTGTTAAATACATGACGTAGTTTATAGAGTCATTCATATGTAATCCATAACAGAGCATACTACATAGTCAGATTACATTTATATTTTTCAGTTTTTGCAAAAAATCCACAAAATTAAATAATTTTCTTAACAATTATTTTGCTACGAAATTAAAAAAAAAACTAAAAATATATTCAATAAATATGTTGCTATTGATATATATTTATTGGCAATTGAGTCGTGCTAATGATTTTTAAAAGATTTTCTTAACAAATTGCCAATAAAGACTTAATTGTTAATAATAATCATAAAGAATCCTAATGAAACCAATAAAGTGGAATCGATAAAACTATTTTCGAATAGTTTAACAAACAAACAGCCAGACAGACAGACAAACTACAAAATGTAAAATCAAGAAAAAAATGAATAAATAAATAAACTTGTTCTGATTTATGGAAAGGACGTCCGTTTTTCGGTTAACACGATTGACAGGCAACAACATGCAACAAATTCGTTTTAAACAATTAATCTCAAACAGAAATGAAAATTTTTGTTTACCAAATTTTGTTTAATTAAGTTGTAATTTTAACAAATTTAGTCATAATTAAAGTGGAAATTGTTTTAATTTCATTTTAAATCAAGGTGATCCAAATAAATCGACTTTATTTTCAATTTAACACTTTAATTATTGAAACAATAGAAAATATATTTTTGACAATAATTTACATTCTGTCAATGTAAAGAATGTAAAGTAAAATATGTAGTTTGTCAACAAAACCAAGGAAGGTGAACTTTTTTTAGGAATCATTTATTTGTTGTTGTTGTTTTTGATTTCCATTTCCAATTTATATGTATGTGTATGATGTTTTTGTAGAATTTCCAAAATTGTCATGTTGTTTTTGCTCTCGTTTTTATTCAAATACCTAACGGTTGCAATTTGACAAGGTGGTTTAGTTTGAAATGATTTTTATCATAAATTGAAATTAAATGTAGAGTAAATAATTAAAACTGTAATTAATTACAAAAAGGTTTAATTAACGTAATCAATACAGTAGTGCAAGGGATAGTAAATAAACTAGTTGGCAGAGTGTTTTATAGACCATATAGACTTTAATCAATAGCGGTAGTCTGTAGACTTCGTTATAGACTATTCTGTAGACAACGTAGCCCATGGATTATACTAGAACATAGCCTATAGACTAGTCTATAACGTAGCTTATAGACTAGTCCGTAACGTAGCCTATAGACTAGTCCGTAACGTAGCCTATAGATTAGTCCGTAACGTAGCCTATAGATTAGTCCGCAACGTAGCCTATAGATTAGTCCGTAACGTAGCCTATAGACTAGTCTATAACGTAGCCTATAGACTAGTCTATAACGTAGCCTATAGACTAGTCTATAACGTAGCCTATAGACTAGTCTATAACGTAGCCTATAGACTAGTCCGTAACGTAGCCTATAGACTAGTCCGTAACGTAGCCTATAGACTAGTCCGTAACGTAGCCTATAGACTAGTCCGTAACGTAGCCTATAGACTAGTCCGTAACGTAGCCTATAGACTAGTCCGTAACGTAGCCTATAGACTAGTCCGTAACGTAGCCTATAGACTAGTCCGTAACGTAGCCTATAGACTAGTCCGTAACGTAGCCTATAGACTAGTCTATAACGTAGCCTATAGACTAGTCCGTAACGTAGCCTATAGACTAGTCTATAACGTAGCCTATAGACTAGTCCGTAACGTAGCCTATAGACTAGTCCGTAACGTAGCCTATAGACTAGTCCGTAACGTAGCCTATAGACTAGTCCGTAACGTAGCCTATAGACTAGTCCGTAACGTAGCCTATAGACTAGTCCGTAACGTAGCCTATAGACTAGTCTATAACGTAGCCTATAGACTAGTCCGTAACGTAGCCTATAGACTAGTCCGTAACGTAGCCTATAGACTAGTCCGTAACGTAGCCTATAGACTAGTCCGTAACGTAGCCTATAGACTAGTCCGTAACGTAGCCTATAGACTAGTCTATAACGTAGCCTATAGACTAGTCTATAACGTAGCCTTTAGACTAATTTATAACGTAGTCTATAACGTACTCTATATGTAATAAATTCTTTATAATTTTAAGAATTATTACAACTTGGCAGACATTCCTTTCGATGGTTGTCATCTTTTGTCTGCGAATTGTTTCTCTCTCAACACTCACGCTCTGTAAAAAAAAACATAAAACATGACATTTATTTTGACTTCAAACTTCTTAAATTCTCAAGCACCTGTTCGGCTAACAAGTTTTCAACATAAATTAGAAGACAACAAATAATTATTTATTTAATTTTATTTATTTACTGAAAACATAATTTGTTTTTAAAATCGCAATATTGATGATGAGATGTGTGTGAAAAACGATATTAAATCTAATAAATCCAACATTAACAGCTAAAACTAAATATTAACGAGATACAAACAAACATTCATATTGTTTTCAATCTCACGCTTGATTTTATTCAGTTTTTTGTCATAATTAAGCCTTTAACCCTGAAGCGACAGTTATTTTTGTCGGGAATTTCAAAAATGTGATTTTCTTCCACAAAAAACGATAAACTAGAAGTCAGAAAAAAATGAACAATTTCGTAATTAATGATTTTAATTAGAGACACCTTAAATGAAAAAAGAGACAAAAAACTAAGACTAAAACTATATTTTGTGAAGAAACTATTACTGCTACAGTAGCAGCAGTGGACGTCAATAAATTGACAGAAAATAAGTTTAGAAAAATCCAAAAAAAAAAAATAAAATAAAAATTTAAAAATAATTTTTATTAAATACTCGTTAAATACATACAAATAGACGTTACTGGAAACATATAGATTTTCAACAAAAATATTTATGTACAAAACAACTTATAAATTGCCAAAATGTTTCGGAGTATGTGAATTTTGCGTGAGTATGAATTCACTACTGACTCACTTTGGTTTGGTGGTAACAAAATAAATAAAAAAAGTTTGGAGGGTTTTCAGACGTATTAATTCGATTTTTCTGTAAACAAAAATTACAAACAGACATTTTTCAAATATATTTTGTTGTATTTTAATTTAGATGTTGCCATATTTTGTGGCACCACAAAACTAAACTTAATGTTACATTCAATTAATATTTATGGACACCTGGAACTGGAGAGACGGACTCAATTTTAAATTTAAAATAAAAAGTTTTTCTTAACATTTTTCACTGCAAATTTTACTTTCAAAACATTAGTCCATAGCGCGGTCTGTAAACAAGACAATTGTCATGATTTTCATGTGATGGTGACCATTGTTAAGTCCACAACATGATCTGTTTTCTAGGCAATAATATAATCTATAAAGTAGTCTATAGACTATTCCACAGTTAAGGCCATTAGTTGCTCATAACGTAGTTTAGAAAAAATATTACGTGGAAAATCTACACTCTAATCTATTGGTTAGGTCATAACGTAACCTATAGACAGGCCCAATATCTAGTATATATAACGTAGTCTCTAGATTCAAATAGTACATAACGTAGCAAAAAGTCTTTGTCCACTTCAGCCTATAGTTCGAGCTATTGTCTAGTCCAAAACGTAGTCTATACACAATTGTCTAGCTCAACGTATGATTAGTGAAAAATTTTAGTTTTCACTAAAAATTTTCATTTTCACTAAAAATTTTTAATTTTCACTAAAAAATTTTCATTTTCACTAAAAATTGTCATTTTCACAAAAAATTATCATTTTCACTAAAAATTGTCATTTTCACTAAAATTGTCATTTTCACTAAAAATTGTCATTTTCACTAAAAATTGTCATTTTCACTAAAAATTGTCATTTTCACTAAAAATTGTCATTTTCACTAAAAATTGTCATTTTCACTAAAAATTGTCATTTTCACTAAAAATTGTCATTTTCACTAAAAATTGTCATTTTCACTAAAAATTGTCATTTTCACTAAAAATTGTTCCAATTTTCACTAAAAATTGTTCATTTTCACTAAAAATTGTCATTTTCACTCAAAATTGTCATTTTCAACTAAAAATTGTCATTTTCACTTGAAAATTGTCATTTTCACTAAAAATTGTCATTTTCACTAAAAATTGTCATTTTCACTGAAAATTGTCATTTCACTTAAAATTGGTCATTTTCACTTGAAAAATTGTCATTTTCACTTGAAATTGTCATTTCACTAAAAATTGTCATTTTCACTAAAAATTGTCATTTTTCACAAAAAATTGTCATTTCACTGAAAATTGTCATTTTCACTTGAAAATTGTCATTTTCACTTGAAAATTGTCATTTTTCACTTGAAAATTGTCATTTTCACTTGAAAATTGTCATTTTCACTTGAAAATTGTCATTTTCACTTGAAAATTGATCATTTTCACTTGAAAATTGTCATTTTCACTAAAAATTGTCATTTTCACTTGAAAATTGTCATTTTCACTTGAAAATTGTCATTTTCACTAAAAATTGTTCATTTTCACTTGAAATTTGTAATTTTCACTAAAAATTGTCATTTTCACTAAAAATTGTCATTTTCACTTGAAAATTGTCATTTTCACTAAAAATTGTCATTTTCACTAAAATTGTCATTTTCACTAAAAATTGTCATTTTCACTAAAAATTGTCATTTTCACTAAAAATTGTCATTTTCACTTGAAAATTGTCATTTTCACTAAAAATTGTCATTTTCACTAAAAATTGTCATTTTCACTTGAAAATTGTCATTTTCACTTGAAAATTTTCATTTTCACTAAAAATTGTCATTTTCACTAAAAATTGTCATTTTCACAAAAAATTGTCATTTTCACTTGAAAATTGTCATTTTCACTTGAAAATTGTCATTTTCACTTGAAAATTGTCATTTTCACTTGAAAATTGTCATTTTCACTTGAAATTGTCATTTTCACTTGAAAATTGTCATTTTCACTAAAAATTGTCATTTTCACTTGAAAATTGTCATTTTCCACTAAAATTGTCATTTTCACTTGAAAATTGTCATTTTCACTAAAATTGTCATTTTCACTTGAAAATTGTCATTTTCACTTGAAAATTGTCATTTTCACTAAAAATTGTCATTTTCACTTGAAATTTGTCATTTTCACTAAAAATTGTCATTTTCACTGAAAATTGTCATTTTCACTTGAAAATTGTCATTTTCACTTGAAAATTGTCATTTTCACTAAAAATTGTCATTCCAAAATGTCTTTTCACTAAAATTGTCATTTTCACTAAAAATTGTCATTTTCACTAAAAATTGTCATTTTCACTAAAAATTGTCATTTTCACTAAAAATTGTCATTTTCACTAAAAATGTCATTTTCACTAAAAATTGTCATTTTCACTTGAAAATTGTCATTTTCACTAAAAATTGTCATTTTCACTAAAAATTGTCATTTTCACTTGAAAATTGTCATTTTCACTAAAAAAATTCTTTCTCACTGAAAATATAATTTTTTTCAGTTAAGTCTGATCCGATGTGGAAAACTTAAAAATATGTTAAATTTATATACCTTTTGAGGGACAGGTGTAAAGTAAAACATTAATTTCTTATGAGTTGTTTGTTGAGTGTGCATATGTGAGTGGTGGGTAAAGTCAGTAAACTTATGTATCATTAAAACATTATGCCTTTGTAACGCCCCAAATTATACATAGATGGGCTCCTTACGATGTTTGTTTATATGGAAAACTAGACCAGTTGTTTAAATTGTAATTGTCATTTTATATGAACAAAAATTTTGCAGAAAATGTTTGTTCAAATTATCTTTTGGTTT
Organism: Cochliomyia hominivorax; assembly: GCA_004302925.2. Taxonomy (NCBI): domain Eukaryota; kingdom Metazoa; phylum Arthropoda; class Insecta; order Diptera; family Calliphoridae; genus Cochliomyia; species Cochliomyia hominivorax. The sequence goes on along the minus strand of PYHX02000494.1, from coordinate 4,002,397 downwards.
CAGTTGTGTACTGCAGTATGTAACCAATACAACGAATGATGGTTGGGATGGATGGTTGGATGGATGGAAAGATTGATAGATAGCCAAACATATATCGGGTGGTATAAATGATTAAATGAATATATGTGGCAATTATAGTTAATGAGTTCAGAGGAATTAAATTTAATTTTAAAACAAAAATATTTGGATAATTTTTGTTTGTTTCTTTACCTAAACATTTTTTTTTAAGAGAGAGAGGAAATATTTGTATAAATTTTTTTGTGTTAAAGAGAAAGAATGTTATATAACAAATTTGTAATCGTTTACAGTAAATTATTAATAATGACATAAAAATGCTAAAAATACAACAATAAAAAAAGTGCATTTCTGCTGTTAAATAAAACAAATCGATAATAATAAACATAAAACAACTGTAATTTTTGCATTAAAATAAATTTTGTCAATTGCAGCTATCACATGGCAAACGGTGCGTTCCATAACTTACAACAGCTCTCCACTGATCAATATCCATTCATACCCTCCATTGTAACATACATATATGAAGCAATCAATACTGTTTATTATTATTGTTGTTGTTGTTGCATTTTATTGGTTTTTCTATGACATTTTCATCGACAATTAATTACGGCATAAGAAAAAAAAAGAAATAAAAGCACAATTTGAGTATAAAACAGTTTGTACATCAATACCGTTTAATACAAAATATATGGCCTAAAAGATCCTTTCAAGGCAAACCACCTATAAACCAGTTAACAAAAAATAACAACAACAACAACAATATATTATTGGTGCTGCCTCAGGTTGCAAAGATGTTCGCGCCACATTTAAAAGAAAAAAATTTAAAACACATATCATAAATCTAATTTATTTATTCAGTTTTTTTTTAGATTTAATACCCTACACCAATGTAAATGGTAGGGGTATTATGCGTTTGTGCTGATGTTTGTTACATACAGAAATAACTTTCTGACGCAATTTAACTATGTCCATTCGGTTGGATGTCCATGTGAAAGTTATGAACACTTTACAGTTCGCAATTTTCGAGATAATTTGGTTCTTATTATTATTTTGTCTTAAACACGAATTCTTTTGTAATTGACCATGTTCGATTCAATATTTCAGGTACCTGCCACATAAATTATCAAAGAAATAAGTCTAATGATACACTAAGCCGATGTACCAATTTATGCGAGGATCAGTCCATTGCCCATAACAATCCCCCTTCCAGATATCAGTTTGAAGGGCATAAATCTCACTTACACGCTGGTTTCAGTTAACGAATAATAGTTGTCAAATTAAGATAATTATAAGCAAAAGTCGGTGTTCAAAATTATACGAAGGTCGGTCCATTATTTCATGTAGCTCCCATATAAACCCATCACACAAAATTAATTTAAAACGCATAAATTTCACATAAATGTTTTCACAATAATGTACAGCACATTTAAAAATAAATTGGAAAATAAAATTATAGGAGGGTCGTTCAGTACTTTTTCTTTACTATCATTTATAACCAACATTGTGGGTAACGACCCGAATCACACTCGCCAAAGATTGTAAACCCAGTCACAACTGTATCAATTTGAAATTTTTCCCCAAAATAATCATCACGATACAGCTTAACGGTTTCAATAATAACAACCACATTGTGGTGTAGGATATTACATTATCGGACTTGATCGACTTACCTGTTTCATTTTATTTGATTTCATCGATAACAACATGTTTGTCTCAAATAACAAAAAAACTAAAATTAAACTAAATCAAATACTGTTTGGAAAAAAACTGTAACTAGTTTTTGTTAATATTTATTTAATAATAGTATTTTTTTTAGTACGTGACTAACATTTAAGTTGCGGTATTTAGTAATAATTATTTATTTGTTATTTTCTAAAATAAACACATAACTTAAGGGGTCAATTGGTTTCAATTATTTTAATATAAATTTAAACTCTACTGAAGCATACATTTCGGCGGATATTTTGTAAAAATATTTGTTTAAATATAAAACTATTTGTAGTGAATAAAATAGAGGTAATAATAAATGTTATGTTCGGCCGTAACGAATCTTAAATACCCTGCACGAGACACATATGCATATAATCTAACGCAACTATCAATTTATATAGATTCAAATCGGTTGGTTTTAAACACTCTACGGTCGCAATTTAAGATATATCTCCATAACTTATATTATTATCGTCCAATGTTTCAGAAAGCTAACATACAAATGTCCTCCTCGGAATGGGATTTAAAGCTCAAAAATTGATATAATTCGAAAATATTTTAATTGAAGTTGCTACAAATAAATTCTACATCAATTTAAGATTATGGCAAATTCCAAGAAAATCGAGCAACAAGGGAGATGCCTTTCATTCATGACCATTTCCAAAACACACTTAAAAATGTCGGTATTGGTGATAATATTTATCAGTAAAAAGATTTTTACAATCAGAAAATTATGTAACAAATTTTGGAAGAATCGGTCACATAATAAACAGAAAATGATGTGGCAAATTTTGCAAGGAGATCGGATCAAAATTTCCTATAATTTCATGTAACGTCGATTTCAGTAAACCACCGCAAATTACATAAATCTCTTATTTATGTGAGTAACTTAATAATATTTGAAATAAGATTGTCTTAAAGAGAAAAAACATAAAATCAAATTCTACGAGGATCGGTCCATAATTTTTCATGCTTACATCAGAGTTTAGATTATGATATACTCGAATTTAGCCAACTATAAACTGTTAACAGGCGACAAAATTTCCATAATACCAATAACTAAAGTTCTTTCCTCGAATTTTGAGATTAAATCAGATATCGGTCTATAATATTTAACTGAATCGATTTTGCTATTTTTAAATAGTAAAATTAAATCAAGTTTCATCGATCTCTGACAATTAATTGGTGATTGTTGTAGGCAGGCTTACATTAACATTGTTACAGATGAAAATATATAAATCGATTCAGAATCTATGAACAAATCTCTATTCAGAGCCAAATTGTTCTTAAAACTTATGGCCATTCGTGTTCGAATAAAGCTTATCGTTCCTAGTTTTCCCTAGTCATGTCATTCAAACAATGTTTCGATGTGCTATTGATTCAAATTGAATACATTACAATAAGTCCAATCGCAAGAAGTCATATGTGATTCCCGGCCAGCCAAATAAATCAACGCCGACGTCTAATACTCATTACGCCAAGTTAATCAGCACTAAAAATGCTATGGACTATTTTGCAATGCAAGACCACTTGGGACCACATTTTGGTTCAAGCTACAGTCAGCAAAAAATTCTCCGAAGGGACTCACCAACAACCAGTTCAAAATGACAGGGCCAAATAGGTCCTATTGTTCTCCGTGCTTATAGACTTAAGTCTCTCTCATAGATAACGGCAGTAAATGTGAAGATTTCATTTCGTTTATCAGATGGATTAGGCTCCAATTATAGTTCAGCTTCTTCTGAACTATCAAGAAGGATTTTCACAAAACGCATTCAATTCGCAAAAAATAGTCAACCCCCGACTTACTTTCACTGGTCGTGTAAAACTAAATCCATACTGATGATTTTGTGTTCTCTCAGTAAGTCGTCGAGTCTTACCCATAAAATATCACCTGGATCGTGTGGTATACAGTCTCCTAAGAACCGTTTCTTTTTGTATCCTTGATCTGGGCATTCACAGAGAAGATTACTGATACTTATGTTCAGAGTATAATCTCATTAAAGAATTAATGGTCTGTTACTTTTGCCTTTCACTGTATTATAACTACTTCCCTTTTCAATATTTACGTCAAAGTAAATAATAATAATAAACAATTATTATCACAGTTCTTTTTTTCACTCAGTTCACTAATAAAATATTTACAGAATAAAAATAAAATTATTTAAATAAAATTATTCCCATTAAAAATAGATCAAAATTATAAAACATTTTGAATTCAATAAAACAACAGTTATAAAATTAAATAAATAAAAAAATTACAAAAATTATTTCAATATTTATTGAAGAATGCAAAATAAAGAAAATGTTGGGGAAAAATAAATAAATTTCAGTCAAATTGAATTGTAATAATAAAAATAAATTAAAAAATTGATTTTTATTTAAGGAGTGAGATCGAAAAACTTTTAACACATGTTTTCATAAAAGCTTTAACATTTATTTTATTTATTAAAAATGCGTATTAGAATTTGAAGATTTTAAACAAACCCCAACTTGGTCCTACAATAAGTTGGCCAAGCATTCAAAGATTGCCGCCAAACTGTTTTCAATGTAATTAAATAATATCGGGAGAACTTGTCCGTTAATAGAAAACCTGGTTCAGGTAGAAAATATGGTCCACATGAGTTTCTAAAGCCAAAAATTGTAAAATTTCAGAAGTCCCAACGCATCTTGTAGGAAAACTGCCCAGTATGCTCAGTCCTGAACGATTTGGCTAAAGCTAATGCTGTTCCTGATAGGAACGCTGCTAAAAACTTAGAGGCCAAACATAGAGCACGGAAATTAAAGTCAAGTTTTTTAATGGACGACCAAACGTATGTTCTGCATGATTTTTGGCACTTTCCTGGTCCAACTTTTTATCTTGCTAATGCTTGGGAGAATGTTGAAGAGAAATATAGAACCCCAAAAACAGTCAAATTTTCCCAAAAAGTTTTTAGTATGTAAAGCAATATGCAGTTGCGACAAAAGAGCCGATAATTTTTTTACAACGGGCTCTATAAATACCGACATTTACATCAAGAAATGTTTACAGAAAAAGGCTGCTTCCTTTCATAAGATCTCAACTAATTTGTGGCATGACTTGGAATCCTGTCACTACGGTAAATGGTACGGTAATTTGTACCAAGAGAAGGAAATCAGTGGATATTAGACTCTTTTTAAAAGAGATCTCTGTTTCAAACCAGAAACCAGCAAAGAGTAATTTCCACATTTTGTGCCTGTTTTGTGAGAACTGTTCATAATTTTCTCTTAAAGTACATAGAAAAATGTTTACTAATTTGACCATAAAAATGTCTTTTACTCAAGGCGAAAAGCAAAAAAAGGAGATTTGTTTAATGAAATAATATCATTGTGTCTAAAATAACATTATTCCCTGCTTGAAATAAAATTAATATTTAGAAAATCAGACATCTTATATCTCGCCAAACTTTTCTTTCAGTGTAATTTTAAAAATTATTCAACAACACCACCGCTTTCAGTGTAGATTCTAGCCAGACTGGGTGAATTTTCAAAAATTTAAGATCATATACGTATAAAAAGAGATGAACTACCAACCCCGATCAAAGTGACAGTGGAAGGGTTTCGGAAAAAGGTTCCAAATTTTATCACAAGTGATTAAAACTTTAAAATATATTTTTTGTGTAAATCATAAAATTAATGTTAATCAAGTAAAGAAATTTAAAACTGGTTTTTGTTAACTTATATATGTATGTTAAGAACTTTACGGTCTCACTCTTTTTAAAAAAGATTTTTTTACCTTACACCACCACAAGTGGTGTCATTCCCAGCGTTACACTAGGAAGAAATCATTTCAGACCCAATAATGTAGATACATATATTCTTGCATTAAAGTCTGAGTCGATTTAACTATGTCCGTCCATATGTTTGTCGGTCTGTTGTTGACATGCTCACATCCACAATAACTGACAGAGCTCAATGAAATATGGCCTGAGTATTTTTAATAGTCCTGAGAAGTTTACTATTTCAAACCAGCAAAATTGGTTCACTATGTTAAAAGATATGGACCGATATCTGACAGATCTTAAGCTGTAATTTCTTCATTAACATTCCAAAAAAAATCGTTTCATTCGAAAACAAGTTTATCTCACAGATATAAGTGGTTTTAAGACTCCTTAAGTGTTCTTGTTTTATGTTAAAGAAAACTTTTTTTGTATTGTATACGTTTGTGAGTGTATGTGTAGGTGTGTATGTATAAAACCCGACACACATTTGTGGTAAAGGGTCATGAAGATTCGTCATAGCCAAATAAAGCATTCTTACTTGTTTGAAATTAAACCCTTTTCAAAGGGCGATAAAAAAATAAAAATCTTTTTTGGATTGAAATTAAACTCTTTGAAAGATCCAATCTTATGAAGAGTAAAAAAATGAGTTGAAAGCCGTACCTCGGTTTTTATTAATTTATAAGTGTGTTAAGAATTTTTCGATCTTATTCTTTATAAAAAAATATTTTTTTTTTTAATTTTATTTCAAAACTTTAATTTTTTTTAATTTTTTCTTATGTTATTTTTCCCTTTAACAACTTCTTAAGTGAGTTATTTGTTCTTTTTTAGTTCTTTTTTTCTTATTTTATCTACAATTTTTGTTGTTATAAGAATTTTGTAATGAAATTTAAATATTTATTATTATTTTTTTTAACTGAAAAGAAAAAAATATTATTTGTTTTCGTTATTTTTTTAATGTTTTAAATAAAGATAAATTTATCTTGTTTGTTGTTGTTCGTTCATATTTACTTTTAAGATACTTTTTGTTCTTGTTGTTCTTGTTGTTGTTTTATGTTTTTTGTTTAATATCTTTCTTCATTGAGAGTCTTCCCCCTGGAGCAGCCTTTCACAAAGAAAAACATTACAGATACTCATACAAACACACATACACATACACATACTCCCATATTTATTTGTGGTAGATTTAAAGAAAGTTTAGAGTTTATTTTATGTTCTTGTATTTGCGGCATTCACACACAAACGTCCACTGATGTGCGGTTTGCTGGATGAAAGCTAATTTTACTTTTATTTTAGTCTTTTATTTAAATACGCTCCATTAGGAGGGGGAAAATATTGATTTTGTCATAGTATTTGTTGTCGTTACACTTGGAATCCTTATGAAACCTTTTATGAAACCATGAAATACCGCCAAAGACTGAAGGTATCTGGCAAACGGAGAAGATTCTATTTTGTTAAGAGTTATTTGGACAAATATTTAGATTGAGGTTTTAATTGTTGAATTCGAAAGGGTTTTGAAAGAAATTATTTTTAGGAAATTTTTTGAAGTAAAACAATAAAGAAGATGCAATTTTTCGTTGAAGAGATCAATAAAGATTTTCGGGAAATTATAAAAAATGGAACTATTTTTCATTCAATTTGCTTGAACTTAGAGGTTGCTCCAGATATCGGCCTATACTTTTAACATACTGAACCGATTTTACTAGTTTTTAATAGGAAATTTCTCAGGACTATAAAAAATACTCAGGCCATATTTCATTGAGCTCTATAAATTATTGTAGATGTGGACGAGCCAAAAACAGACACCAAAACGCACAGATTGTCTGCCAGAATATATATACTTTATGTGGTCTGAGTTAATTTAGTAAAAATCTCTGTAATGTAAAAAAAATAATAAAAAAATCTTAAAAATTTAAAAAAATGTGAAAAAAACGCTTTAAAAAATCGCCAAATTGTGAAATTCATGAAAATTAAATGTAAAAAAAATCCGGTGAAATTTTATAAAATGAAAAAAATGTATCAAAAGTCTTATTAAAAAAGGCAAAAAAGTAAAACAAAATCGATTGAATGCAAAAAAGTGCAAAATAGAAAAAAATCGCTTAAAGAGAAATTCATGCAAAAGGAAAATACAAAACTAAAACGAAAAAATCACCCACTAAAATATTAAAAAAATCGCTTCAAATGTAAAAACAGCGCTAAAACTTAAAAGTCGTAAAATAATAATTAAAATCTGTGAAACTTAAAAAAAAACTTAATGAAAATAAATAATCTTCTGCTTCTGCAGCCGTAAAGATAAAAAAGTCTAAAAGGTTAAAAATAAAAAAATAGTTTGAAAAACGCTTAAAAGCATAAAAAATCGCCAGAGTTAGAAAAGTCATGTAAACTTGTTTGTTACGAAAAATCCAAAATGCAAAAAAGTCCGAAAATCGTCATAAAGTTAAACAATTTCAAAATATTAGAAATCAAATTAAAAGTGATGAAAAAACGCCAAAATGCTAAAAACAATTCAAAATATAGAACATTAACAAAAATTGAATATTAGAATATTTTTATTTAATAGAAAATAAACGAATTTAACAAAATTATTTTATTTTTATTTATTTAATGAACAAAAATCAGAAAATAACTTTAATACAAAAATAGCATAAATAGGAAAACAATGCTAAATTGTGAAATGTAAGAAAAATATGTGTTCAATAAAAAAACAGTGATTTTTTTTAAACGAAAAAAATCGTCCGACATTTAACAATTAAAAAGAAAAATAGTTGGAAAAAATCACTATAATGCAAAAAAAGCGCTAAAGTATAAAAACGAAAAATTAAAAATTAATAAAATCGTAAAGAAGTTTAAAAAATCACTTAGAAGCAAAAGAACTTCAAAGTTTGAAAATTTTTAACAAATTTTTAATTTAAAACAATAAAATTTTCTAACACGTAAAATTGACAATCAGAAATATATAAAAATCGCATCAAATATATAAAAATTGATAAATAAAATCACCAAAGTCTGGAAATTTAAAATAAAAAGTAAACTTAAAATTTAAACCCGTAAAACTTTTTAAAAATCAAAATTTATAAAAAAATTTGATAAGTTGAATCAAAAATTAACAAAAACGTTGAAAAAAATCACTTAAATACTAAAAATCACCAAATAAAGAAAATCATAAAAATCGCTTTGATATAAAAGACTTCAAAAAAAAATTAAATAACATTTACACCTTTTTAAATTTAAACATGAATCTTGAAATTAAGTGATTTTTTTATTAAAAATAAAGTTTTAATACCCTACACCATCATAGGTGGTTGGTGCTTAAGTGTGTAACGCACAGATAAAATATTACTATCACCACTTTTAAGTATAAAGTTCGATTCAGAATCACTTTCAGAGTCAATTTAATGATGTCCGTTCGTCCGTCCGTACGTCTGACTGGCAGTTCAGGTAAATCTTGTGAACAAAATGCAGATCGCAATTTTAGTGATATCTCGATAAAACTTGACACAAAGCATTATTTTGCGCCAAGGACGATGCCTATTGAAATTGGCGATTGATGGGTTCATTATTTCACCAAGTCCTCATACAGATATTCCTCCCGGCATAGGGTTTTAAGCTCATGAAAGTCCTGAATATACAAATAAGTCTAATAGTTTTCTCAAAGGTCCTTTAAAAAATATTACTTTGAAGGGCTAAAAGCCTCACATATACGTTGGTATTGTGATAAGAATTGATCAAATTAAGATAAGTATAAACGTTGTACGATATTCTACAAGGGTCGGTCCATAATTTCCCTTATGCCCCAGAAAAAGTCCTCTAAAAGCGCACATATCCCACATAAATATTATTACCATAATATAATGCACTTTTAGGCGCAAATTAGAAAATATGTTTATGCGGGGATCCATCATTAATTTTTGATACCTGCCATTAATAACCAACAATGTGGTGTCGGGTATGAAAAGTCGGGCTCGACCGGAAATTTGTCTTCAACAAAAACTTCATACTTCATGATTTTTTCCTAAAATTCTTTACTTTTATTCCTAAATACTGAAATATTTTCCATATTTGTCATAGCAAAAATCGCTAAATCTTTCATTTTGAAAAGAATATTTTTAGCGTTTTTTTCTCTTTACGCCAAATTAAGATAAGTAAATATTTGCTTTAATAGTTCCTAAAGCATAATGGCCCTTGTAATATATTCTTTTTAAGATCCATAACATAACTGTTAAATTTTAAAAATTTCCATTAACTGGAAAAATGATGATGTAATAATGTTAAGAATCTCTTCCTTTTGGCAAACAATTTGTCAAAGTGACTTTAAATAAGTTCTTTTTCTACTTTTAACTAGTTTTAATGGCTTTAAATGGTTAATTTTTAGAATACAAAATTGTCATATTTTAGTTTTTGTATGCAAAATTTATTACATTAACAATACAATAACAATAACATGCCTAAACATGTCTACATTTTTAACACTTCTATTTAAGACATAAAAGACTTGACTCGACTCTATTTGATTCTATAGAAGACAAAAGAAAAGGCGGGTCTTTTATGTGGCACATTTGTATTTTAAAGTGGAGACAAATAAAAAAAAGAAAGAAAACTTTGGCAACAACTACAACAAACATTAAAAATCACTCATACATTTTAAACATTCTTTCATTGATTCATTCATTCATTCATTCCTTCCAATCACTCTTAACAAATACTTCTTCATCAAAGTCATTGCAAGTTATTGACTTTATTGATGGAATTAATGAAAACAAAAAAAACAAAAAACCAAAGAAAACAAGTGAGAATGTATAGACGGTCAAACTCGACCAACTTATACCCTACATAATATTGAACTACCCTCGTATAATTTGATTTTCTGATTTATTCTCAAGTATGTTGTGCCACTAACATTTATGTTAAATTTTGGTGAAAGCTACAATAAATTATGAACCGACCCTCGTATAATTCTGCACATTGATTTTTGTTTATATTTATCTTAAGTTGATTTGTTATTATTGCTTTACCAGCGTATATGTGAGATTTATGCCCTTAAAATTGATATTTGGAAGAGGATTTATATGGGAACTATGAGAAATAATGGATCGACCCAAGCATTTTTTGCCACATCGTTTTAGAATACAATACGACTTACTTATGCCAAATTTCGGTTAAATGGCTTTATATAAAGGACTTTAATGATTTTTAAATGCCATTCCTGGAGGAACATTTGTGTGGGAGGTACCTGAAATATCGGACCGAACATGGACAATTTCAAATGGCTTCCTCCTTGGTCAAAATAATATGTGCCATATTTCATGGAGATAACTCATAAATTGTGGACTGTAGACTGTTCACAACGTTAACATGAACAGCCAGACGGACGGACGGACAGCATTAAATCGTCTCAGAAAGTAATTCTGAGTCGAACAGTATACTTAAAGGTCTGTGTAATGCCACTTTTTTTCTCCATGTTACAAACATATGCACAAACACATAATACCCCAACCACCTACGATGGTGTAGTTTGTAAAAATCTTAAATGGATTTTTTTTTTAAATAAACTTGACTAAAAGCCGTCTGTCGTCAGCCACTCAAAAGCTTTTTTTCTTTAATTTAGAATAAATAGAAGTTTTATTTGGGCTGCTTAAGTTAAGTTTATGAATTATTTTCAATGTTGTTACATACTGCTGCTGTTGTTGTTGTTGCTTTAAACTGCTGCAGCTGCTGCTATTATTAGCTATTTTTGTTATTTAGTAATAGAAAAAAGAGAGCCGCTATTTAAACGTAGTTGTAGTTGTTTTTTTTTTCATATTTTTTGAAAAATAATTTTCTGTTTTTAAAATTTTTCATAATCACAGTGGTTCGAAACAATTCTTTTTAGTGTTAATATTCTAATTCTTGAATCGTTATATATGTCCAAATAAAATTTAATATGGTTCTAAATGAGATATTTTCGAATTGATTTGCAAAAGTGCAGGTTCCTAGTTGGTCAATGGAGTGGTGTATGTCCCTCCAAAGTCAGTCATATTGGTTATGTTGATTTGTTTTCCTTTTTTTTTTTTGAAAATTCGCCAACATTTTATTTATGGTCCTTAAAAATCTCTGAAAATGGATTTAATACGCATTTGATACCTCTTAAAATTCAAAATCCATACGAGGTCCAGTTAATCTATTTTGTCAAGTTAATCTATTTCGAAAAATATTTTTTATTTGTATTTTTTTATTTCTAAATCCCACAATTGGAAGTAATCAGCCTAAAATAATCTTAATTATATAGCTGCTTATGTAACGTAGACACCTAAAAATTATTTTCTATCGAGCGCCCCCTATAACGACACAGTTAACATTTAAAGGAATAAAATCAAATGTTCTAACATAATTTGAACGGTTAGAGAATTTGGGTATTTCGGTATGGAAAATTAGAAATTCTTTGAATTCTCTGAATTAAGGACAAATTTATGCATATTATTTCGAAATTTTTAATAAATATCATTAACGGTTTAGCATTTACTAAACTTTGAATATGGATTTAATTTTTGAGCGAAAACAGTGAAAATGTGAAATTTTAAAATTTTCAAGAAATTTTGTTATCAAATCAGATTTAACTCACTTTTTCTTTACAATTTCCATAATCTCCATATTTTAAGCTTTTTTGGATACCAAATACCTGTGTAAAGTTTGACCCCTTTGCCATAAAATCAGCCTGGACACGGCTGTCTTTAGCGAAATTTAACAAAATTTGCAAAAAAATTATTGAGTTAAAAAAATAATAAAAAATAAAGAGAAGAGAAAAAGCCGATTAAAACCGACTACCCTACACCATGGAGCCTACTTAAAAGTAATGAATCGACCATCGTAGAATTTGATTGAAATCATTTTAATATTAAATATTTTCATTTACTCACATTTATGACAGATTTATGCAGTTCGATGTGATTTTCAAAGGGGCTTCATTAATTTCAATAACCAGGCTCAGAGCCAACAACAGGTATGATTGGTCTACCTGATTTTACGAATATTAAAAAGTGATATTTGCTTAAATTACCCTCCAATATAAAAAACATCGAAAAAGTCCATTGGCTGAAAAGTTAGCCAAGTTCACCACCATATTACACATAGATGACACTGTTCCAGACCAATTGAACTTCACCAGCCTCGAAGTTAAACACAAAGATTTTGAAAGAAATTAAAACAAAGGAAAATAGTAAATATCAATGGTAAGTTTTGTTGTGGTCCTATTGTCATTGTAGGAACCAGGGGAAAAGAGAAAGAAAATAGCAAATTATGGACCGATCGTCACAAAATGTGTACTGCTACGATTATTGGACTGAATTAACACAAAAATTATTCATATGAAATTTAATTGAAATAACTTCATTTTTTCCGATCATCAAATATGATTCGCCTTTAGCCCAAAAAAAAATTATCTAAAATTTTATCGAGTTTTGTTTAAAATTGCGATCAGTATAGAGTTCACAATACAGCCAGCTACCCAACCAGATGGAGTGGCACCTCTTAATCGTCTCAAACAAAAAAAACATGCTGTCGAACCACTGTGTTTCTTTAAACTGTGCACTGTGGGTATGAATATGTTTTTATTTAGTTTAAATATACACAGGTGTGCTTGCAACATAACATCAATACACAAACACATACAACTTTATCAACAACTTTGTTTCAAATACTGCAACTGCTGCAACACAGTTATTTGTATTTAAAACTTTTTTCTATTTGTTAATCTTTTTTCTTCTTCTTCTATGTTATGTACATATTTATCAATTATAACAACAACAATAACTACTTGAAAAATTACAAAGAAAAGTAAATAAAGAAGAAGAAGAAAAAAAGAGTTAAAAATATTTGCTAAAGAACAATAACAAAGTTAAAAGTGTGTTGAAAAATAAATAATAATAGAATTTAAAAATAAAAAAATGGAATAAAATAAAAATTACAACAAACAAATTAACGTTTTAAATTAAAGTTTTTTAACAAAAAGTGTTATTTACAACAAACAAAAAAAATGAATAAATAAAAATAATAAATGAAATTTATGCGATTTTTCTAGGCTAAAGAAACTGAAATTATGGAAATTGTTAATTTATGGCAAAAAATGCTCTAATTAGTGATTTAGAATTTTAGAATAAATTTAATTAAATAGAGAAACAAGATACATGAGTCAGATAAAGAGATAAATAAAATGGTTAAGTGAGTTTACTGAAGTGAAGTGACTGGATCAATGAGATTAGTGACATTTTCATGAAACCGGTTTTCGAGTTATTCGAAAAATAGGCTTTGCAAAAAAACTGGTTTTCGAATACGGTTTTATGTTAAAAAAAAACTGGTTAACCGGTTTTTATTATTAATTTATAAGAAAAAAAATTATTATTTAATAGAAATTTCGATTTTAACCAATAAAAACATGAAATGAAGTAAAAATAATGGTTCCATATCAACTATTCGTAACGAACTTCATCAAATAATCCTTACACTGTATAATAGCCTAATAAATAAGTGCGATATAAAAGTTTTTTTTTTGTTAGTGTATTTCGATATCGTATTTAAAATAATGTATCCAGATTATTATTAAATCCATTATTTTTGCTTTAAAGAAACTTTTTCTGTAAAAATGTCTAAATTATAGATCTAAATCTCTTAACCTAAATATCTCTTTATATCTCTTTACCTGAATAAAAAAAAAAAAATGAATAATTTTATTTAATTATTTTTATTGACTTGATTATGACCAAAATAGACGGACATAGCAAAATTGATTCAGAATATGATGACTAATAATGCATTAAATACTTTACCCGTGTAACACACGGAATAAAAAAATTTTATTTATTCCCAGTCATGGCGGAACAAAAACGAAGCTGTAGATTATAGTGAAAAGTTTAAAAGTGACTTCCAATGACTGTTCTATATATTAGAGAATTGCTATATGGTCAATTGACTGAATTGCCAACAAATCTATTGACCACTGATTTAACACCACATTTTTATTCCCCTTTTAGGTCATACAAATTAAACCCAGTTTATATGCTTAAAACGTTTACTTTAAATAGTACAAAACTCTTTTTTTTTAGTTTTTATTTATTTCAAACTTTACAAGTTGCAAGTTCTTAAGGTAGCGAAGAAAGAATGAAGCAACACATTTTGCAAAATACAAATAATTTATTTACCTTCTTTGTATTTTATTAACAGTTAATTGGAAAAAACGAACTGACAAACGTGTCCAAAATATAATTACAACAACTATTTATTTTCTAAACTAAATAGTTTAAGAAGAAAAAAATTAACTAAATAGAATTTTAGTTTACAGTTTAAATGTTAATATTTTAATTTAAGGCGTTTTTTCAAAATTTGCAAACAATTAGTTTTAATTAAAATTTTGTGTGGGTTTTTTTTTTATAAAATGGAACTAATTTTAAATAAATTTTAATAGTTGAAAATTTGAAATTAAAATATTTTTCAAGGTTATGTTGAACGTAATAAAATTCTATGTTGACAACATTTATACATTTATAAATGGAAATCTGAGTCCATAAATTTAATTAATAACTAATTTAAAAAATTATTAGTTAAATATTTAAAAGCATCTTAGTGCCCAAATTAAGTCTTTTTTAAACTAGACTATAGACGAGACATTTTATTGTGGTCTTTTGTCTTTTTGTCGTTTTGCTTAAAATATTTTGAAATCAATAAATTCTTTTCAAAATTGTTTAAATTAAAATTTATATTAAACAAAAAAGGCAATAAACACTTTATAAAATCTTTAAATTATCTTAAGATTATTAAGCATTAAATATCGAACAAATATTTGTTCAGTTTTATACAAATTTTTAATTGTTTTAAATAAGTTTTGAAAAAACAAAAACCAACTCGTTTTTTAAGAATATTTTTTTTAAATATTTTCCCATAAATTATGGATTTAATTAATTAATTTGCATTTTTATTAAAAATCTCTTGTAACCTAAAACTAACAAGAATTATTTAAAAACGACTTTTTTTAAAGAAACTTATCTTAAAACCAGTTTTTACTTTCAATAAAAATTTATATTTTTTAACTATTTTTGGTTAAAAAAAAAGCTTTTTTTCAAAAAAAAATTGTTAAATTTTTTGTCACATTTTCTATGTGATTGTAAAATTTACTCAAGCATTAAGTGGAACTAATGACAACAACTAACACTAACAAACATTTAGTAGTTAATATTTAAAAAAATATATATATTTTTTTGTCAATGTAGTTGAAATCCCATATTTTAACTGTCTCCTCTGGCAATAGTCTTTTTCTTTTTTTGTTTTTGTTGGCTAAATTTGTAATCTATTTGAAATTATGTTGTACAAGATTTTTTTTTTTACATTTGAATAACCGATAATTAAAATTTTGATACGGTTGTTATGAAAAAAAAACTAAAAAATTTTGGAAAATTGTTTAAATCTAAAAATACAAAACACTTGAGAGACAAATTAATCTCTAAATATATGAAAACTAATTGTAACATGATCAAGGAAACTGATCATAATTATTAAAATGAATTTTATATGATAAAAATTATCACAAATTATCATTATTAATGCTTCAAATAAAATTTTCAGTAGACTGGGCTACAGGCGAAATTAGCTATAGACAAGCAATAGAAGCGTTATTATTAATTGGACTATAGACTAGTTTATGAGCTGGACTATTAACTGGTCTATTTACTAGTCTATTGACTGGTCTAAAGACCGATCTATTGACCGAACTATGAACTGGACTATAGAACAGTAAATTGACTGCAACAGTATATATCACTATAGATGGCGAAGACAAGTCTTCTGACTGGTCTAAAATCTAGTCTATTGACTAAACTAGACTGGACTAAAGACTAATCTAAACAGTTCTATAGGCTAGTCTATGAAATGGGCTTTATAACAGTATATTCACTGTACTATAGAGCCATCTGCTGAATGGAAATCGACTAGTTTACTGAAATTAGTATATTAACTCAACTATAAACATATTTATTGACTGGGCTAATCTATTGGTTGGACTATACAAAAAGATATGAAATGGGCTTATAACAGTATATTCACTGTACTACAGAGCCGTCTGCTGAATGAAAATCGACTAGTTTACTAGTATTTTAAGTCAACTATAAACATATTTATTGACTGGGCTAATCTATTGGTTGGACTATACAAAAAGTCTATTGACCGGACAAAAGTGTACTCTAAAGAAAGACTATAGTTAATTGAGTTATAGACTAATTTATTGACAGGCTTGTCTATAGAATAATATATTAACTGGACTATAGAATAGTCTACTGATTGGACTAAAGACTAGACTTATTTATTGACTGGACTATAGATATGCCTATTGACTGGACTAATGCCTATAAACTGGATTAAAGACTAGTATGTTAGTTAAGTTATAGACTAATTTATTGACAGCATAGTCGATTTGCTTAGAATGTCTATTAACTGGAATACAGTCTGAACTATTATCTCTTGACTAGACTAAAAATTAATCTGTTGACTTGGCTATATATTAGTCTAATAACTGGTCTATAGACTAGTTTTATAATTAGATTAAAGATTAGTCTACGGACTGGACTATGAGATACAGCATAGATTGGGCTGTAGATTAGTCTATTGACTGGACTGTAGATTACACTATAAATTGTACTATAAACTAAGCTTTTGACTACAATATAAATTAGGCTGAACTATTGGCATGACTATAGACTGAACTATCCGTTAGACTACAAATTCTAATGTAGACTAAATGCTGCTTTTATTTAACATTACAATTTTTCTCAGTGTTAATAAATTATTACATTTTTCGTGATCTAAAGCAGTGGCGGAAAACTGATACTGTAGCAAATGTTCTTTTCAAAGAACATCCGAAATACTTTCTTAAAGTTCCTTAATAAGTTCTTAAGGATCTGACCAATTTACACACATTTTTATCTAAATTTAAAAATTCACAAATCGTCTCAGGCTTCTAATATTTCCTATATCACATTATAGTTTTTGTTATTTTATTTAATTTCAAAATTTTTTATTAATTTCGTTATGAAACTGCAAATTGTTGCAAGAAAATTTACTCATCAATCGGTCAAACCATCATGTCATCTTGACATGACAATTGTGAAATTTAATATTTTATTTTTTGTGTGTTAATTTAACGGTTAAAATGTGTTTTTTAGCCACCAAAAAAAAAAAAGATTAAATGGAAGTTGTGGGATGAGTTTCATCTGTTGTCCAATTGGTAGCCATTAGCAACCTAATTTAATCAATAAATATAATATTTTTGTTAGTAATCATTAATTAACCTCAAAAGAAGAGATTTTCTGGGAAAAAATGAAAAGAAACTTTTATTTTCAATTGATATAACTTCAGATTAGAGATTGGACTATAAACTTGCCAATTGACTGGGCTATAAACACAAATACTATTGAGCGAACTATAGATCAATCAATTATTTGAACTGAATCTAGTCTTTTCAGTAAAATAAAGACTGGACTATTGAAATAACTATTCTGTCGATTGGACCATAGTCTGGTCTATTGACAACTCAACAAGTTGAAAGTATTAGACATAGCCTTGTTTGTTGACTGTGCTAAGTCATTTCAAACAATATACTAGTTTGAACTTCAGACAATATACTAATCTGAACTAAATATTAATCTGCACTAGTCTACTGAATGGGTTAAAGACTGGTTTATTGACAGGACTATAGACTAGTCTATTAACTGGACTATAGACTAGTCTATTGACTGGACTATAGACTAGTCTATTAACTGGACTATAGACTAGTCTATTGACTGGACTATAGACTAGTCTATTGACTGGACTATAGACTAGTCTATTGACTGGACTATAGACTAGTCTATTGACTGGACTATAGACTAGTCTATTGACTGGACTATAGACTAGTCTATTGAGTGGACTATAGATTAGTCTATTGAGTGGACTATAGACTAGTCTATTGAGTGGACTATAGACTAGTCTATTGAGTGGACTATAGACTAGTCTATTCACTGGACTATAGACTAGTCTATTCACTGGACTATAGACTAGTCTATTGAGTGGACTATAGACTAGTCTATTGAGTGGACTATAGACTAGTCTATTGAGTGGACTATAGACTAGTCTATTGAGTGGACTATAGACTAGTCTATTGAGTGGACTATAGACTAGTCTATTGAGTGGACTATAGACTAGTCTATTGAGTGGACTATAGACTAGTCTATTGAGTGGACTATAGACTAGTCTATTGAGTGGACTATAGACTAGTCTATTGAGTGGACTATAGACTAGTCTATTGAGTGGACTATAGACTAGTCTATGAGTGGACTATAGACTAGTCTATTGAGTGGACTATAGACTAGTCTATTGAGTGGACTATAGACTAGTCTATTGAGTGGACTATAGACTAGTCTATTGAGTGGACTATAGACTAGTCTATTGAGTGGACTATAGACTAGTCTATTGAGTGGACTATAGACTAGTCTATTGAGTGGACTATAGACTAGTCTATTGAGTGGACTATAGACTAGTCTATTGAGTGGACTATAGACTAGTCTATTGAGTGGACTATAGACTAGTCTATTGAGTGGACTATAGACTAGTCTATTGAGTGGACTATAGACTAGTCTATTGAGTGGCCTATAGACTAGTCTATTGAGTGGACTATAGACTAGTCTATTGAGTGGCCTATAGACTAGTCTATTGACTGGACTATAGACTAGTCTATTGACTGGACTATATAGACAGGACTAATAATATAAATATGAATAGACTATTGTCTGGAACAGTTTGTCCACTTCACATCTTACAGAATGTTCGTTGTCATTTTTATTATTTTAATTTTGTAAAAAAAAATTCAATTTATTAAAATTTATTCCGAGTTGATCAAATAAAAAATATTTAACCTCAAAGTGAATAATTGAAGATAAATATTTTCATTGTTCCACTCTCACCTTCATTTACCATTTTACCTCCCACAAAAAGTGTGTTAATGCGTTTTCTTTAAATGTCCCTTATTTTATTATCTCTTACTATTGTACGGTATATCCTTACAGGTTGTTCATTCGTTATATTATTTTTTGGGTCAACTTGTTGCTATAAATATAACCTTCAACTTTGGCCTTTATTTGTTGTTTAAATTGTTATTTTAACATTTTTCGCCATATTAAACAATTTCATACAAAGAATCTGTAAAACGGGGGAAAAATATAGGAAAATATATGTATGTATGTATGTATGTATGTATGTATGTATGTATGTATGTATGTATGTATGTATTGGTTGGTCGGTCATTCATTTAGTCAGTCCAACCAATTGAACGTTTGCCTTGGCCGTATGCCTGATGTCGTTTGTTTTGTTGTTGTTTTAAATGTTCTTATCACTTTATTATCACTTCAACTTGAATGCACTCACTTAGTAATCGCACATACAACCTCACCCATTTACTAAACCATTTGTTGGTATGTCACTTTGCCTGTCTGTCACACACACACACACACTTTGTAACATTCATAATTATGTTACAATGAGAAGCAAAAAAAATCTTATGAAAAAAAACAATAAAAAATTATTTATAAAATAAATTTTCCAACTTTATTTTGTGAAGGCGTTTAGTCAGTCGTTTAGTCAATTAATTTATCCATAGTGTATAACAGCTCATAAAAATGAAACACACACACACACACTCTCACTCATCTAACTTAGTTGGATTTCTAAAAACATTCACTCGCTCATACAGATGACAACAAGTGGGAGATGGATGTCTTAAATAGAAAATAATAAAAAAAACATCACATTTTCCTATTAAAATGAAAGAAAAATAATAAAAAAACAAAGAATACCAACCTCATACTTGTATCAACAATGTTGGAACATGTTTCATAAAAATGAAATATAATGTGGGGGAAATTTATGTTCATCCGACTCTGCTTGATACCTCTTTACGTTTTTGTGTTTTTAGTTTCTTTTTATTTTGTATTTTTCTGCCATTGAGAACTCACCTGTTGTTGTCAAACACGTTGGTTAGAAACTGAGTTGGAGTTGTAAGAAGGTTGTATTAGGGAAAGATTAAGATAAATACAATTATCTTCTTCAAGGGATGATTTTAGATCAGAGTATATGTCGGACTAAGACTATAATAAAGTTGGGAAAATTTGCTATAATAAAATCATATCATACAAACGTCTGCCAGAGAGTTTCCCTGATGCAAGATTTAATGAATTTAAAAGAAATGTTTTTGAAAAATTTTCACTTAATTAAATTTTAAATAAATTTAAAATATTTTCTTTTTATAAAAAAATAAATTTTCATTAAAAATTTATTTTCCATTTCAGCAACATTTTAACAAAATTTATTTATTTTATAAAATTATAATTTTTATTAAAAATTCAATTTTCTAAAATCAAAAATATTTTTTTTTTATTAAGATTCAATTTACTTTTAATCAAATTTTTTCAAAAATTAAAATTTTTTAATAAAAAACAATAAATAAGTTAATTTTCTATCAGAGATATTTTGTTGTTTAATTTTTTGGTAAAAAATAATAATTTTTCAATATTTTTTTTCCAAATTTTACTTTTTATCAAAATATATATTTTTTTAAATTCATTAAATGAGTTCAAAATTCTAATAATTGATTTTTTAATCACAAAATTCAAATCTCTACAAATTCAAAATTTTCCAACAAAAATTAAAATTTCAACGAAAATGCAATCTTTTATCAGAAACTCAATTTTTCTTTAAAATAAAATTAAAAAAGTTTTTTCCATCCAAAATTCAATTTTTGTAAGAATTCAAGAATGAAAAAAATTAAAAAATAATTTTCAAAAATTCAGTTGAATTAAATAAACTTCCAAAATATATATTTTTTATAAAAAAAAATAATAATAATTTTTTAATCAAATTACCAACAAACAATTTATTTTATTAAAAAATTAAATCTCAGCAATATTAAATTTTTAACGAAAATTCAGTTTTATCAAAAATTCAATTTCATAAAATACAATTTTCGTCAAATATTAAACTTTGAACAAAATTAAAATTTTCAGAAAAATTGTAATTTTCAAA
Organism: Cochliomyia hominivorax; assembly: GCA_004302925.2. NCBI lineage: Eukaryota > Metazoa > Arthropoda > Insecta > Diptera > Calliphoridae > Cochliomyia > Cochliomyia hominivorax. Next base: position 3,980,867 of record PYHX02000494.1, on the reverse strand, counting down.
AATTAAAAACAAAAAAATAGAAAAATTCAAATCTCATCATAAGATTATTAAAAAATAAATAAATAATTTTCAAAAATTTAATTAGTTCAACAAAACTTTAAATTCGGTTTGTTTAGCAAAAAAAAAAAAAATATTTTTATCAAAATTGTAATTTTAAACAAAAACATAAATTTTCAAACATTTAATTTAATTAATTTAAAAAAGGAACTAAAATCATAACAAAAATTTAATTAACGAAAATAATTTTAAAGAATTTGTTACTTTTAATTTAAGAAAATTTTATTTATAATTATTTTTTATTTTATTTTTTATAAGAATTCGATTTTTTAATAAAAAAATTATATCTAAATATTCAAATTTAAAAAAGTAAATTTTAACAAACATTAGAAATCTTAACTTTATTTTATTTAAAAAAATGAATATTAAAAAATCAATTCAATTGATTCTTCAAATTCAATTCATTTAATAAAAATTTATTTTTAAAATTTTTATAAAAAATAATTTCAATTAACTTAAAAAAATCTATAAAATATTCTAAATTAGAAGAAATGAGAGGAAATCAAATATTTAAATGAAATTTAGATTTTCAATATAAATTTTAATTTAAAAAAATAATTTTTATCCAGAAATAAAAATTTTAAACAAAAATTTAAATTTTTATTTAGATTTTTATAAATTAAATTATTTATTATTTTTTTAAATTTTTATAAATTAAATTATTAATTAACTTGTCCAAAATTTAATTTGTTATATGATTTTTTCTGGGAATTTATCACAATCGCAAGTTTTGTAAGAACTTAGATTTAAATTTCTTTTTTTGTGTTTCAAATTTATCCCATATTCATATATCGAACTTTGTCTAAAGCGTTCCGTGCCAAATATTCAGAGCACAGAATTAACCAACTCTAGATGTGTTTGGACCTTTGCCCAATTCCCTGGCTTTTTATTAGAATTGAAAGTGATTTTCTTTCTTAAACCACATTTCTTTATATGGCCAAATGATCTGTATATTACTTAAGGTAGGACCGATCTATTTTTTATGTTTTTATGTGTTAAGATTTATTCCGTCGCTTTCCTTAAATGAAATTTTTAAATATAAAACCTAAACATTTCACACTGCTAAACCACTGTTCAAGCATTTCAACCGCACCATCGAACTTCAGCCAACAATAGTTTTATTTTGTTTTTGCTTAAATTAAGGTTTGATATCAAACAAAATACAACATGTTGGCAAACTACACAACAACGAAGGTCTTTTAACAAACTCACCACCACAACGAAATGTCAGACGTAAACGCGCGGTGGAGCTTTCAAGACGTTACAGCAAACGGAACGCAACTTAAAAAAATATTACTTTTTTCTTTTGCTTTTTTGTTTAATGGAGTTTTAATTCTTAAACCGATTTCTCTGTGGGTTCACTAGAAAAACAATGTGCTGCTGCTGCTGACAGTCGATATTTTTGTTTTTAAAAGAATTTTGAGTGGAGCTAAAATTACAAGAAAATCAAAAAATGTGTTAATTTTAGTAAAAAACAAACAACAATAACAAACAATTGATATTTATTTATAACAACAATTTGTTATACATGTTTAGTTGTAGCAAAGAAATGCGTTAATTACTACAAAAAAATCGCATAAAAAGAAAGAAAATAAAAAAAATAAAGTGAAAGATTTTAGAAAAAAAAAAATAAAATAAAATAAAATAAAAAGAAAAAATTAAAAAAACAACAAAAATTTTAAAACTAAATTAAAAAAATACAAAAATTGTATAACAATTAATTAATTAGTTTGAAACAAAATATTTAAACAAATCAAATAAATTTTAAATAAAATTACAAAAAATAAATTTTCTTTTGATTTGAAATTGATATTTTTCTCTTGTGTTTAAACTAATTAAATAATTAATAAAATTTATTATTTAATTAATCAAAAAACCATTCAATTAATTAAGAAAATTCAGTCCACCACCAAGTAAATGAATGTTTATGTGTGTGTGTGTTTTTTGTAAAAAAAATTATCAAAAAAAAATATAATAAAAATTCAAATGAAACACGAAATTTTGAAGAAAAAAATCGTTTGTAATTTTTAATTTAAAAAAATTTAAGCTTCTGTAAATTTTAAAACCATAAAATCAATTATAAACAACAACAACAAATTATATATAAAAATTGATGTGAAGATTATAAAAAAAATTATTTAAAAGAAATCAAAAAACAACAACATCAACAACATAATATTGTGAGAGAAATATATATTTTTTGAAATATTATATTGATTATGGGATTAAATTAATAACCAATTTGTTATATTCCACGATATTTGTCTTATACAATTAATGATCACATAAAAATAAAGGTGAGTTAAAGTTGTTTTCACAAAAATGCTCTATATACGCATTAATTAGCTACCAAATACGATTAATCTTAAGGGATCTTTATATAATACGGAATTAATTAACAGAAGATTTATTGCTTAACAAGGCCCTGATATTGGGTCAAGAAAATATATATTTTTTTATAATTCACTTTCGATTATTCATATTGATTTTGTCTGCTAAATATTTGGTTACACACTTCACATTCTAATAAATCAAAAATGGGGCCTAATAAAAAAATTCTCTTTAAGTCCATTTTTAGCTGGATTATAAAAATATACTAACTAAATTTATTCATATTTAAGGGCCAATAAAGCTTCTCTTAATGACCACAATTATCATCATCATATGATAATTAGGATCAATCTAATCTTTAGGTCTTTATTGCCACTACAATTATATCTTTTTCCCGAACAACCCGATTCATAATTAGCCAAAGATTGTCAAGTAAACGACAGTTAAATAGACCCAAAATAGATCAAGAGGTCTTGTTTCAAATATATTTATTTTCAATATGAAATTTTTCGATCACTGTCCGAACTCGATGTTCCAATTTTAGATCTTTATATAGTTCTCTCGGATACATTTTACGGTATCGGTTTTATAATATGTAATTATGTCCATAATTATAATTTAAATTTTAGATCTCTGTATGATTCCAAATTCTTTTCAAGTGTAGATTTTTTTCTGAAGAGATTAATTTTGAACTTAATCACTTTCTATATATTCTTGACTTCAGTACGAGCTTATTATGAGACAAACAATTATTATCAAGTCCTAATTATTTATATATATGTATATGTATTTTAAGTCATTATTATCCATAACTTTTATCCATTTTCGAATAGGTCCAATGTTCCATTGCTTTATAACTTCAAGGTTATGTAGAAGAACTTTATAGAGATGATTTCAATTTTTTTTGACCCAAAAAAGGTTAACACAGATAGGAAAAAGTTCTTACTATATAGTATTATTAACCTCTATATAGTCGGGTCTATATAGTCGGGTCTATATAGTCGGGCCTTTTCCATATATGTGTAAAACTTTTTTTGGCTGAAAAACTCTCTTCATGGTAAAATGTTTTTAAAAGGAAAAAAATGTTAAAAAAAAGCAGGAAACACATATAGAATACAATTTCACTTAATCCGACCGATTTTTAACGTTATTCCCGAAGGGATGCGTGAAAATGGTTGGATCCGGAATTTTTTTAAAAAAAAAATTTTCTGATGAATAAAATTCTTATTAAAAAAATTTGACAATTCTATTCCCTAATCGATCAAATTTGGTACATATGATTTATCGGTCCAATATTTAAGGTAACTCTCGTACAATTGTTCTCCCGGAATTTGGTTTTAAGGCAATAAAACTCATAGTTATCAATAGAATCAAATAATTTAATTAAATTTACAATTATTAATTTTGTATTAGTCCATATTAAATCATGCCAAATTCTTGAGGAAAATCCGTCCAAAAATGGTCATAGCTCCACTTAGATCCACTTCCAAAAATCATTAAAAGTGCTTAAATCATAAAAAATGTTTAGTCTTGGATAACAATTCGTATATTAGATTGATGTAAACAGATACTGGACCAGATTATGCGAGATTCGGTCCATCATTTCTTTCGAAAATCACTTAAAATGGCATAAATCTTACATGAATGTGGGATTTTCGTTCAATTAAGAAACATGAAATCAAATTCTATAAAGATCGGTCTAAGCATTTCTCATGAAGTGTATAATATATTCGATCCTAATCGAATATTAAACTCTTATTTTAATTTATTATCGGACGATATCGCACTTTTTTTAAATTTCATAAAACTTTAAAAAAGGGGAAAGAATGAAGATCCTGTTCTCGCTAACAATATGCTGTGAAAGATTCCTTTTTTTTACAATCCATTAATGTAGTATTACCCGATATATAATTTAATTTAAGGAAATATTCTTTACACCATTAACACTTTTTTCTTGACCGGTCAAAACATTTTTTTTCTTCAATTATAATTTTCATTCGCCAAATCCAAAAACCGACTGTTTACTTTAAACTTTATGTCATTAAAATTCGTTCAAGGTTTTTCTCTTCAATAATTCAAACCAAAAGAAGTAAAAATTGTTTTAGACAGTCAAGCCCGATTATGAAATACCCTACACTACAATGCTATGATTATAAATGGTAGTTACGAAACAGTAACGAACGACCGTCGTATAATTTTATTTTCTGATTTATTCTTAAGTGCACAGTGAATTATTATTGTGAAATATTTATGTGAAATTTACGCGTTTCGAAATGCATTTTGTGAAAGATTAAATGGGAGCTACAAGAAATTATGGAACGACCCTTGTATAATTTGGTATATCGGTTTAGAATATTATCAGACTTATTTCTGTCAAATTTTTTATATTAGGACTTTTATAAGCTTAAAACCGCATTCCGGGAGGACATATGTGTGGAAATAAAAATATTGGACAGCCAGTCGGACGGACATAGTTAATCTACTCAGAATGTTATTTGGAGTTGAATTGTTTACTTGGAGGTGGATGTAACGCCGTTTTTTCTGTATGTTACAAACATAAACACAAACGTAAAATATCTTAACCACCTACAGTGGGGTGTAGGGTATAAACCTAAAACACCTAGAAAAAATTTGAAACACTTTTTTCTTAACTTTTGTTTGTTTTGATTTTCAATAAAAAAAATCTTTTTTTTTTTTGTTTTGTCTGCATAAAATTTGGTCTTTACTCGAAAAGTCTGTCTGTCTCCCATATGGTCTCAAATAACCGCATAAAGACACAAAATTAAATAATAATTCTTTGCTAAAACCCATAAATGCATTATTAAGACAGACGGACAGATGGATGGGTGGACAGACAGACAGACAGATAAAAATAAAATTAAATTTTATAAAATTAAATAAACACCTGTTAATGTTTTTATTTATTAAGAAAACTAACTAACACACTAACAAAAATAACATAAATTATTTTGTTTTTTTTTTTTTTTTTACATAAATCTTGTCTCAAATTAATGTTTGTTTAACAAAATAATAATTAAGACCGAGAATAAAAGCTTAACACACTGGAACTTAAAGTGTTTTTATAGCAAAAATGCATTTTAATTGATTTGAGTGTTTGAATTGAAGAATTTTGTAATTAACAGTAAACAAACAAATAATTATTTGAAATGTTTATTTGAAACAATTAACAAATTTAATTGAAATTTCTTAATGTTATTAAGAGTTTTGAAGACATTTTTTACGATTATAAAATAAGAGATAAAATCTTCTTTTTTTCAGTCAAATTTAACAAAAAAAATATATATATAAAGTTTAACCCTTTCAAGGCAGTAATATTGCGCAAAATTTTCGCATCGTTGCCTTCCATTACTTTTTGACCTTAATCCAAATTGTATTTCGCCAAAAATAGAATAAAAATAAATATTAAATATTATGAAAATCGTAAATTTCCATAGTATTTTATAGCAAATTTCTATAGAGTTGCCAGATTGCTTAAACTCTGGAATCGTTTCAATACACAATTTTTATGAGATCACATCCATAATAATTAACAGAGCTCAATGAAAATTTGACCTAAGTATTTGCTTAAGTCCTGAGAAGTTACCAGCTAAATCTGTTCAGTATATTAAAAGATATAGACCGATATCTGAGGCAACCTTTAAGTTCAATTAAAGAACTTTCGTAAAATTGTCAATTATTATTCAACAAATTAGAATGAAATTTTGACATAATATTATGTTACATGTACTTCATTACCGCTTCAAAAAATTATCAAAATCTGTTCAGTAGAAGAAAGTTACAGGCAAAGTTATAACTTATTTATGACTTAATTAGTGTTTCGTTTTATTTTTAAGAGAAACTTTTATACATTTTCAGTGAAGGTGTGAGTGTGTATGTAGGAAACATAATGTATTTACTTCATACGCATTTTTGGTGGACTCGTTTGGTTCTGACTCGTTTTAAATTAAATTTTTGCTAAAAAAGTAAAGAATTAAATAATTTAATTTAATGATAAAATTAAATTTTTTATTAAAAATTTAATTTTTATTATTTCGATTTTTATCAATATTTAATTTTTATCAAAATTTTTTAATTTTTTTCAAAATTTTAAATTTTTATCAAAATTTTCATTTTCCTATTTATCAACATTTAAATTTTTAATTTTATAAAAATATAAAATTTTTATTCAAATTTTATTTTTTCGTTTTCAAAATTTAATTCTTAAACACTTTTGATAAAAATTTATTGATAAAAATAAAAATAATTGTACAAATTCTAAATAATATATTTTTGACAAAATCAACATTAAAAAAATTAAATTTATAAAAAATTCATTTAAAAAATTTAATAGAAATCGTAAAAATTATAATTTAAAAATTTGCAATATTTTTAAATTTTATATTTTATCCAAAATTCCATCTCAACAAAATTGTTTTCAAATTTCTATTTTTTATAAAAAAATTCTAAATATGAATTAAAAAAAAAATAAAATTTTATTAAATATTTTTATTTTTTATAAATTATAAATTTTATCAAAAATTTCAAGTTTATTAAAATATAAAATAAAAAAATTCAGAATTTAAAAAAATCAATTTTGTTTCAAATTTTAATTAAACACAAATTTTGTTTCCAAATTTTTTATATAAAAAATTTTAACATAAAAATGTTTTACTTTAATCTTTGGTTTTTTATGAAAAAATCTAATATTTAGAAGAAATCAAATTTTTATACAAAATTTTGATTTTTATAAAAAATTTTGATTTTTATAAAAAATTTTGATTTTTATAAAAAAAATTTAATTTTTATAAAAAATTTAATTTTTATAAAAAAAATAAATAAATTTGAGCAAAAATCTATATTTATATAACACATTTTTATTAAGGTGATTTCAAACGATCTAAATTTAATTATAAATTCCTATTTTCAAATCATCTTTATTTTTAGTTTTCTTCTTTGGGAAGATTAAAAAATGAAACTCTTTTTTTTATTAAAATTTTGATCTTTAATACAGCTTTACTCTTCTTTCAGTGAGTACGTTTTTCTTAATAAAAAAAAACATTTTCGACTGCTTCAAATGACTTTTTAAACTTATTTTTCGATTTTGTTCATTTTTTATTTTTTTGGAATTCTTTTTTTAGAACTCTTTTTCAAAGAGTGATAAGAAATAAAAATATTTTTTTAACTAAACTCTTTGAAAGATCCGATCTTAAGAAGAATAATAAAAAGAATCGAAATTCGTACCCTGCCTTGATTTATACTTTCAAATCTCTGCTATTCTTTTTATTCTTCAAATCACTCTATTTATTCTAAAAGAGTTGTATACAATCTCAAATATTTACCTTCTTTTTCCTGATCTTGTAATTTAAACACGTAAAAACACCCAAAATTTACGCTTAATTAGTTCAAGCTTTTTCTCCTGTAACAACTATTTTTTTGTTGTAACAATTATATCTTATCTCATTTGTCAGATATAAAACAACAATAATAACAATAACAACCATCAACCTCATTTCTTTTATAAATAAAATGAAAACAAATTCTAAAAAGAAGAACAAGAATTAGAAAATAAAAGGGAAAAAAATATAAATAAAAAGAAAAATAAACAATTTGTTGTTTATAATTCTGTTCAAATAAAAAATGTAGCTCGCAGATACATAGATATTTACATACACATTCATACCTGTGAATGAATGGATGGATGTAAGTATGAATAAGATATGAAATTATGTATATTTTATGTGACAACAGCATCATAAAAATTCTAAGAATAAAATGCATTTTTTTCTAAACAAAAACAAAATAGAACTTGGAATCGTCAACAACTTTAACACGACTAAATTAACATTATAATGCATTCATCTTCTTCATTACCATATATTCACATACACATGTACATGAGGATTGAGATCGAAAAATTCTTAACTATTTACAGTTACAACCGTAGGTGGTTTGGGGTATAATGCGTTTGTGTGCTGATGTTTGTAACATACAGAAAATATGGTGTAACACCCGCATTTTAGTATACCGACTGACACAGAATTATTTTCTAAGTCGATTTAACGCTATTCGTCCATCTGTCTCTTTTAAATGGAGCCCAATATCTTTCCACTGGTCTTAGCTTTGGGCTGTTTGAAGGATTTGCCTCTTTTGGTACAAATTCCACATTATTGTTCTTGCAACACTGAAGAACTTGTTTACCATTAATTAAATTATGACTGCTTTTGGGCTCTAAACTTGTTTTCAAGATCACTTCGAGCATCATCATTCCATGTCCCGTTTTAAGCCTTTAATTTTTAGCATTTTTCCTGTCAGGAACATCCTTTGAAAATGTTTTACTTGTTTTTTTTTGGTTAAAAGTTTTAATGAAAAATGTGTGTTAAGAATTTTTCGATCTCAGTTCTTAAATGTATTTGTATGTTCAAGTATAAAAAGAATTATAAATTAAAAGAATCATAAATATTGAGATACTTCGTTTTTACACAAAACTAACTCTTTTTCCTTGCATTTTAAAACTAAATAAAAAAGAGAGAGAGGGGTGAGGGAGAGAGAAAGATGTAAAACAAAAGTGTGGGTAAGTAGGTGTACTTATGGATGGATTTAAATCTATCTGTTGGATTGTTGATATGTTTTGGAGTAAATTTGTTTATTTGGTTTGTGTTCAGAAAAAAAAAAAAAACAAAAACAAAAAAGAGTAAAAGAAAATGTTTATTTTGTTATTCTGTAAACAGGGCCAAGAAGAGAATTATAAAAAAAAACAAAAACAAACATAAGAACCCATTTAAGAAAGAATGACAAGTAAAGCTTAAGTAGCTTTAAGACATTTTGAAATGTCAACATCAACCAACCAAACCAAATTAAAATAACCATCAAACTAACCAACATCATTGACAATAACAACAACATACAAACAAACAAACAAACCAAAGAACTTAAATTCGAAAAAAAATCTGTTTTATTTGTTAAGAAGTGTCATAATTTTGATAACTTTGGTAACAACAACAATAACAATTTCTATATAAAAAATTCTAACAAAAAGAGATAAATTTATTTAACATAATTTTTTTATTGTTGTTTGTTTTGTTTTTGTAACAAAAAATCATAATTTCAAAAAATTTATCTAAACAATTTTCTAATGTTCTTGTAGATTTTTACACAAAAAAAACAACATAATAAAAGTTTTTTTTTTTTTTTCAAAACTTAACAAAAAAACTTATAAATTATAATGAAAATGCGGTCAATAAACTTGTTCAAATGCAACACGCGCTTTTTGGTTCAAATCAATCGATCGTAACATTTTTTAAAGTTTATTTAGGTTCTTTTTGTTGTTGCAGTTGGTTTAATAATAATAAAAAAAGCTTTTTTTAATAAAATGCATTTAAGCGTTTAGAACAATTTTAAACGTAAATATTTCAAAAAAAAAAAAAAAAAAAACAAAGTGGCCAGATTGCAATAAAAAATAATTTAAAATAATTTTTTTGTATAAAAATAAATTTTTTGTCATATTTTTCTATTTAGCGATTTTTGGCATTTTAGCGATTTTTTCGCATTTAGCTGATTTTTTTTTATTGTAAAAATGTTGTTCACTTAACACATTTTGTTTATTTTTTAAATATTTTTAATTTATAGATTTGAAAATTTTTTCCATATTTAAGCGTTTTCTTTAAATAAGGCGAATTAAATATTAGGAGATTCTAAGCAACATGACTTTATTTGATTTTATAGAACAATATCGGGAACAAATTATTTTCTTCATTTTGGGTTTTATAATTAGCATTTTTTATCTAACTTTCTATTTTCATTTTTCAATTTTAACGATTTTTTGTTTTCAGCGATTTTTTTCGTTTCAGCGATTTTAGATTTGCGGTGAAGATTTTCAAATTTTATCCAATTTTTTTATTTGAAATTGTTAATTTATACATTTAAATGATTTTTTTATTGAACATATATTTTCGATTTTTTTAACGATTTTTTGCGAGTTAATTAATTTAATAATTTTTTTCCCATTTTGAATTTTTCACACATTTCATTTTTTACAAATTTTTAGACTGTGATATTTTTCCATTCAAGCGTTTTTATTTATTTAACTTGAAGACCCGTCAAATTTCGTTTTGCCAAAAAAAAAAAAAAAACAATTTGGGCGTTTCTGGCCTTAAGCAAAAATTACTGTTTTGTTATCATACGATTTAAAAAGAACATGAATAATTTTATTTTGCTTTCTATGGGATGTATCTCTCCCCCTGGTCATATCCGTCCTACGTTTTGTCCAGTAAAACAGTTCCTTGAGAAAGTAGTTAGGAACTAATTAGGGAACTCTCGCTGTTATATTTCATTAGATATTCGATAATAAATATTTTCTTTGTATGGAAGATACCCTTCCCCCTGGTCCTATCGGATTTTTGTATAGCTTACTTAACTTACTTTCGGGTATATTGAGATTATTCTGTGAAAATTTCCTCCAAATTGATCCAGCCATTTTAGAATCCATACATTATGAACATACATACATACATACATACATACATACATACATACATACATACATACATACATACATACATAATACATACAGACACACATCCTATTTTATACTGTTGTGGGAATTTATGTGATTGTTTATCATATTTTCAAAATTTTAGCGCTTTTTTATTTAAGCGATTTTTAAGATTTTGAACTTTCACCTCTTATTTTTTATTTTGTTAATACCATTAAAATAGCGCTAAAATATTATATTCTTTGCAAAAATGTTAACAATGGCTAAAAAACTAAAAATCAAAATGTCGCTTAAAAAACGCTTAAATGTTAACATTTATTTTCAACAAATTTTTAAAATTTTAAGTTGGAAAAAAACTAAATTAAATTTAAATTATTCAATATTTTAACACTTTTTATATCTTTTACATTAATTTGCAATTTTTTAGAAATTTTCAAAATATTTTTTGAAATTATTTTTTATTTCGCTCTGGCATCTCTTTTCCTTCGAATTTTTTTCAAAATTTGTTTAAAAACAAAACACCAACAACAACAATCAACGAAAAATAAAAAAAGCGAAAAAAGAAATAAAGTCTTTTTTCCGACTTGTTAGTAATGAATATTTAGTGGATTTTGCCTAAAAATCCACCAACAATAAAATGAAAAACTCATTAAATCAATTTTTATAGAAGTCACCAACAACCTTTGGCCCCGTCACTCATTTGTTCATTTTCTGTTGTCTTTTATTTTTCCTCCACATTTTTTATTACGTTTTTTATGATTTTTATGATGATCTTGTCATAAAGTTAAAAAAACAAAATACATTAAATACCTTCAGTCCAATAGACGGAACTTTGGTTACAACAACAACAAGAAAAAAGAATGAAATAGAAAAAACATAAACTAGCAGCACGTGGGTGAAATGGTTATTAGAATGATGATTACAATGAAACGTATTCTGCCACAAAAAAAAAAAAAAAAAAACAAATTTGAGATTATTTTAGAGAGCTGCAGCAGCAGCAACAGCTTTATAAGATGCTGGCAACATTTTGATGCTGCAACGTTGCAGTATATTAAAAAAAAGATACTTTTTATTTCAGTTTTTTTATGCCCTCCACCATCGCAAGTCGTGAAGATTAACTTTGTCATTTCGTGTGTAACTCTAAGAAGAAATCATCTCAGGCCATACAATTTATATATCGCCCATTTGCTGCAAGATAGTCATAACACAAAAAAATTACTTTTTCTGTAGACGTATTTTCAATTTTTTGAAAGCAAAATATTTCTTGGATGTTCATGAAAAAATACAATGTAGACCTAAAAGCTAACGATGTGCAATTGGAATAATGCCTTATTCCGGTTCCGCGGGTCCTTTCAGAAAAATTTGCCTGATAATAAAATACATTATTTACTATGGACTACTAATGTTAAGTTAAAAATTGCGTATTTTGAGTTATGACGACTTTGCAACAAATGCAAATATATCGAATTAAAATTTGAGTCGATTTTGCTATGTCCGTCTGTCTTTCCGTCTATCTATTTACCAGTCTGTTTTTCCGTTTCTCTGTCTGTTGTTGGCATCTACATTAACTAATAGAGCTTAATGAAATTTGGGCTGAGTATTTGCTATAAACCTGAGAGTCCTATTTTAAACCAAAAAAAAAAAAAATCGGTTCAGTATATTAAATGATATAGACCGATATCTGAAGAAAAATAAAATATTTTCGACAATTTTTCAATCATAAATCGACAAATTAGAATTAAGTTTTGCTATAATTTTGTACTTCATTAACAAAATTGGTTCTGTTTAAAAAACGTTATAGTCAAAAAAGAACCAATTTAATGATTCCGTGTTACATTAAAGAACAACTTTTTTATATTGTGTACTTCTCTAAGTGTGTATGTATGTATGTATGTATGTATGTATGTATGTATGTATGTATGTATGTATGTATGTATGTATGTATGTATGTATATATGTATGTATAAAACATAACGTATTAACTTCACAACCATTTATGGTGAAGGGTATTGAAGATTCGGCATAACCGATTATACCATTCTTACCATTTTTTTGTTCAAATTCTATTTGTTTTTCTTATTTTCCTTTAGTTATATTTGAGTTGTCCGATTCTTTCCATTTGTAGAATTTCCAGACGTTTTGAAAAAAATCACGTCATAAAAAAAATCATCTTAAAATTTCAGTTAAATAAAAGAAATTAAATTTTACAAAAAATAAAAAAAAATAGTTTTATTTGAGAAAACAATTTACATATTTAAAATTGGAGCAAAACGTGACATGATTTAAGTATGATCACTTTTTTTTATTTTTGTATTTCAGTCACTTCACTTAACAGTCATTATTTAGTCTTTTTTCTCGGTTTTGGTTTTGTCATTGTCGTTGTTGGCTGCAATTAAGAATTGTGTTAACAAATTAAAGTTAAAGAAAGTAAATATAAACTAGATTTAAATTAATTGTCTGCATGAGTATTTAGTTATGGATTAATTACAATTATCGTCATTATAACTCGATTTAGAGTTTAAAGAAATTGTTTGGGAATAAATTAGTGAATTAAAATTTGTTACGAATTGAAAGTTGAATTTAAGAATGAAATTAAAGGAAAACAAAATAAAATTTAAAATTAAAATGAGTTTTGAACTCTAAAATGTGTTGAACATTTAAATAGAGAAAACTTAATTTAACCCATTTTCAAAGCACTACCCGAACCTGTTTAGATAAAGAATTGACATTTACTATGGCGCTTATTTAAGTAGCCCAAATTAAATTGGGCGATTTTTGCCTTTATGGAGGAAAAACATTACCGGAAATTCAAATTTATTGATTTCACCATAAAATGACAATTCAAGCTGAATGAGTAAGAATGCTATATTCGGCTATGCCGAATCTTTTATACCCTCCACCTCAAATGTGTGTGAAGTAAATACATTATGTTTCATACATACACACTCGCACTCATTCACAAGCGTATAAAATATATGAAAGTTTTTCTCAAATATAACACAGGCATTAAGTTCTTCGCTTGAATTTAGAGGTTACCTGAGATGTAGGTCTATATCTATTTATATACTAAACCGATTTTGCTGGTTTTAAATGGAAAACTTCCTAAGACCATAACAAATAATCAGGCCCAATTTCATTGAGCTTTGCCGATTATTGTGGATGTGCCCTGGAAAATATTGAAATTTAGAACTGCTTATTTGATCTTAATCACATTCCAATGAGACGGATCTAAACTGGTGTATAATATACACCACCTTTTTCAAATACGTTTAAAAATTTTGATGTCATTAGTTAAAGATTAATATGGTTCGAATTAAGCCGGATGGGATGGAATTAAGGTGTAACTCTTAAAAGTCCAACCATGGAGTATTAAAACCGTAAACTTTGTTAGTTTTTGATATTTATATGCAACAGACCTAATGTTTCAGCAATCGGAACTATTGTGAGCAAATTTCCTGAATTAAGGTTGAACCACTCTTTACTAGACTTACTAGAGCAGTCATTTACAGACCAATAATGGATGGATTCTAAAGTAATTCTTTAAAATAACAAAAGTCGATAATTCACAATAGGAAATATAAGTCACAATAAAAAATTTGTGTAAAATTGATAATTGACTACAAGATTTAAATGTCAGTTCCGGAGAACTTATTTTTTCACCACAAAAGGTGAATAGGATATATTAACCACCCTTGTCGACGATTTAGCTCTGTCCGTCTGTCTGCGTTTTGCACTCAATATGGCCTAGATATTTGATATTGTCCTTATAGATCGATATCCAATAAACCGAGACAACTTCTAAGGTCAAGTAAAGTTCTTTCGAAAAATTGTTAAATATAAATCGATCAATTGGAAAATTATTAAAATCGGTTCAGTATATACATGTTATATATATGCAAGAAAAACTATTATATATTGTATGCTTTTAAGTGTATATATGTGAGAGTGTGAGCAATGAAGATTCTTTATTGACTCCTAGTAGCTAGTAAAGTAATCAATCAGATAGATTTTTCAAATTTAAAGATTTGATCTTTTATTATTTTCTTAACTTATAAAATTTTCAATTAATTTAAAAAGTTAATTTAAAAATTATATTAAAAGTAAAACAACGTTTTAATACCAAGTTTAGACGTTAAATGGTTAATCTAATACTTAAGACAAAAGAACAAGTCATATTAACTAAAAAAAGCTCAAGTATTATTAACTAAACTTTATATATAATTTTTTCTTCATCTGAGCAGTTGATTTTATATCAACTTTGTAGTTTTTGTGTCACTTTGTGTTTCGGCATCTTTTTATTGTTAAAACAATTAAAGTTTTTGTCTTTGTTGTTTTTTTTAAGGTTGTAAGAATCTCATTAAAGACAAGTTCAGAGTCATGTCAAAAAATTTGTCATTTTACGTGTAAATACAAATACTTTGTATGAAGTAGAAAAAAAGTGTTTTATTAAGGAAAAAAAGGAAGTAAACGAAAAAATTTTAACAAGAAAATTATTTAACATTTTTTTTTGCAATTTTTATTTAAAAATTTTGATTTTAAAATTTGTAGTGGAAAATACTTTAAGAAAAATTTAGTTTTTGTGAAATTTTCTTTTGGTTACATACTTTAAAGTCTTTTGTTTTAAGCTGCCAAGATAATTTGCTGTTGATTTGTTGAACTCGCCGCAGTATTTAAATGAAATTATATTTGAAATATGAGTTCCAGTAAATAAAATGAAATTGTCTTTACAACAAGTGTTTTCAAATTAAATTGTATTTATGTTTGTATGTGTGCATGTATGTCTGTGTATTTTAGCAGAGTTTAGTGGTTCAAAGACAAAAATGTGTTTAAGCCAAGTTTACTAAAAAGAAACTTGAACTCCTACTTATTAGTGCTAGAAAAATGTTTGCTTACAAAAACAAGTAAAAAAGTAAGAGTCGATTAAGACCGACTATATATTACCCTTCATGATGGCGTAGACGTGGAAACCTTTGGACCAACACTTGTAGACAGACGGATGGACCGACATGATTAAAACGATCTAAAAAGTGATTCCAATTCGATCAGTATAATTGAAAATAGTTGTAGCAATGTATTTTTGTCCGTTACATAAATCTGCATATCCTTATAAAAACCACTTATGCCGGTGTAGGGTGTACATATGAAAAATAATGAAAATTATAAAAAAAAGAAATAAACTTGTTTTTTTGATAAATTATTGTTAATGTTGACATAATTTATTTAAAATTAAAATAACTATTATTTTTTAGTTTTTTTTTTAGTTTTCTGTTCTTTAGTTTTTATTATATTTAACTACAGTTATTTAATTTGTTTTGAAAACAAACCAGATACTGGAAAAAACCCAAAATTTTCAAAACTTAATTTTTTGTTCAAATTCTGTTTAACAACAAAAGAATTTTTGAGGTTTTTTTTTAACAAATAAATTAACAATAAAAGAACCAAAACTTACAAAACCAAATGTCTTGTTAAGAATTAAAATAATATTAACCTTTCTGAATCCAACAAAAAAAGCTTAAATCTGGCCACAAACATGACAGAATAAATTATCTTTAGAATCTTGTAAATTCCTGATAACGTAAACTTAATTTTTATTTCTTACAACTTTTTTTTTTTTTTTGGAAAACAAATTAAAATCTTCAATTTTCAGGGCATTTTGATGACACCTCAATAAATAATGTCATAATTTTAAAAAGACATATAAATATTTTTATTGTTACATTTTATGGTTTATTAACTTATTAAAAATTCCAAAAAAAAAAGAAAAATTGTTTAAATGAAATAAAAGAATAAAAGAAATAAACTGAACTATTTTTCCTAAATAACATAATTTTTCAAAACATCTGGTTTGTAAATAGATCCATTGTCTCTTGGGCCTATCAAAACATTTGTGGTCTATTTTAAAATTTTGTTAAAATTTAAATAATAATGAAAAATAATAATAATTTTATTACAACATGTTTTTCATATAAAATAATCTGCATAAAAATTATATGAAAATTTGAATTATTTATTATTACAACACAATAAATAATTTATTTAAATTTAGTTTAAAATTATTTTTAAAAAATATACAAATTTTTAACCGGATTTTTTGGTTTATTGAATTTAAATTTTTTTTGTAAAAGGTCGAAATTTTTGTAAAAAATTTCGCATTTTAATTAAAGATTTAAAATTCAATCAAAATTTAATAAAAAATATAAAATTTAAGCAAAATGATTAATTTAGATTTTTTAACAAAAAAAAAAAATTTAAGAAATTTTTAATTTTTTTGAAAAAATTTCAACTTTAAGAAAAAATAAATTTTTAGTGAAATTTTAAATTTTTGAGAAATTTCTACTTTTTAAAAAATTTTTCAATTTTTTACAAAATTTCATTTTTTTAAATTTCAATTTTTTTCGAAAATTTAATTTTATTAGAAAATTTAATATTTTTTTAATTTAATTTAAAAAAAATCAACTGAAAGAAATAATAAAATTTTTGTGAAATTTTAAATTTTTGAGAAAATTTTTACTTTTTACAAATTTTAAATTTTTTACGAAATTTATTTTTTTTTTAATTTCTTTTTTTTAGAAAATTTCATTTTTTTTTAGAAATTTCTATTTTTTATTATTTTTTTTTTGCCAAATTGCAATTTTTTGAAAAAATAACAAGTTTTTTTTTAAATTTCAAATTTTTAGACAAAATTTTATTTAAGTTCAGTTCTAGTTTAGTTCCAGTTCTGTTCTTGTTCAATTCTAATTCAGTACCGGTTCTAGTTCTGTTCTAGATCAGTTTTAGTTTAATTCTAGTTCTTTTCCAATTCAGTTTTAGTTCTGTTCCGGTTCATTTCTAGTTCGTTTCTAGTTCAGTTCTGCAAAAAATCTAATTCTTATGTTTTATTTTTTTATTTTTTGGAATTAATTGGAATAATTTAAGTCATTTTAAAAAATTATCGTTCAAGGGTTAATGAATTTCAAATTGCTAAAATGGTTCCCTTTGAAATTTAAATCCTTCAAATTATCTTTCTCTGTCAGTCACTTCAAAAATATTTGTTTACATTTTCAGTACAAAAAAAACAAAAACTAAATTGTAAATAAAATTTATAATTTTCTTATTTATCGAAACAAATCGTCTGAAATGTTGGCCCTAAACTTATTAAGAACTCAAGTCAAACAACATTTTCAAAGGACCAGTAAGTCTGGCCAATTTTCAAATCAATTTCAAATAAATTTAGAAATTTTAACTCAAACTATTTTAGATTTCATACAAATACGTAGCAAAGCCAGATTTAAAGATGGTGGAGAACATGCGACCCTTAATGATATGCCCATTCCTGAAGGTTGTTGGAAATCCAATCATGCTCGTACACAAAATCGTTATATGATGGTATTATTAAGTGGTATTGCATCATTTATTGGATCCTGGGTATATGTAGGTATCGATAGGAAGGGAATGGAATGATTTAAACTCTTTATTTTCAAATGATTTCTATTAAAGATAGCAAAATGGGGAGAAATGGAAATGAATTATTCTGTACCTGATTATCCTTATGAAGAGGAGGAAGAAGGGAAAGAAAAGAAATAACTAAATAAATATTTTTTAAGAGGGATGAACTTTAGTATTTGCTTGATATTTAAGATTTCGTGGTTTTATTTCTTGATCTTTTTTATCGATGAGAAAGAAATAAAACTGAAATTTGTGAAATATCAAACAAATATCGGAGGTAGAATTCCGGTGTAAAATCTTTAAATTTAAAATGTCTTTTTGTATAAATCAAATACTTCTTTTAGTATGAATGTTTTATAAATATAATTTAACTTCTATTGATGCTATAAAATTCTATTTCCATTAAATTCCAAACTGACACCTTTTTACAATTTATTTTAAGTCATTTAAATCAGTTATACAGAATTTTAATAACCCCCTAACCTGAATACCAAATATTACGGTTAGGTCCAGTTGGAGTGCTTTTCAGAATCCTAGACCAAACTGATCTGCATCCAGATCCTTAATTTATAAAATCATTTTTTACCGCCATAGATGTTTGAGGTATTTTGTAGCGTATCAAAGAATAATGTTACCTCAATTTTAAACTCAGATTCAGATTCATTTCTGAAGCGATTTTATCTGCATCCTGACTGGTTGTGTGTATGACGTTGTAAACACTTTTCAACTCGCATTTTTTAGAGGATTCTTGGTGAAATTTGTCACAGGTACTTCTTTCTTCAAGGTCCTATAGAATTTGGGTGATGATCGGTCCAATAAGTTAGGCAAATCTCTTTCAAATGTCCTCCAGGAATTGGGGTTTTAGCTGATAAAAATTTTAGATATGGAAAAAGTGAATGTATTATATTATTAGTGAAATGTATTATATAACTGACCTGTACCGACTATTAAACCCTTAATTGTTTAAATATGGCATTTTTATAGAAGTTCATAAAATGGAGTATATGGAGGACCAAGGAAATTGGAGCAAACTACACACAGAAATGATAATTTTTCTGTAAAACTCTGAAAAACTGTTATCAGGCATGTAAATTGCTTTAATATTTGTAAGGTTATGAAACCATAAAGTGAAGCTAATCCTACCTTATTTTCAGAACCCAATCCATATTTGTTTAAAAAATTCTATTAAATAACAAATGAAGCTATTCAAATTTAAAGATCGTTTCAGATATCGGTCTATAACTTCTTAAATATTGAACTGCGTCTAATGGTACTACAGAGTAAAAACAAAAAGAGTTGACAATCCATATTGAAAATTTTAAGAAAATCGATTGAACTTTCAGAGGTTATTTCAGATATCGGTCTAAAACCTTAAATCTACAAAATATAGATGATAAGACTTTAACTAAGATTTGGGTAATTATTACAATCGAGAGATACAACTTAATCTCTGTTGTTATCATGCGGAACAACAACTTATCCCGAACGGTGTTAAAAAAACTTTTTCATTTAACTGTAAATAAAACCAATTTCTATTATATATAAAAAATATATGTATTTCCTAATAAATCACCAATTTAACTAGAAATATGTCAACTAAAAAACTAAACGCCTGAATAAGTTTTCCAAAGGCAAAAAAAAAAACAAACCCTTTTCCGAAGCAACAAATAACCATAAATGGTATTTATAACAGTTTTAACTATATAAACAACAACAACATTAAATTTCTATTATAAATATTTTCCATAATAAAATGAATCAAAGTTGTTGTTTGTTGTTATTGTTGTTGTTGTTATTAAAAAAATGTGTATTAAAATCGTAGTAATTTGTAGCCTTAAACATTTCTGCACACTGAAGCGTTACAAAAATGTTACATTTTACGCTTGATTACATGGTTTTTTTCTATTTTCTACTATTTTTTTTCGAAACCCACATTTGAACCAACAAAAAAAAAAAAGAAAACTTAAGAGTGGAAAATTGTAGCTGAAAATATACCTGTAGCTATAGCAGCAACAGCAGCATCACCAGCTACGGCAGCAGCAGCAACAAAATTAAAAATAAACTGACAAAGTCATCATCAACATCTCATATGCTTCAGTTATAAAACTTTCCTACTCATCATCAACATCCTGTGGCGGTACCACACACACACACAAACACACTCACATCTACACATCATATATCCTAACAACAATAATAATAACAATCTCGGCCAACATTTTAATGTGTGCAAATGTGTAACAAACAAAAACAAATAACATGTTGTTGTACCCCAAGAGGGTGTTAAGTTTAAAGCTTCTGGTTTATAGCGAAAAAATAACACACACACACGCACACACTCAAATGCTTGTGACGCAGCCCGTTAAATATGTTTTGGGTGAAACGAAGATTCTGAGCTAAAGTGACACAATGTGTGAGTGTGTGTGTGTGTGTGTTTGACGAACAACAGGTGTTTTGTTTGTCTCAGTTTAAAACTTCACAAAATCCATAAATAAATGTATCGATTCTTTAAATTTAACGTAATCGAAATAAAATTAACTATATAAAAGCTTCAATAGCAGTTGAAAAAACTGAAAGCTTATCGGATTCTTGAAACAAAATTTAATCGTTAACTTTTTAAATCAGAAAATTATGGAAATGTTTTAACTTAAAATTAGGCTAAAACCAAGACATAAAGCTTAAATAACACTCTTAGAGCTTTAAAGAAATTGAAAACCAAACATGAATCTCGGGTCCTTCGAGTATCGCTATGCCAAAATGAAGTTTAAATAAAATCTTTTATTCATAAAACGCTTTAGAATTAAAGCTTAATTTGAGCTGCAAAAAGGAGAAAGTTTCATTTTATCATGAGCTTTTTTAAATAAATTGAAAGTAAAATACAAGTTAGCGCTTTAAATATTTTTAAAATAGAATGAAACTCTTATTTTATCGAGACGAAAAAAAACAAAATTTAAGCTTTACAATATCTTGCAAAAACAAAAAAGATAAATTGAAAAAAGAGCTTTACAAAGTTCACAATAAGAACAAACGTGTAGCTTAATATGAAAATTCAATGAAAAGTTTTATTAAAACTAAAATTATACCAAATCAAATAAAAGCTTTTAATTGCCCAAAATCAAAATAGAGCTTTAAGAAGATACACAAAAGGGATTGAACTTTGGTTTGGTACAAATTGACGTTTGGGTTTATATTGCCCTTCAATAAAAGCACAACAGAAATTATAGTAAATCTTAAATTCCATCAAATTAAATAAGAGCTTTTGGTTAAGTTAAGGAAAATAGAACTTTTGAATGATCAAATAATAATAACAGTTTTAAGATACCTAAAAGTAAAAATAGAGCTTTATAAAGTTGCACAAAAACACTAAAAGTGAGGGTTGATATAGCTTCTCAGTGATATTTCTATTCTAAAGTATAGTTTTATAAGAAATATAAAAGCTTTAAAATGTCACTTTAAGTTAAGCGAAAATAAAGCTTTAAGGAAAATAGCAATTAAGACGAAATGAAAGCTTTAAGAAAAGCTACAGTTAAAGCACAATTTAAGTTGTATAGAGTAATAAAAATAATACTAATTTAGAACTTTAAATGGGCTTTAAATTTAATATTTATGATATTTAAAGCTTTAAATAAGCCAATATTGGTATAATGAATAAGAAAGTTAATTAAAGCTTTATGATTATGAACTTTATACAAATCATCTTTAAAGCGAAATGTTTCCTTTAAAAGCTTTTCACAAATAAAATTAAATAAAAGCTTTATTATTCTTTATAAATATCTAAATTTTAAATTAAGCATTAGAGAGTGTAAGGATGAAAGAGAAACTAAATCTAGAAATCTTAAGCGAGACTTTTATCTAAAACTTTAAAGAGAACATAATTTAAAGAAAAGATGCAGCTTTTTTTGTTAGCAATAACTCAATTATTATAAGTTACAAAAAGTTTTTATATAAAATATCTGTTCATGGATTCAAATTTTCTGAATTTTAAAGCTTTTCAAAGACATAGACTTAAAATTTGAGCTTTTTTAAAAACCAAGTCTTTGAAACTGGAAAATACAGTTAAAGCTTAAGCTTTTAAAGTCAAAATCGCGATAAGTGAATTTAAAGCTTGTGAAATACAAATGAATTTCAGATAAATCTGTGATTACATTCCTTAACAACTCTGTGTGATCATAAAAGCCAAGAAGTGTTATCATAACATGATAGTGACAAGGAAAACAACAAAAATCCGCTACTAAAATCAAATCAAATGAAACGTTAAAAAATAAACTCATATTCTTTTAGTCACTTTTATTCGTAAATAGAAGATGAAAAGATCTTTTGTATCTTAAAGATTTACAAAGAAAATCACACAATCTGTAACAAACAACTTGTTTTATGACGTTTTCTTAAAAGATTATTTTCTGTTAATGTTAACTTCACTCTCCCTCTCTCTCTCTCTCTCTTTCTTCATTCTATAAGAAAAAAATTAACAGTTAAATTGTAAGTTTAAATTATTATAAAGAAGAAGAATAAAACGTGAATTTCTTTTATTTTAAAATGGAGTAAAATCTCAACTAAATACACAAAAGATAATGAACGCGACAGAGCCAATGAAGCATTTCATGCCATTTTACTATTATTTGTATCTAAGTATCTCTTGAATTTTATTTAAAAGATACATATTTACATTCTTAAGATAAACGCTTTGTCGTCTCGTCTAGCCAAACTATAAGCTTGAAAAAGAATAATGAACAAGACCGAAGATGATGCCTGATGTTGGTGATGGTGATGGTGACGAGGATGCTGTTTGACGAGCAGCAGCCAAATGATCATCATGATAATGATGAGACAACGAACAACATTCGACCGACATTAATGCTTTTGGCGGCATTCTAATTCTATATTTTTTCTCTCAAACGGTTTTATTTTCAAATACTTTAACTTTCACATTGTTGCCAAAGTGAGGAAAAGCTAAGATCGAACTTTACTTTCTGGCCTTTTTTTTTTGTTTTTTTTTGCATTTCTGAAATTTCTGAAACGATATATTTTTATATATATGAAGGTATTAACTAACTAACTAACTGGCTTTATTAAATATAAATTGAGTAGTTTATGCAATTAATTAAATTTAATTAATTGATTTATGATTGCAACATTGTATATGAATTTAAAATGTATCTGAGAAGATCACTTAAGTGATCATTGTATAGAAATGTTTGATAGATGAATGAAAGGAAAAATGATGAATTGGTTGATGAATTATTTTTTTTCGTAATAAAATCAATAAATGAAAATGTTTTCAATTAGATGAAAAGTACTTTAAAAGTACTTTAGATATGATTATAAGATCTAAGTGTTGCCATATCAATGTCACATAGAGAATGGGTTAGGAAAAGAAGTATGTAAAATTCAAAATCTACTCCGGCAATGAAAAATTTCAACGTGCAAGAAGAAAAATATCTAGATCATAAAAAAGATACTAAAGAAAAATTGAAGCAGGTATTATTCGGATGTAAAACAGCTTTATTTCTCAAGACCTCTAAAAACTACTTTGTTTAAGGGATTCATTTCCGTTTCCAGCTTCACTAACGCTAAATTATAGTGTACTCACTTCGGTAGTTTATACGTTAGGAGACCTTAAGATCACTAAATGGCAAACATATGCTAGATAGTCGCTTAAAAAGAGGCCAAAAAATAGCTGGCAACACAAAAAACTTGATGGTTGGTTAGGGTCACTGAATAAAAAAATATGCTACTGATAAATATAAATCTCACTTTTTGAAATCACTTCAAAAAAGCTGGAAGCTACACACATTTTCGGTCATTCAATGAAAAAGTGTATTAACTTTTACCACTTTATTATGTCAACTTCAAGATCACTAATAAATTGTTGGCAACACATTTACATTTTCGGCCAGTCTTTCAAAAAGTGAACAAATTTTTGCAACTGCTAAAGCAAAACTGTCAGAAGACAATAAATATGTTTCCTATGATATTTACGAATCAATTAGAAAAAAAGTTGGCAACTCAAAATAATTCCTGAAGAACTGAATACTATTTCCTAATCCTATGGAAAGATCTTGAAGAAAACTGTTAGAAAATTATGAAAACAATAAACATGAATCATAAAGAGATGGAAAATATAGTAAATGTCAATTATAAGATCACTGAAGAATGGTTGGCAATTCAAAAAGTTCCAATATTTGGTTGCCACATTTTTCGATTAGTCTTTTAAAATCAATAAAATTTTTCAAATGCAGAAGTGCGATCGACAAAGAAGCTGTCAGGAGACAAGATAAAAAGTAATGCGATATTTGGAAATCACTTTAATAAGATTGGTAACTCAAAAAAAAAAACTGGTAGTTTTAGGATGGATATACATTTTAGGCCCTTCTATGATAATGTAAATGAAATCTGTCTCCATATGATCAAAAACACCATAAAAAAGGGTTGACGGAAAAACTAAATGTCAACTATATGATCACTAAAAAAGCGGTTGGCAACGAAAATGATGTAAATTTTTTAATACTAAATAAAATAGTTGTCATTTACTGAAAAACTAAATAAAATTTTGCTGCTGAAAGAAGAACTACAACGACATAAAAATGACCAGGTGACCGTGAGGACTTAAATGGTATCTGATATTTATAAAATGGTTGGCAACTCAATTAAAATCATTATCGACTTACAATTAATTAGAAAATAGTTGAGATAATAAATGTAAACTATATATTCAATAAGGTTCCATAGTGATTAAATAACAATCGCTGCAATTTGACAAAACTTTTAATTCTTATAACAAAATTTGACCTTCCGATTAAAGTTGTCTGCAAAGGACACATTCATATTATAATGCTGAATTGCACACAAGGACAGAAGCCAAAATTGTTCTAAATGCGGCTCGAAGTTTGAGTTCATTATGATCTATAAAAGCTTAATCTGGCCTCTATCTGTCCTCCCTTTTTACCAAAGACAACTCTAGATAATTTTTTTTATTATTCAATATCAAACAAGTTGCTTTATTTCCTATAACTTTAGTACTTGATATTAATTGTTAAATACAATGGAAAAAAAAACTATTTTAGTTTTAATTAATTCTTTAGAAAAAATATTTTTTAAAACTGTCTCAAGTTGTTTTCATTTGATTTTAGCAAGAAAAACACTCTAAAGCATGACCAAATGTTTTGATGCGATTAAATGGTCATTTTTATATCTCTTAAAGCGAAATAACAGGAAAATAAAAGAAAAACTTTTTCTAACTGAATGGATTTTTAAATAAAATCGTTTTTTTTTTTTCTTTCATAAACAATTTTCATTTCATTTTTTTCTTAAGCGATTTAATTGAAAAAAAAAAAGAAAATGGAAGAAGCAAAAGCAAAGAATATCTTTTTCAATTATATGAAATGGAATGAAGAAAAAAATAATAATAATAAAATTAAAAAATTAAATATACAACTAGAGAAAGAAAATCATTTTTATATTTAATTTTAATAATTTACAGCTGCATTTTGCCCGGCCTCATCTTTAGCTTCAGCTACTTCGACTCCATTTTACAAACTTATGATCTTGGCAAATCAAATCAAATCAAATCAAAACAACACAAAATATAAACTTAAACTTCCCATAAAAATTGTAATGCATCAGCATCAGTTAGTTCAGTTAAAAGAAACATCATTATGATGAACATTCGTAATAATAACAAACAAATGAATAATGAAAAGAAACTGGACATTATCAATTGTATTTTATGAACATCATATCATATATATATGATCATATATATATTTATTCATCATCATTTTCATCAGAATCAGTATTAGCAGTAGCAACAACAACAACAATGGAATCCTCATTATCATCTGTATCATCAGTTAAGCTCGATTAACAAGTGTTTTATATTATTTATTTCATTATTTTCTTTTTAAAGCTTTTTTTTTGCCTCTACTTCTTCACATTTTATCTCCAGAGATCTCTGAGGTTCTTTGAAATGTATAAATTTCTTTGTGTTCATTATGAAAAAGCAAAAATAACAAAAATAGTGATGAAGAATTTAAGAAAAAAAAATACAAGTAAGAATGCTTTATTATTCAGCCAAGTCGAATCTAAAATACCCTTCACTAAAAATAGGTATGAAGTAAATACATTATATTTCATACCTACACACTCACAGACGTATACAATATATACTAGTTTTTCTTAAATATAACACAGAACGCTTAAAGAGTCATAAAGTTAGTTCTACTTTTGACTATAACCCTTTTTTTACAACTGAACCGATTTTGATTTTAAGAATTTTGGGAATGGAATGAAGTTCATTTAACTTAATATTTTGGCAAAATTTCATTTCAATTTGTCGATTTATAATTGACAATTTTACAGAAGATATTTGCTTGAACTAAGTGGCTGTCTCAGATATCGCTCTATAGCTTTTAACATACTCAAAAGATTTTGCTGCTTATAAATAGGAAACTTTTTAGGACTGTAAGAAATTTTCAGGCCAAATTTCATTGAGCTCTCTCAGTTATTGTGTATGAGAGCGTGCCAACAACAGACTGTCAGACGGGCATAGCTAAATCGGCTCAGATTTTGATTTTAGATTTTTCATACAAATTTCTCGATTTATAATTGACAATTTTGCGAAAGTTTTTTGCTTGAACTTATAGAATGCTGCAGATATCGGTTTATATCTTTTAATATTGTGAACAGATTTCGCTGGTTTTAAGTAGGAATCTTCTCAGGACTTTAGCAAATACTTAAACCGGATTGCAATGAGTGTTGTCAATTATTGTGGATGTCAGCTTGCCAACAACAGACAGACGAACATAGAGAAATCGACTTAGATATTAATTAAAGAGTCTAAGATGATTCCCTTTTAGCGTTACACACGAAATGACAGATGTGTAACATACCCTCTACACCACTTGTGGTGGTGAAGGGTATAAAAGAAACAAATTAAAATCTCAAGAATTTGAATCACTGTTATTGTTTGTTATTTGAGATGCTTTTTTCATTAATTCTTTTATTTTTTTTAATATTTTTTTTCAATTGAAAAGTGCGTGTTCTAAATGCATTTTATAGATCATCTTTAATATACATTATTTTCTTGTGTTCAACAAAACAAATATTATTATTTTCAATTTATTTAATTGGATTTCAAATGAATAAAAATTCGTGCACATAAAATATTATTTTCTGTTGATGTTATCGGAAACAGAATATAAATTGTAATTGAAAATTCTGAAAGGGAAAAAAAACTGAACGAAATTATTTTGCAAAAAAAACAGATGAAATAATTTACAAAAATAAAATGAACAGATTTAGAGCAAAATTGATTAAAAGAAAAAATTTAAGAAATTTTAATTATTAAAAAAAATACATATCGCTCATTTGCAGCAAAATGGTCATAACTAAAAAATATATTTTCAAAAGTTTTAATTTGAATTTTTTGACGGCAACAAATTCTTAGAATTTATGAATGAAAAATTGAAAAGTGGCTAATTTTAGGAAAACTGCAATGTGATCTACAAAACAAATGATCTTTACTCGAAATAATTAATTAATTAATTTGATTAACATATACGATCTTCTCTTATATATAAATATTTCCTTCATGAAAATTTGTTAAATTATAAAACAGCTTCTTAACTATAAACAGCTGAAGCTTAGTCGAAACTTGCGTTTCTGGAGTTATGATGATCTTGCAGCAAGTGAGTCATATATTGAATGTTAGAAACATTGAAATAAATTCAAGAAAAATTAAAAAAAGAAATATTTTGAAAACTGTGTATCGAAAAATTTGGTTCATTGGTTGTCTGCAATATTGTCTTAACTCAAAAAATACGTATCTTACTAATATATTATAACGCACAAATATAGTTTTATTCATTGAAATGTAATGAACAAATTACTTATTATTTTTCTCCAATTTAAGATATCGCATGATTTCATTCGAGTTTAAATTAACTTTTTGAGATATGACATTCTTGCAACAAATGGCCAATATGTGAAATTTAATAATTTGAAAACGATTAATATTTAAGTAATTTTTACCGTTAACCTAACTTTATGGAGACTTTTTGTAGCCGCCTCAGTTACCTCCTTTAAAAATGTTCCATATTTTACAATAACACTTTTCTGCCCTTAAGGAATACTTGATGTATGTTAAAGTGTCTGGAGTTATAAAATTTGAGCAATTTTCGGAAGTAGAAGTTGTATTTGGTCTATAGGAATTTGTGGACAGATTGTTATGGTATTTCCTGGTTATATGAAACATAAAGATACAGAATATTATCACGATACAAATATTTTTTTTAAATCTATGCACTTCAAGGCGATCTTTTGTGAATCGATACCCTTGAAACTTGGCATGTCAATTATATAGAATTATTTGCGCCAAATTCATTTAAAATATTTGTATCTTTTATGAATTTGAAATCACATTGTGGTTGAACATTTGAATGGCAGCTACCTGAGGTATTGGAGCAAACATCTCCAACTTTATGATTATTTTAAACTGCAAACGGTTTAGAATCAAAACAAATCTGGCAAAATTTTCGAGTGCGATTTTAATTTGATCCAATTAAATATATAAACTTTTTAAGTCGCTGTCATGTTAAGTACCTCAGATCATCTTCCTGTTAAAATTGAGTCCTGAATGTCTACCATCAAAATGTTATTGTTAAAAAATAGTTAAAGCCGATATTTGAGCAACCCTAAAACTTTTTATTAAATAAAAATTAAAATAAAATGTTAAAAATATGTTAACAATAATGTGTGAGTTAGAATGTACATTTCTCAGCAACCTTTGGTTACTGTTTTGACATTGAAAATCATTTTAGCATCTATTATTTCATGATCGTAATCAAAGTTCTTACAATACAATTGCAAGTGATTAAGTCTCTCATTAGACATACACAAGTATTTGATTGCCTCACTATGATACACCTGATGGCGATATAATGGTTGAATGCATTAGAGTGTATTTTCCAACTATATTGAATCGAATGATTTCGACTTTTCGACATCTTTTGCCACCTAATTGTAGGGATCGTTGTAGGTTCTTAACATATGGTTGAACTATGGGGTTTAAAATCAATTAGGTTCAAAATTTTAGTTATTGCTGTATTTAATGGATTTTTCATAAAAAATGGACTTGTTGTGTAACCGGATGTTTTTACTGCATTTTTTGAATTCTTTTTTATTGTATTTGTTTTAGTTATTAAGAGTAATTAAATGTATAATTTTGTTTATTTTACTAATTAATTGTATTAATTGTATTGTATTCTTCTTCTATTTCAGGTAAATATTTTGAATTATTTTTAAAACAAACGCAAATAATGACGAAATGTAAGTCTTTTTTTGTATTTGTTAAACTAATTAATTTGTAAATATTATAATTTTAAAAAAGTTTATGTTTTAAATATTTAGTTCTAGTTAGTTAATGTTTAGTAGTTAATTAACTACCCAGCAGTTTTGAGAGCTAACTTGAAGATAGACTACAACTGGCATTATTTAGGGTCCAAAAAGAAGATTTTTAAACTCATTGGAGAACGATATTGATAAATTACTAATAACTTAACTTTGAGCTAAACAAATAATTAAGCAATTTTTTGGTATTATTGTTATTGTAGCGTAAAAAAGAATAAAATGTTATAACAAACAAGTTAAAGTGTTACATTCGGCCGTATCGAATTTTTTTATACCCTTCACCTTCTTTTATATGTAATTTTTTTATTTAAGCAACGGACTTAACATTTAACATTAAGTTCCCGTTATAAAAAGGGATTTCATAGCATTAGCACTCGTAGAAGAAGGACAAAATAACAGCCACCACTACTATAGCCTTTATATGAGTCTACATTGGTTCTCTAGAGCACTCAATATTCATCAAAAAATGATTCAGAACCCGAGTCTTTTTCGCTTAACCTAAAACAATAAAAGTATAAATATAAAAAATAATTAACAACTCGGTTATTTGCGGGCCGAATTCGACAATTTAGAAACCCAAAATTCAGAAAGAAATATTAGCTGTTCTTTCTGCATCCATATATCCCATAGGAGGTTCAAAATATAACGTTTGATGTACATATCATATATGTTAATTATAGATCAGCTTCATAAATTTGATTTCAACCGATAACAAATGGACAGACAGAGTAAAATCAATTTCTTTTTCCATACCGATCCAGAATATATATTAAACCCCCAATATGTATATATTGGGAGTTTAAGACGAAAATTGTGAAAATTACAAACGGAATAACAGGTGAAGGGTATAAAAATAGTTAAAGAAAAAGTTTAGTACAAAGAAATTAAATGAAACAAATGAGAATGCTGTATACGGCTATGCCGAATTTTCAATACCCTTCACCATAAAATGCGGGTAACTAAATACATCATGTTCTGTATATACACACTCACACATACACTCACAAACGAATACAATATAAAAATATTTTTCTTAAATACAATGCAGGATTAGTTATACTTTTGGGTATAACTTTTTTTCTACTGAACCGATTTACATCATTTGTTGGAATGATAATGAGGTGCATATAACTCAATATTATGATAAAATTTCATTCTAATTTGTCGATTTATAATTGAAAATTTTATAGATGATCTACTCTTAAATTTAAAGACTGCATCAGATAATGGTCTATATATAGTAATATACTGAACAGATTTTGCTAATTTTAAATAAGAAACTTCTCAGGATTATAACAAATACTCAGGTCGAATGTCATTGAGCTCTATCAATTATTGTGACAGATAGATATAGCTAAACCGATTTAGATTTTGATTTGATGCAAGAATATATAAATATACACTATAGAGTCTCAGATGATTCCTTCTTAGCATTACCTATGCGAAGACAAAGTTAATATACCACTTGTGGTGGTGTAGCGTATAAAAAGCACAAAACAATGAAACGTTTTTAAAACCTCATCTAATTTTAAATAAATAAAATAAAAATTCACCAAAAAAAAACGCTGCTCTTAGTCATTCTTTAGAATTAATACAATAACAATAAAGTACGAAAACGAAATATATGGAATCAAATTCAGAATATGAATGTATATACAAATCAGACATATTTCTTTAGTTTTTTTTAAGATGCGAACAAAATTTTTCGTTAACAGTCTTTAATTGTATTTGACTTTCAAACACAAAGAATTATGGACGGACTGACAGACAGACTCGGGCATACAAAAGCGTTTATTGTTTAAATTTTATTTCAAAAGTTTATTTAATATTTTGGAAAACTCTTTTATAAATCTTTTGTTAGCAAAAAATATTATTTATTATTTCAAATCACAATCAAATTGAGAACGTTCGAATGTTTGTTCTTTTATTTTTCGTTAAAGAATTAAAAGAGAAATTTAATAAAAAATTTCTTTTTATTTATTGTTGTTGTTTGAAAATTTATATTGTTATTATTATTAACAGAATTTATTAAAATTGTGTAAATAAATTTTATTTTTCCCTTAAAAATTTAAGTTTAAAATAACGTTTTTAAACAAAGAAATTGTTTTAAACCAGAAAAGAATTTTAATTAATTTTTTCAATAAAAATAAAAAATAATTGCAAATAATGCAAATATTTTAATTAATTTATTTGTTTTATAACAATAAAATTATAAATCAGCATTATCTTAATTTGTATCTATGATCAAATATTCTCTAGAATAATAAATTGAAATTGAAATGAATTAATTCTCAGAGATTTAAATTTTAGAAATAAATTAAAAAAAAGCTTTAATTGTTGACAACAAATGCTGAAAGCTGAAATAATCTATTACCAGGTAATAGTAAGTCATAAGGTAGATACACAAAATAACATAAGTAAAAATGTTGTAGTCGATCTTGATAACGTTCTACACTAAAATTTTCGAGAGCTCAAAAAGAAAGAGAAAAAGACCGAAGAAATCTTAACACAAGTTTGGCTTCTGAACTTTTTTTGGAATCAATATTTAAATTATTTATATTTCATTTACATTTAAAAATTCTGACACACTGTGTTCACATGAAAAATGATTTGGAAATAAATCGGAAACTTTTGAACGTCTAGTCCGATTTCTCAAATTTCAAACAGTGATAGCAAATGTTAAGCATTAAAGCTTTTATTGAAAGCATTTCCATAGGTTTTCAATAAAGGACACCTCGGTTTATAATTTATTTGAAACGATCCCGATTCCTTAAGACTTTTTTGTTTATCTCTTACAGTTTAAAAGATTTAAAGCTTTGAAAATTGTTAAATTTCACTTTTTTGTCGATCTTAGAAAAGTGGCTCTAAATTTTATCCGATTATTTTCAAATATATTTTGTTTTTGTAAGAAGTAATGAAAAAAAAATTGTAAAGAAAAAGAATTTTAAATTGTATTGATGAAAAAAAGTTATAAAAAAGTTATAAAAAGTTATAAAAAAATTTATAAAAAGTTATAAAAGTTATAAAACTTTAATTTTAATTTCAAAAACTATCGATTTTTCGCCAATTATTTGACAAAAACAAAGTATTTACACATGTTTTGAGTTATGAAAACTTTTTCTGAAGTACATTTTTACATTCGTTTAAAAAAAAGTAATTCATGGACTTTGGTTTAATCCCAAAAAAGTTGCAAAATGAAAAATTATAGAAGAGGAAAAGCTTCGATAAATTTACACTCAGCCTAATGTGCTGTAATCTTCTGCTATTGGCGTGCCAAATTTCATACAGAGTTCTATCCAAAAAATGTCGATTCTGCCTCACTGTGCAATTGCGCATCTCATAGAAATATGAAAAATAACTAAATATAATTGAGTCCACTTCGGCTTTGGTTTTTAATGTATGTATGTAAGTATTTCATATGGAACAGGAAGGTTGCTCATTTTGTACAGAAAAACTTAGTGGAACATTATTTGATAACAAAATTTATTCAAGTTCCAAAAATGTAAACATTTTTACTTAATTAAAAAATAACATTAATTTATATTAAAATAATAATAAAATCTAAACAAATAATTTTATTTATTTGAAATTTAACTGTAAAAACTTGTCTTAAAATTAGAGAATAAAAAAGATTTCCATTTTTTCTTAAGGAAATACCCAAAAATTCCAATCCGTATAAAAGTGTTGAAAAATTTCATCTCTTCGGTTAAAATAGCTCACCCTGTCATTATGAAAGGCATCCAGTGAAAATTACTTTTTATTGAATTTAGCTTAAATAAGCAGTTTTACAACTAAGATAATTTCAAATCGATCCCCATTAATAAACCAAAGAACAAAAAACCAATTTAATCTAATCAGATATATTCCCCTCTTTTTTAAAAATAAATCCAAAGAACTTCATTTTAATACAACATTTAAATTTATTTATGATTCCATCAGAAATTTTATTTAGCACTAGAAGTTCAAGCAAACTTTGTTTTACAAAAAAAAAAAAAAAATGTTGCTTGGTATGGGCGATACACCTCTCCCTGGTTGTATTCGTCCTACGTTCTCTTCAGTAAAACAGTTCCTTGAAAAAGTTGTCGGGAACAAATTTTCACAGTAATAGTTCATTAGATATTCGATAATCAATATTTGCTTTGTATGGGGGGAACATCTCCCTCAGATCCTATCGGAATTTTTTTTAGCCTATTTTGGGATCATTCTGTGAATTTGATCAAATTTGGCCCAGTCTATACGTCAAATATTTTTACAAAATTTCGGGGCCCACAATAAGCCATTTAAGGTAAAAAATCAATGAAAAAACTAGACCAAAATATGTTAACAATTTCTTATGACCTTTATATCTCTGAAACTATAAGAGATACCCTACACAAATAAATATATTTTGTAGATCTGAAATTAATTTTGCCAATTTACATACTAACTTTGGAAGCCTTTGGAAGACCATCCTGACCAGTTGGGAACATGTTCTCTCCCAAATAAACTTAAAAGTATTTCAGCTTGAACTTTGTAAAATATGATTTAAATATCTCCAAAATTTCAGAAGTTACAGAACTATTTCCAAAAAAAATTGTTTCAGAATATTTCGTGTGATCTAATAAAGTTGAAAGAACTAAAAAGCAAAATTGTTACTGAAAAAGCTGTTTTTTTTTGCATAAATACAAGGAGAGCAAAAAGTAAACTTCTCTTTTTAAAACTCTTTTTTTTAAATTTTCATAACTTTTCCATTAATTTTCGCTTATTTAAGCAAAATACCAAGAGAAAGTCTACCTTGACCAATATTTTTAATCATTTTTACATTTTCATCATATTTCCTACAACAGCATTTGTTATTTAATTAATTGCTTAGAAACATTTAATTAGTAGGCCGTATTAAGTGAGAGAGTGAGAGAGATAGAGAGAACCAATCAAACATTAACAAATAACTTAAAAGCTCATTAGGGGGGTAATTAAAATTAAAAACGAACTTTATTTCTTGTTATTCAACAATTTAAAAACGAAACGTTAGAATTGAAATTAATGAAAATTTCCTTGGAAAATTGAAATTTTCCTCTGCAACAAAACGTTTTCTTATGCTCTTTTTTTCACTATTTCGTTTTAATACCTTTTTTGTTATAAGAAAAAATTATATAAAATATTTGTTTGTTTTCTTTAATTCTTTTTAAATGTTTAAATAAAATACAATTAAATTGTTAATACGAACATGTAAGTTGTCTTTGTTAATGATTGTTATTGTTATTAGAGAATGAAGAGAGAGAGGGAGAGAGGAGGAGAGAGAGAGAGAGGAAATAAGTTAAGTGAAACAATTTACAATGCGAACCACATTCTTAAATCAATAATGTGGTACTTGCAGTTAAATGAAAATTCCATCTCATCACATTTCATCACATCACATTATCACACAAACAAATGCCACAACAACTACAATAACAGCAATATGTACGTTGTAGCAATATGTACGTTGTAGTAAAAAAGCATTATTACCTCTAGTGTTAAGTACGAAATATTAGTAGTGAATTGGTATTTAAAGTGCGCATGCGAAATGCATTGAACGCTTAGAAAAATTGCAAGAGACCGATCGAGACTTTCATTCGTTTAACTTCGGCTTAAATCTTTGTTTTCACTTTTATCGGTTAAAATTAATCCAGTGCATATTTGACTTTTATTTCAGTGGAATCAGAATTTTTAATTATTTTTTCAAAAGAGCAAAGATCACATAGATTCTTGTGAAGAAAAACAGTTATAATTACATTATTCACTTTTCATGATCATCAATTATATGTCATGATCAATGGCATTAAGATTTTTTTCTATACTTCAAAAAAAAATGTCAAGTTATGCAAATTTGAAAAACCGTTAATTCGGGAAGACATTCGTTTAATTGCTGTCTATATCCGCACTCGGTCCTTAAACTGTGGAAGACAACGATTATTTGCATGCAGCAATTGGCATCGTAATTAGCCTCGAAAGGATCTTTCAGTTATTGTCAATATTTCCATATGAACTTCTATTTCTGTATGAAAAGTTTTTAACCGGAGTTATTTCACCGGAATTCTCTATTCTATTTAATTTTAAGTTCTACTTTTGACTTAAAAAACTTTTGTTTCCGTTACATGGATCTTTGTAATATTTTCTTCCTTTATAATATTAAGATCGCATTAAATACGAGATCACCGAATCGTTGAATTCATTGTACCCATTTCTTAAAGACGAAGCTTCCAAAGAACCGTGTCTAAATGGGACAAGGTTCTTTGGAACAAATCCGATTACGGATTCGGATCATTTGCGTATTAATAGCAAACTTGTTTTCACTAATATTTAAGTGATATAGAAAATTGTGAACCTATTCCGATTTTGTATGGCGTTTCTTGGTTGTATAAAACTGATTTCGGGAAGATATATATGTGAATAATCTCTGATATTGCATCCCGTGGAGTGTTTACAATGTTACATATAATGGCATCTAGACAAGTATCGATTCAGGATGTGATTCTGAGTCGAACGGCATTATTCGATTAATATTTTTTCGAAACACAAGATCGACTTATAAAATTCCAAAAATGCACTGGAATAAAAAATGTTCAATTCATTTTTAAGTTAACAGTTTGACCGAATTCTAATCTGCTAAAATTGTGCTTATCGCAATGCAACGATCAGCATGGAAACGATTAAAAGTAGACCCCAACACCACTCTCCTATATATTACTTTTAATGAACTAATTAATCTCTCTTAGAATCTCCATTAGAATCGTGTTTACACTCATGAGCGAAATTTTAAAAGGTTCGATCTTGGTGATCTATGCCCGATATTTGTCTTAAAAATATATCGTGTTAAATTTTAATAAAACAATGATCAAAATTATTATCCGATCATAACAAATTATAAAAAGTAACGATCGTGAAAATGATTAAATCAAAAACGATTTTATGTCGTATTTAAATTTAATTAAAGTTATTACTTGAAAATTGTATCTAGTTTTAGTGACTTATACGATCGGCCTAGAAACGATTAAAATTAGATTGTTACTTTACACTCTCATTGGTATCGATTAATCGTAGACTGACTCTCTTATTATTCTGGTTAATCTCAAAAAGCAAACAATAAAGTCCAAACTTTGTTCGATCACTTACCGATAATTCCGATATTCCTTAATTTTAACAATGATGATCAGTATTTTTTCTGGTACAATCTTTGCAAAATTCTCTTTTGTATCAAAAGAATACATTACAATCCACGTAGAGTATAATATTAATCTTTTATTATTATTATTTCAAACTATTTACATCATCATAATTATCATTCTCATTATTATACAAATAGTTTTTCAAAACATCATTATCTTTTGTATGTGAATGTTTGAATATTTGTTAGAGTTGAGAACAATTTACGTGTAATTTAATAAAATTAAATATTTTCATGTCACCATCATCATTCAAACGGATAAAAATTTATAAATCTTTCCAACACACTGAAATATCCAGATATTTCCCATGAAATTTCTTTAGAGGCATAAAAACTGAGACAATTTTAAATGGATGAGATAAACACTTGTTATTTTCACATTGAAGAGAAGGTGAATACAGATAATGAGATAAAAATTAAATAAAATTTTAATTAAAAGAAATAAAATAGATATGCTTCTATAACACTTGGTCCTGCGAACCGAATTGCATTTTTCATATTTCCTTTTAATTTTTATTTATTCAAATTTTCAATAAATTTATTAATCTCCGAAAGAAAATCGTAAATTTTTACATATTTCCTTTTAAGAACACCTGTTCATTATTGTTTTTAGTGGAAGTGAAATAAATTATAACTAAATTTAAACAACCTCCACTAAATTTACAATTTTTACATACAAACAAACAGAAAAGAAACCAAAATCAAAAAAATATCATGGAAATTAAATTTAACAAAAAAGATAAAAAAGTATCTGTGAAGTACAAAGTCAGCAAATGTTGTTGGTTTTAAGTGAGTGTGACAATAAAAGAAGTGTGAGAGAGAGGGAAAAAAGCAATAACTACTTACAAAAAAGTACTTGAGCTACAATTTATATGTAATGCAACTCCGCTGGAAATGACAAAAGGTAAATATGTGACTTGTGTCGTTGATCTTTTTACAGCAACAACAATAGAACGATGTGCACACACACACCACAAACACGTAAATTACAAGTACAGATTTGTAAAACAAACTTCAACTAGAGTAAATTATGAATGACAACAACAACAACAAAAACAACAAAACAGAACTGAAAGAGAGTAAAAAGTAACAGATGAAACAAAAAGCAAAGAATCTAAATATAAACATCAAGGATGGTAGGAGGAGTGAGATCAAAGCACTGAAACATTGATTTTTGGAATGAAGACTTAAATATTGGATTTTTTTTAATAAATTTCCAAATTTCGAATTTTGGAGTTTAATTCCCTTTTTTCAATAGAATAGAGTGATTCATAATAAGCATCGTTCATTATATTTGGACCTGATGAGAAATGGAGACGTTTTTTTTATAATTCCGTTTGTTTATAATTCCGTATAAGAACTTTTGAAATTTGTCAACAAAGGGAACAAGATTGAACTATAACCCATATACGGCCCCTTCCCGGAAAATGATTTTGAGCTTATAAAACTTTTATATGAACCAATTTTATTGAAAATCAATTCACTAAAAATTGAATTTTTCACTAAAAATTGAAAAATTTCACTAAAAATTGAATTTTTCACTAAAAATTGAAAAATTTCACTAAAAATTGAAAAATTTCACTAACAATTGAAAAATTTCACTAAAAATTTAAAATTTCACTAAAAATTTAAAATTTCACTAAAAATTAAATTTTTCACTAAAAATTGAAAATTTCAAAAAAAAATTGAATTTTTCACAAAAAATCGAAAATTTTCACTAAAAATTGAATTTTTCACAATAAATTGAATTTTTCACAAAAAATTGAATTTTTCACAAAAAATTGAATTTTTCACAAAAAATTGAATTTTTCACAAAAAATTGAATTTTTCACAAAAATTGAATTTTTCACAAAAAATTGAATTTTTCACAAAAAATTGAATTTTTCACAAAAAATTGAATTTTTCACAAAAAATTGAATTTTTCACAAAAAATTGAATTTTTCACAAAAAATTGAATTTTTCACAAAAAATTGAATTTTTCACAAAAAATTGAATTTTTCACAAAAAATTGAATTTTTCACAAAAAATTGAATTTTTCACAAAAAATTGAATTTTCACAAAAAATTGAATTTTTCACAAAAAATTGAATTTTTCACAAAAAATTGAATTTTTCACAAAAAATTTAATTTTTCACAAAAATTGAATTTTCACAAAAATTGAATTTTTCACAAAAAATTGAATTTTTCACAAAAAATTGAATTTTTCACAAAAAATTGAATTTAAAAAAAAAAAAAAATGAATTTTTCACTAAAAATTGAATTTTCACAAAAAAATTGAATTTTTCACAAAAAAATTGAATTTTTCACAAAAAAATTGAATTTTTCACAAAAGAATTGAATTTTTCACAAAAAAAATTGAATTTTTCACAAAAAAATTAAATTTTTCACAAAAAATTGAATTTTTCACAAAAAAATTAAATTTTTCACAAAAAAATTGAATTTTTCACAAAAAAATTGAATTTTTCACAAAAAAAATTGAATTTTCACAAAAAAATGAATTTTTCACAAAAAATTGAATTTTTCACAAAAAAATTGAATTTTTCACAAAAAAATTGAATTTTTCACAAAAAAATTGAATTTTTCACAAAAAAATTGAATTTTTCACAAAAAATTGAATTTTTCACAAAAAAATTGAATTTTTCACAAAAAATTGAATTTTCACAAAAATTGAATTTTTCACTAAAAATTTAATTTTTCACTAAAAATTGAATTTTTCACTAAAAATTGAATTTTTCACTAAAAATTTAATTTTTCACTAAAAATTGAATTTTTCACTAAAAATTGAATTTTTCACTAAAAATTGAATTTTTCACTAAAAATTGAATTTTTCACTAAAAATTTAATTTTTCACAAAAAATTTAATTTTTCAAAAAAAGAAATTGAATTTTCCAAAAAAAAAAATTGAATTTTTCACAAAAAAATTTAATTTTTCACTAAAAATTGAATTTTTCACTAAAAATTTAATTTTCACTAAAAAAATTAATTTTTTACCAAAAATTTTAAATTTCCCATCTCTGTCCTCGTTTTTTTGTTTATTTCCTATTAAATATTCATTGTAAGGTTTTTGTTATTAATACGTGTGGCATGTTGCACTCATGTTGTTGTAGTTGTTTGTGTTCTAAATCAGTTGGATTTTATTCTGTCAAGAATTATGACAGAAAAATGTGTTAGAAGAAAAAGATACGCAGCATGCAATGTGTTAATGTTAAGACCCCTCATAAACGTGAGCATAATTAAAGTATTTGTTTAAAGGAAAGAACAACAAATATTCAAGATAAAGAAAAACTAGAAGAAACTTAGAGGCAAAAGGTTATTTAAGAGAAGAAGCAAAAGATTTAAAAAATAAAATGACAAATAAATTTTTCTAAAAAAAATTGTTTATGGTTAAACAAAATTTTACTAGAAATTTTAATTTACCGAAAAATATAAATTTTAAAAAAACTTAATTTCAAAGGGAGGGAGTGTTTTTTAATAGATTTCAAATAAATTTAAAATTTTTATGATTTTATTTTAAGGTTTTTTGAAATTTTTGTGAGAATGAATCATTTTAGTTGTGGAATAAAACTAAAACATGATATCATTTTATTTAACGAAGGAATCCTAATTTCACGTCATTTTTTACCTATCACATTTAGTCACCTATTAACAGCAAAATGAAAAATGTTTAACCTTCATCAGCAAAAAGTATAAATAACAAAAATTTTGTTAATTTTTTTTCCTCAAATTATAAAAAATTATCCGTTTTGTTATTTTAACAATCTGCCAAAAGGTATGTGAACCCCGGTGTTAATGCCAAAAGGGCTAAACTCCCTTTGACATTAATATTGTGATGAGTAAAGTTTTTCCCCTTTTTGAGTACCTATATTTAAGCTGAATTTTATGAAAACCACATTTTCTCTTTCCCTCATAACGCCTAAAATAAACGTCATTCTGGTGACATAGCCTAAAATGTCGCTTCCGTTCTACGTAAAATAATTTTTCCTTCTTCTTGAACTTGCTGTAAGACGATAAAGAGGTAATCTGTCCAATAAACTTTCTTCATTTCCTAAATCCTAATAAATTTGTTTTATTTCTTCTTTTCCTATTGGGATTTTGTTAATGAGAATAACAAAATAAATATTATTTTGTTATTCCCGGCTCAGAGTATTATCTTCCATATTCCAAAGTGGCTAAACATTAAGATTCAACATTTGGTCCATATCGAACCGGATTGGAAATTTGCTTTTAATTCTCTGGGAATTCTCGTTCATTGGATTTCTTTCTACTCATCTTAACTCATCTACATACTACATTCCAACAAAGGTATGTTTTGTATTTATTTGCTTGTGCATTAATAAGTTATTGAAGTGCATTCGGGATAAGATTAAAAACCTCTTTATATTAATTGTCTTTTGCTATCGTATATATTCAACGAAATTTCAATTTGTTAATATAATTTTTATTCAAATTGTTTAAAAATATTCAATTAAAATAATTAAAATAAAAAAAAAGTAAAACAACAAGAAAAAGAATTAACAACAATACACGAATAAAAAAAAGTAAAGTGCTCGGCCAAAATTTCATTACGGTGGAGGATTTATCGTTTAATTGCAATCAAAGTTCCTGTAAGTTAATTTTCAAGTAAAAGAAAAATATTAAAAGGAAAGTACTCGGTGATCATAATTATTCCTATTAAAAAAAAAAGAAACATTATTTTTCAAGAAAATTAATTCCTGATATAGTGTGTTTCTCCATTCCTTCTTCCCTTCAAATTTGTTCCCCCCTATATTGATCACTTTTCAGCTCATGACATATGTATGTATGTTAGTTTGTACATTTCTTTTTCAGCATTCCTCATTTTTTGTATTTCTTAGTACACTTTCTCTTTTTAATTACTCTTGAAAATTAATTTTTGCACTTAAGCTTCTCTTTCGAAACCATCCAATAGTTCGATTATCACTCATTCTTTCCTACATCTCTCTTAAATGCAATTCTCATTTTATAATTACATGCTATACAGTGTATAATTTGGGGTTGTTTATTGACACATAAGTGAGAAAATCTACCCAATTGACCACAATTCGATTGTTCGCAATTTTATGAAGATTTCATGAATACATGAACTCTAGAAAATTGTCTTATTTATTCCATTATACCACATTTTTCATTTTCCTTCGTGTATACGCCAACATTTTTTTCCTTTGAAGAAATTTGTCCATTCAATAGAACTATTTTTTAATTTCTACAATTGTTTGTTTTTAATTTAGATTTATAAAATTTTCTCAATCCATTGATCAATTTTTAACATAAATTCAAAATTAAATTGAATATTTAATTCTAAATTTTTTATATTGTGAAATCATACATTCTTACATGCTTTTGCTTATTGGGTAATTTATTCCAATTTATTACATATAAAACAAATAGCATGGTAAGGGTTGCCATAGGACAAAAAATTAATTATTTATAAAATAATTTAAAACTTTATTCAATATTTTTCAAGGAAAACATTTCGGAATTCTAGTTCCTTATTTCATTTTTTTAAATTATTTTTGTAATAATTTTACTAATAGATCATATTTTCTTAGAGTAATTTGGTAACACTGGTATATGATCACATATTCCAATTTTGTCATATTCTCATTTTATTTTTGTTTTAAGAGAATTTTTTTCCCTTTACTTTCGAGAGTACGCACCAATTTCCACATTAATTGTGGAAGATTACATATTCTCAAT
This sequence comes from Cochliomyia hominivorax, assembly GCA_004302925.2. Taxonomy (NCBI): domain Eukaryota; kingdom Metazoa; phylum Arthropoda; class Insecta; order Diptera; family Calliphoridae; genus Cochliomyia; species Cochliomyia hominivorax. The sequence goes on along the minus strand of PYHX02000494.1, from coordinate 3,938,257 downwards.
TATTGCAATTGGAAATAATAGGCCTTTTCGTGTATATATTTTTAGTCCATTATATACAATTATTCCAATTTGAAATAAGATAAAATTACATTATTTGCAAAATACAATTCGTTTCTTAATTTTATCATTGTAAAACAGTATATTTGTTTTTACAATTTCATGCTATTTTTACTACTTTCCATTCAATTGATCATATTCCTGATTAATTTTTAACGAACAGACCTAGTGTGCAATTTATTATTGGGAAATAAAGTATATCTTCCAGTATAAAAAGGGTCAATGAACTTTTTCAAGAATAATTTTATAAACAGCTGATTTGAGATTCAGTTCACTGAATTAATGAAATCATAAAACGCTCAATAATTTGAGTTTTTGAACTATTTTACTCTACTTTTTTGTTTTTTCCTTTTAAATCTTTTAATTAATTGTATTATAAATTCCTAATCAAAAGTTGTATAATTTTTTTGTCCTTAATTTGCATTTTCATCAGTTTCCAAATTTATACAAGTTTATAAGCAATTAGTTCAGTTTCCAAATAGTTTTTTATATTTCTGAAAAAGATTCAAATATATTAAAAAAAATGTCGCTTGACCAATTCATACGTTTAGCTGATAGCATAGTAGAGTTCGAGGCTGACCTAAATAATAACCAATATCCAGTATCGTCCTTGAATGCTTTAGAAGTTCACAGATATGAACTGAAATCCAACTGGAGTCAAGTTAAGGTAGCTTTCGAACAATATATTAGGGACATAGAAAAGGAAGATGATGCTGACAATCCAATTGACATAGAGTCCTTTAAGTTGAAGTACAAAAGTACTTATACAACTTATTGTAATTGTTTAGTCCGCTTGTCAGAAATGTCTGATTCAATTCGACAATCTTTAAACCCTTCTTCTGAAGCTACAGTTCCTCAAACTTCAAATTCTATTCGTCCAAGCTCTTCTCATTTTATAGAATCTGAATCCAAAAATCTGCATCTCCCTCCAATTGACATTGAAGATTTTCATGGTGATTATGCTTCTTGGCCAACATTCCGAGATATTTTCACCGCCGTTGTTTCCAATTCCCGAGCAAGCAATGTTGAGAAATTATTTTTCTTGACTCAGAAAACGAAAGGTGAAGCCAGGGAGATTGTTCGTAAGAGTCCTCTTACAAACCAAGGTTTCGACATAGCTTGGAAAAATTTGTGTTTCCGATTTGACAATCGAAGGGTCCTAGTTAACGGTCAGTTGAAGATACTTTTCAATCTTCAGACTGTTAATTCCGAATCTGGCAAGTCCTTGAAACTATTACAAAGGGACATAAATTCATGCATAGCGAATTTAAAGATCCATAATATTGATGTGGCTAGTTGGGACCCTATATTTGTTTTCCTCTGCACCAATAAGCTTCCTGAGACTACTCTGACGTTATGGGAGCATCAATTAAGGGACAAAACATCTATTCCAAAGTGGTCTGAACTAGACGAATTCTTGACCAATCGCTACAGAACGTTAGAATCCGTTTCCGAAATTCATAGTACAAATGGTCATAAAGCCACAGATTTAAAACGAGGAAGTAATTCAAATACTAGTATCAAACAAAAGGTACATAGTTTTCAGGTAAATGTCAATAGTCCAGTTTGCCAGTTATGTCCAAAAGAAAATCACATCATCCGCAAGTGTCCCAAATTCCTAAAAATGTCCTATAAATCCAGATTAGATGAAATAAAAAAGGAAGGTTTATGTCTAAACTGTTTTTCGAAAACCCATAGTGTCAGAAATTGTACAAGCAAACACAGTTGTTTTAAATGCCAGAAACGACACAATACACTTTTACACAAAGAGATTGATATTCCAATCGATAATACCCAAATTTCAACAACAAATGTGAACTCATCACTTAATCCTAACTCGGCTCCTTATATTCGACCAAACAAAAACAATATACAGTCCACTTCTACCACAAGTTCAGGGCAAATACAATCATGTTTTGCTACTAATTCGAAAGGGGTCTTGCTGGGAACAGCTTGGGTTAATATTTGTCATTTAGGTTTGGAATATAAAGTACGTGCCTTGATAGATTCGGGTTCTGAAGGTACCTTTATTTCCCAACGTATATTCAATCTCTTAAAACTTCCATCTGAATCTACTAATGCTCAGATATCTGGTTTGAACAATTCAGTTTCAGCCAAAGTTCAACATGAATGCTTCTTAATATTGGGTTCACCGCTGAACAGTGATATCTCAATTCCAGTCACTGCTCTTGTGGTTCCTCATCTTTCGAATAGTCTTCCATCACGTACAATTCCTAAGGATCAGTTTGATACTCTTCCTGACATTCCACTAGCAGATCCAAAATTTTATAGCAGTTCTAAGATTGACATTTTACTTGGTGGTGATATTTTCCCTTCCATTATTTGTCCAGGGATACGACATAATATATGTAAATCACTCATTGCTCAAGAAACCATTTTTGGATGGATTCTTACAGGTCCAATTCGTAGTAACCTCAGTACAAGATCCACAATAGTTTCATATTTCTGTGAAATTTCCTTAGACAAGGAAATTTCACGTTTTTGGGAGGTGGAGAATCTTCCAAGAACGAATCTTTTGTCTTCTTCCGATAAGTTTTGTGAGGATCTTTACCTAAGAACTACGAAAAGGAATTCCAATGGAAGATACATAGTATCGCTTCCTTTTAAAGAAGAATTTCCAAATACGATAAAGATAGGTCAATCTAGAACCAATGCTATGGCACAGTTTTTCAGAAATGAGGCAAGACTGATGCGAAATCGAGAATTGAAATCCGAATACGATAATGTGATTCAGGAATATGAAGATCTGGGTCATATGTCTAGAGTCGGTTCGTATAACGAATCAGACTATCAAAGAACTTTTTATTTACCACATCACGCCGTTTTAAAGCCGGATAGTGTAACTACGAAAGTTCGTGTAGTGTTCAATGCTTCTGCTCCGTCATCTAATGGACAAAGTCTAAATTCTCTCCTACACACAGGTCCGATACTACAAAACGACCTTACAATTCTTATTCTAAAATGGCGCTTTTTTAAATTTGTAATTAATGCTGACATTCAAAAAATGTACAGACAGATTTTGGTCCATCCTGACCATACTCCTTTTCAAAGAATATTATTCCGAAGCTATCCACATACTCCAATAACAGATTATGAACTTAATACTGTTACTTTCGGAGTTAATTGTGCGCCATATTTAGCCATTCGTACTCTTTTAAAACTAGCTGATGACGTAGAAGCTATTTATCCGTTAGCAAGTTCCATATTACGCAATTCCATGTATGTCGATGATGTCCTTGCCGGTTTTCACACTGGGGAAGAATCAATTAAAGCCAAAGAACAGCTAATCCAAGCTTTGAAATCCGCTGGATTTTCCCTAAGAAAATGGACGTCGAACTCCAAAGATATTTTAGATGATATTCCTCCAGATCATCTATTACATGAAGACTTTTTAAAGCTCGAAGAAACTAGTTCGGCAAAGACATTAGGCATTAGATGGAATGCGTGCTTTGATAATTTCTATTTCGTTGCACATCCATTGGACGAGACAGTAAATTATACGAAACGGGAAGTCTTGTCCCAAATTGCCAAATTATTTGATCCAGCAGGTTGGTTAGCACCATGTATAATTACAGCTAAAATTCTAATGCAAAAAATTTGGATGGATGGTACTGGTTGGGATGAAATAATTTCTTCAGAAGCACTTATCCAATGGAAAAATTTTCAATCCAATTATTCTTCTATTAATTCCATTCGCATACCTCGATGGATTCGATATTGTCCACAGTCCAAACTCCAGTTTCATGGATTTTGCGACGCATCTGAAAAGGCTTATGCAGCTGCATTGTATGTGCGTGTCGAAAATGTATCGTCTATATCGACTTTCCTTATATCCTCGAAAACTAAAGTAGCTCCTATCAAAACCATTTCGATTCCAAGGCTAGAGTTATGCGGGGCAGTTCTCTTATCTGAAATGCTCGACAATTTAATTCCAAGGTTAAATATTGAAAAATATTCTATTTTTTGTTGGACCGACTCGACTATTGTCTTATCTTGGCTGGCTAAACCACCATGCTGCTGGCAAACGTTCGTTGCTAACAGAGTTTCCAAAATCACACAAATAATTAATTATTCTCAGTGGAATCATGTAAGTTCTGGATCTAATCCTGCTGATCTCGCAAGTAGAGGCGTTACCCCACAGGAGTTATTGGACAATGAACTTTGGTGGTATGGACCAAAGTGGCTTGAAAAACCGGAATCCCAATGGCCTTACGTTGAATATTCCACAGTCTTAAAAAATATTCCAGAAGCGAAGTCTATTCAAGTTCATTTTTCCTACTTCAAAAATTTCGATGATCCACTAGAACGATTTTCTTCATTTCATAGAACAATGCGAGTCATGGCATATGTTTACAGATTTTTCCATCGTACTCATCCTCGTCACCGTTCCACTTTTTCCAAAGCCACGACCATTCTTTCAACGTGTGAGATTGTTGATGTGCAAACTAAATTCGTTATCATTTACCAAAAGGCTTGGTATCCAAATGAATACAAAGCTTTATCAGATGGACAATACATTTCCAAATGCAGTATCATTTTAAGCTTAAATCCTTTTCTAGATCCAGAAGGTATAATTCGTTCCTGCGGTCGATGTGAAACCTCTTCTATCGATTCTATCCCACATTCTTCTCGAGATTCAAATCCAATTCTTTCTCCCACTGAACGCAGTACAACAAAGTCACATTCTCATCACAAAGAGCCAATTCCTTCCACTACGAAAACTACATCTTTAACATCCATTATTCGCCAGAATTCGGTTATTTTGCTTCCTACCGTCCTCGTAAAAGTAGGTTCCTCTACCGCACATGCTCGATGTTTATTAGATTCTGGTTCTGCATACAGTCGTGTTTCCAAAAAGCTCGTAGATCAGTTGGATCTAACAGGCTATACACTCAAGGAAGAAACCATTTGTCCTTTGATCATAAAATCTCGATTTGGTTCAACTTCGAAGATAGAAGGTACTTTTCGAGTCGATAATCGCATCGCTCTTAGAACACCCTCACAATCCCTTCCCGAATCCTATAAAAAACACTTCCGCGATTTATTCCTGGCGGATTCCAAATTTTATGAATCGGCATCGATCGATATCGTAATTGGTGTAGACCTATATCCAAAGGTAATATGTCCAGGAGTATTTTCCAGAATCGGTTTTCCAACAGCCCAAAGCACCATTTTTGGCTGGGTTATATATGGTACTTGTACTTTATAAATTTTCAATAAAATATTTCGTAAAAAAAATGCACTAAATAGCAAGCAAAATACAAAACCTATCTTTGTCCTAATAAAAAAATGCATAATATACATTATTATAAATGAATTGTTAATATCCTAGATTTAAGTTGCATGCCAATTTCCTTAAACATTATCATACTTTTGTATATAATTTGAATAACATGAATTAATTGTAACTGAAATTCATTAAATTAATTTACTATTTTATTTTCCTTTCTATACTAGAAGCTGCATCTTAGGCTGAACCAGAACTATATCTTACAGTTTTTTCTTTGCATAAATCCTGCAAGGCGGGCGGCAATGTTAATGCCAAAAGGGCTAAACTCCCTTTGACATTAATATTGTGATGAGTAAAGTTTTTCCCCTTTTTGAGTACCTATATTTAAGCTGAATTTTATGAAAACCACATTTTCTCTTTCCCTCATAACGCCTAAAATAAACGTCATTCTGGTGACATAGCCTAAAATGTCGCTTCCGTTCTACGTAAAATAATTTTTCCTTCTTCTTGAACTTGCTGTAAGACGATAAAGAGGTAATCTGTCCAATAAACTTTCTTCATTTCCTAAATCCTAATAAATTTGTTTTATTTCTTCTTTTCCTATTGGGATTTTGTTAATGAGAATAACAAAATAAATATTATTTTGTTATTCCCGGCTCAGAGTATTATCTTCCATATTCCAAAGTGGCTAAACATTAAGATTCAACACCCGGAAAAAATAACAACAACAACAAAATATCTTAAACAACAATTATTTTAATACCTTTTAACCCAAATATTTTAAACTTCAATAGCAACTTATCATGTCTTAAAATACACACATTAACTGTTTTTTTGTTTTTGTTTTTGTTTTTTTTTTTCTTTTTACAAAAATGTCTAAATGTTGCTGACATATGGGGGGCTTTTTTTGTTTTAGAGGCATAAAAATGAGGGAAACGCAAACTTATATACAATTGGTTAATAAATCCAAAAAGCAACAACAAGAATCAAGAAAATAAATTGTCCAAAAAAAAAAAAAACATTAAACAATTTGTAAACGTTTAATATTTCAAAGAAAGTAAATCATTTATTTTATTTAATTGTTGTTGTTGTTATAAGCTGAAGCCCAGTTTAAATGTTTACAAATAAATCTACTTACTGCAAATACACTGCGTAATAAAAGTAAGTTGAGACTACCGAAAAACTTTGCTTTCAATTTTCGCAAATCATATCAGATATAATTTCAACTGGATTTTAATATTTGAAAGAATTTATATCCTTCAAAAACATAAATAAAAATTACAATTTTGGTAACAAATAAGAGTTCAGATTTCACTAAAACAAAAAGTTGCAACTTTTCCCAAAAAATCATTTTTTTCACAAAATATTGTATTTTGAAAACTAAAAAATGATTTTCATTATATAATTTTTTATTAAAAATAACAGTTTTTCACTAAAAATTGCACTTTTTTATTGAAAATTTCACTTTTCCGTTAAAAATTTATTTTTTTCATTATAAATTAGAATTTTAATAGAAAAATTTTAATTTTTATTTAAAAATTTAATTTTTACTAAAAAATATTGAATTTTTACTAAAAAGTATTGAATTTTTACTTAAAATTTGAAAAAATTAATTTTTACTAAAAAATTTAATTTTTACTAAAAAATTTAATTTTTACTAAAAAATTGAATTTTTACTAAAAAATTGAATTTTTACAAAAAAAAATTGAATTTTTACTAAAAAATTGAATTCTTTTTAAAAAATTGAATTTTTACTAGAAAATTGAATTTTTACTAAAAAATTTAATTTTTACTAAAAAATTGAATTTTTACTAAAAAATTTAATTTTTACTAAAAAATTGAATTTTTACTAAAAAATTGAATTTTTACTAAAAAATTGAATTTTTACTAAAAAATTGAATTTTTACTAAAAAATTGAATTTTTACTAAAAAATTTAATTTTTACTAAAAAATTGAATTTTTACTAAAAAATTAAATTTTACTAAAAAATTAAATTTTTACTAAAAAATTAAATTTTTACTAAAAATTAAATTTTTACTAAAAAATTAAATTTTTACTAAAAAATTAAATTTTTACTAAAAAATTAAATTTTTACTAAAAAATTAAATTTTTACTAAAAAATTAAATTTTTACTAAAAAATTAAATTTTTACTAAAAAATTAAATTTTTACTAAAAAATTAAATTTTTACTAAAAAATTGATTTTTTACTAAAAAATTAAATTTTTACTAAAAATTGATTTTTTACTAAAAAATTGAATTTTTACTAAAAAATTGATTTTTTACTAAAAAATTGAATTTTTACTAAAAAATTAAATGTTTACTAGAAAATTAAATTTTTACTAAAAAATTGAATTTTTACTTAAAAAATTTAAATTTTTAAAATTTAACTGTTTTCTCAAAAATTTAATTCTTCTTTGCAAATGTGAATTTTTATTTTTACACAAAAATTGCTTAATTTGCATTTTTTTCAAAAAAATGCAGTGTTCCACTAAAATATGCACTTTTTTCACTAAAATTATAACTTTTAAAAAGAAAAACTTTCAATTACCAACAATTTGAATTATAAATCTTTAGAATGTAAATTAATATTTAATAACAATTTCTCTCATTTATCAATTTCCATATAAAAATTAGTTTGACTTGTATTTAAACAGACAAAACCACTTAAACAATTACTTTTACAATTTAATGTTATTTTGCAAATATGTTGCTGTCACTATTGCTGGTTGCTGTTTCTTGCTTGTTGCTGCCTTTCCCCCGGAAGCAACAATTTAGTTGTTATGTTTTTTATAAATATTTATAACTAAAAACCATAAAATTTCCTTGAAAATGTCCTAGGCGAAATGACTAAAACTAAACAAAATTGTATTTTATTTTTCACTCTCTTTAAAAATAAAACTAAGAAAACACCACAGGGGGCAACATTTATTAGGCAACAACAACTTTCATTTGTGGCAAGTTTTTTTTTTTTCAAAAAATAACTAAAAACTATTAAATTTGAAGGAAAAATTTTTTAAATAGAAAGAAACTTTTTGTATTAAGAAGAAAAAATAAAAACTCATTTGTAATTGAATTCAAATTCACTTTATTTCATTTTTCATTTCATTTTCATTACAAAATTTAATTTAATTTTCTTTAAGTTTTTTTCTACACCCTACACGATCGTAGGTGGTTGGGGTATTAGGCATTTGTGCTGATGTTTGTAACATACAGAAAAATGGTGTTGTGTTCACCTTTAAGTATCGAACAGTATACTTAAAGGTCATCAAAATCATTTTCTGAGTCGATTTAACGTTGTCCGTCCGTCTGTCTGTCCGTCCGATTGGCTGTCCATGTAAACGTTTTGAACACTCTACAGGTTGCAGTTGTTGACATATCTTGATAAAATTTGATGTATATTATTATAATTTTTAACCTAAGCACGAAGCCTATTGAATTTGGCCATGTTCGGTATAGTATTTTGATACCTCCCACACAAATGCCCTCCTGGAATGTGATTTTAAGCTTATAAAATTCCATTGCTTTTATTTGAAGGGCATAAATCTAACATATACATACAATAATATTGTAATGATAATTAGTGAACTTATCATAAATATAAGCAAAAAGGGTCGGCCCATAATTTCTTGTTGCTCCCATTGAACCCCCAATCAAAAATTCATTTTAAAACGCATAAAGTTCACATTAATTGCAGTTTCACAAAACTGCACAGCACATTTAAGAATAAATAAGATAATAAAATTATACGAGGGTCATTCAAACATTATGGTATAGGATATTTACATAGTCGGACTTGATCTATTATAACATTCCTTCTTGTGTTTTCTTCTGATTGTTTTCTGAAGTGAAGTGTTTTAATGAGTTTTAATTTGATTAATGATAAATAGAACAGAAAAAAAGATACAAATTTGTGGTTGGTTGTCGGTTGTTAATATCTTTTTTTTATTATTATTATAACTATAACTACTATTTTTTGTAAATAAGTGACTGGCTGCTGCTGTAGTAGTTTTTTTTTGTTTTTGTCTTAATACAGCTGCAAATCATGTTTGATGATAAAGTGTTTTTAATTTTATGAACTTGATCTTTAAAACGATATTGTTAATAACTTTCATTTAATCTTAATTCTTTTTTATGTATTAAAATGGACTTGGATTTTTAGATGATTTTTGGATTGAATTTCTTCTTTCTTTCTTAGACTTTTTAATTACTTACGGATAATTAGCGGATCTTTGTTAAAAGTCTTAATAATGTTAACTGCTTTCTATAGAAAAGAATGAAATGCGTTTTAATGAAATTAAAACTTGATTTAAATTTTTTACCATAAATTTCAAATGATTTCTCAAAAAGATTCTTAGAATTTGGAGGAAATCTTACTACCAGATGTTTGAAAGAAAGAATTTTAAGATAAATTTCGAAAAATATATATTTCCAACAAGTAAAAATGTATAGTCGGTCGACCCCGGCTATCTAATACCTTACACCACATTGTCGGTTAAAAATGGTAGTTAAGAAAAATTAATGTACGACCCTCGTATAATTGTGTAGTCACATTATTGTGACTTCATTTTGAACATTAATTTTTGCTTATATTTACTTAATTTTATCAGTTATTACAATACCAACGTATATGTCTGATGTTTGTTCTTAAAAGTGATATTTGTAAGGGTGTTTGTATGGAAGCTATGAGAAATAGTCGACCATCGCACATTCTATTAGAATATTATAAGACTTATTTGTCCAAATCTCTACTTAGCAATTTTATGACCTAAAAAACCCATTCCAAAAAGAACATTTGTATGGATGGCACTTGAAATATTGGACCGAACATAGCTAATTTCAATAGGCATCGTTCTTAGGCCAAAATAATAAAATGTACCAAATATTCTCGAGATAATTCAAAAATTGTGCTCTGTAGACTGGTTACAGCGATTACAGGGACAGACAGACGGATGGACATCGTTAAATGGACTCAGAAAGAAAGAAATTCGGAATCAAATGGTGTGCTTAAAGGTAAATGTAACAGCATTTTTTCTGCATGTTACAAATATCAGCTCAAACGCTTAATGCCCAAATCATATTTGGTGTGGTGTAGGGTGTAAAAACATACCATTTTTTCGATTTTATTATGTAAAATTTTCTTTAACCTTTGACCTTTTAATAATATCTGTATAAACAAAGCTATGATCATGAAATTTCAGTACAATATGGACTAATATGTCATTAATGCGGGACTGTAAACAGATTCCCACTATTTCATTCCAAAATACCCAAAATTCCCATTCAGAGAAAGAAATTAACTTTTTTATGAAAATCGGTCTTCCTTTTGGCCCGTCTCACTTCTCACTTCATTCCTTCTTTTCATTTCAGTAAATCTATTTGAATTGATTCTTTAAAAGCGTTAATAAGTATTTACTTGCTAATTACATTTCTATAGAAATGCGCTAAAAATATATTTCTATATATTTTCCACCTAAAAGTGCTGATTATTTATAATCCCTAAAACTGTAAATTAGGGTATTATATCTTTGTTATTCTGTTGGTAACAATATAAAGGAATTCTATAGGATCCCATATATTAAATATATCTAAACTTTCTTCACAGAACTCATAAATATTTCAAACTTTAGTTCTCACATGCAGCTTTACTTTCCTTATCACTGTACCAAAAATTATTGAAATCGGTTAAATAGAAAAAAGGACCGATATCTGAAGCAACCAAATTCAAACTAAGAATTACAAAAAATTAATTAAAATTAAACGTATCATCATTAACCCAAAATTGATCCGAATTCGATCAGTGGAAAAATGTTATAGACCGATATCTAAGATAACATTAAATTTAAAAAATATATATTTTTATGTTTTTTCAAACTTCAAAATAAACGAATTTTTCCATTCAAACTAAAGTGATTTAAAAAAATAATCGATATCAGATCAGTAGAAGAAAACTTATAATCAAAAATATGACAGAAATTTTAACTTTCAACATAAATATTTTCGCTATAAAAGAGACAATTTGTATTTTTCATTGTATGTGTAATGTACATTATATTGCATATCCATATGGTGTAGGGTACTGACTATTCGATTTTATCGATTATAACTCTCTTACTTATTATCTATTGACTTAAGCAGCTGTTAAGTGTTTTACAAAAATCACCTCCAGAACCATAAGAAGACTTTAACAAACATCGACTTTAAAGTGGTTTTAGTCTGCTTAATTGACAAGTGAAATAACAACAAAGAAAACTTTTAAAAATTATTTTTATTTTTCAAAATTAAATTCATAATTTGAGGGGGATTTTTTTATTTCATAGAAATTAAAATATTAAATAATTGAAAATAAATTAAAAATTTGTTTATTAAACATGAAATATTAATTCACTTTTATTAATTGTGATTAATTTTTTTTTTAATTTATATAAATATTGAAACACACGATTTGTAAGTCGGTAGAAACTTCCGTTTGCAGTTTATAACTTAGTTATTTTTGTATGCATTACAATAACAACAACAAAAAAGAAACAATTGAACCTGATATGAAAATAAAATTCAAATAAACAAAATCACGTTTATTTTAAAAGTAATAAAAATTAAGGGGGTTCAAATTATTGGAAAATATTTATAAAATATTCATTTTTAATTTCTGAATCGAAAATCAAAAATCTGAAATTTAGTCAATTACGATCTGAGGAGAACTTTGATATTAGTCTTAATAAGTATGTCAGAGAAACCACCAATTTCAGCTCGTTACTGATCATTTCAATTCCTTTGTCTCAAAGCATAAAAAAGTCCCTAGACTACAACGTAGTTTAGTCTCTAGACTAGAACGTAGTCTACGCTCTAGACTACAACGTAGTCTACGCTCTAGACTACAACGTAGTCTACGCTCTAGACTACAACGTAGTCTACGCTCTAGACTACAACGTAGTCTACGCTCTAGACTACAACGTAGTCTACGCTCTAGACTACAACGTAGTCTACGCTCTAGACTACAACGTAGTCTACGCTCTAGACTACAACGTAGTCTACGCTCTAGACTACAACGTAGTCTACGCTCTAGACTACAACGTAGTCTACGCTCTAGACTACAACGTAGTCTACGCTCTAGACTACAACGTAGTCTACGCTCTAGACTACAACGTAGTCTACGCTCTAGACTACAACGTAGTCTACGCTCTAGACTACAACGTAGTCTACGCTCTAGACTACAACGTAGTCTACGCTCTAGACTACAACGTAGTCTACGCTCTAGACTACAACGTAGTCTACGCTCTAGACTACAACGTAGTCTACGCTCTAGACTACAACGTAGTCTACGCTCTAGACTACAACGTAGTCTACGCTCTAGACTACAACGTAGTCTACGCTCTAGACTACAACGTAGTCTACGCTCTAGACTACAACGTAGTCTACGCTCTAGACTACAACGTAGTCTACGCTCTAGACTACAACCTGGAATATCTACCTGGAATCGAAATGTGTAACACTTACTTTAAATTAATTTTTTTCCTGATGTTTCACTTCAGTATGACAAAAACTTAATATTTCCTCTTTCAAACAAAGAAATCTTCTAAATACACCTCCATATTGCTACTTTAACTGTAATGAAATTTAATTTTTGTCATGATGACTTTAAAAATTCATTCATTCTCTCTGCGACGTATTTTTACATTACTTTGATGTAATATTAAAAGACGTCACCAAAATATTACAAAATCTTATCAAAACATTGAATGAATAAATGGATGAATGAATAAATGGATGAATGGATGACTAAATCATTATATTAATGAATAAACTAAAATCATGTGAAAGCAACAAAAAAATCCACAAATTTTACAAAAGGATCCAACAAAATCTTTAAACTGAATGAATTTACAAAAACAAAAACAAAAGTGCAACAAAGAAACTTCATTATCATTGTCAGACATTTAACGAAACTCCAAGTGACAAAAAGACCAAAAAGGAATAATGTTTTTTCGTTAAAATACCAAAAAATGCAATAAAGAAGTAAAACGTCCGACTTATTAAACATAAATAAAAAATCGTGTTTTTGGAAAAAATCGAAAAAACCGTTTTCTTTCTTTCTACTTCTGTGGTCATGTCTTCTTTTAAGGTTTCTTGACCTTTTTTTCTCCCGATTTAACATTAAATTTAACTTAATAAGCATTTAACTGTTATTTTAGGTTTATTTGAATTGTGATTATTGAAAAAAAAATAATAATAATTTTAAATGTTGTTGTTTTTGTTGTTAAATTATCATAATTTTTGTTGACATTAATTTTGAAAATTTTAATTCATTTACAACCATGAGAAAGTAATTGGCGGGTCTAATGAAAGGTGATTTACCGAAAAAAGACTGTGATACGTGTATTAATTTATTTTGTTGTTGTTTTTGTTTTCGGAATGTTTTACAAATGTAATATTAATTATTTATTAATTTATGAGACATGAAAAATGTAAAGCAAAAAAATATAAAAATGAAAATATGTACACATGAAAAAGTGACTATAATTCCCATGAAAGTTTCAATAAACGAAGAAACACTGAAAGCTTTGGCAACATTGTTTAGTAAACGTCTCGTCAAAAGTCTAGTCGAATGTCAAGCTTAAAAGTTAGTTAGAAGAGAACTAGACCACAATCATAGACTTGACTCAGCTGAAGTCTCCAGACGGGACAAGGCTAGACTATGGACATTATACTTTGCTACAGTCTGGAGACTGTGTTGCAGTATAGATACTAGACTAAACTGTAGTAGTGTAGAAACTTGACTACGCTGCAGTGTAGATGCCAGATGCAGTCTAAAGACTAGACTACGCTGAAGTCTGGAGACCACACTACTTCGTAACACCTACAATAGACTACTCCGTTGTCTAAAAACTAGAATACCTTATATTTTTGACACTGGACTTCGTTATAGTCTAGAAAAAGTACTTTAGAGACTAAACTTCGTTATAGTCTAGAAAAAGGACTACAACGTATTCTACAGACTAGACGTTTTAGTGTAGAGACTCAGTTAGGCAGTAGACTGTATTATAGTCTAGAAACTAGGCTACTATGACAGTCTAGACTGCGCTATATATATTCAGACTATAGATGTTATAGTCTATAAACTAAACTGTGCAGTAGTCTAGAAATTATATTATGCTGGAAACTTTAGGCTAAAATGCGCTGTAGTCTTAGGAACAAAAAACTCTGTATTCTACAGACTAGACAACGTTGTAATCTAGAGACTAGACTACGTTGTAATTTGGAGACTAGACTACGTTGTAATCTAGAGACTAAACTACATCCTTGCAAAAAGAGACTATGCTACTTTGTAATTTAGAGACTACACTGCGTCCTTGCATAAAGACTATTATATGTTTTAATATAGAGGCTAGACTACGTAGTAAAGACTAGACTCCGTCTTTGTTTAAAGATTAGACTACGTCCTCGTGTAGAGACTAGACTACGTTTTATTATTTTTTTATAATTTTTTAAATTAAGTTATAAAAAGAAAGTATAACTTATATTTTGATTCTATTGTTATTCTAAGTAAGATTTGAATTAAGAAATCCATTGTTATAGATTAGCACATGTCAAAAGATCTGGGGTCAATTTTCGCTAAAGATTTTTAACAATAAACTATTGTTTCGTGTGATTATGTTAACATTCTAAAATCTTTTGAAAAAATTTTGTTAATAATTTAAATTTCGAAACTCTGTTTTATTTATTTTCCTTTTATTTATTGTAAAATGCAAAGCAGAGGAATTATGTTAATTAGTTAATTAATTTATCTCAATTATTTTGATTCCAAAAAAAATTTCGCAATTTGTTTAGTTTGCACAACCTGAAGCTACAAAATAAGAGAATTTTATTGGTTAAAAATTGTTTTGCATGTAGAAATTTTAATTTTTGCAGTTGCGCATGCGTGTAGACATCAGGCAGACGAAAAATGTTTTATTTTCTTATTGAGTTAACAAAATCCAAACAAGATTTCTTTAAGTTTATTTTACAACATTATTTTGTTTGTTTGGTTGGTTGTTTGTTAGTTCCTTAACATTTGTTCAAAATGTTGTTGCTTTTAACATCTTGAGTTTTTTTTTGTGAATTTTCATCTTAAAAGAAAACATGTTAGAATGTTATATACGGCTATGCCGACTCTTCAATACCCTTCAACACAAATGTGTGTAAAATTATTACTTTACGATTCATACACATACACTCACAAACGTATTAAATATATACAACAGTTCTTCTTTAACAAACACAAGAAACACTTAATGAGTCATAAAATTAGTTTTATATTTTTGCTATAATTTTTTTTCTACTGAACCGATTTTGATAATTTTTTGAATGGTAATGATCTACATATGACTTAAATTATGGCATGAACTAATAAAGAAATCAATCTAATTTGCCGATTTATAAATGACAATTTTAGGAAAACTCTTCTCTTGAATTTAGCGGTTACCATAGATATCGGTCTATATATTTTAATATAGTGAATCTATTTTGCTGGTTTTAAATAGGACACTTTTCATAACCGTAATAGATACCCAGGCCAAATTTCATTGAGCTCTGTCAGTTATTGTGGATGGGAGCGTACCAACAACAGACATATGGACGGACAGTTAAAAGATAAGCTGAGGGACATAGATAAATCGACTCAGATTTTGATTTAATGCATGAATATATACACATTATGGGATCTAAGATGATTCTTTCTTAGCGTTACACACGGTATAACAAAGTTAATATGCCCTCTTCACCACTTGTGGTGGTGGTGTGTTAAAGAAGCGTTTTATATTTAAATGAAAGTTAAATTAACTAAAAACTACATTTGGAGGCATTTTGCAAAGAAAAAGAGAAGTTTAGAAAACAGCAACAACAACAATAACAACAACAACAAATAAAAGGAGTTTATTAAACGCTTTCATTTGTTTGCGCATTTAAAATACAAACAACGAACAAACAACAAACAAACCAACTAACAGCTATTTTAGCTTTAAGCCTCGTCTAAAACTAAAAAATTAGTTAAGAGTTTTAGTCGATTCCTAGGATGGTTGGTTGGTTAGTTGGTTGCTTATTTGGTTGTTTGGTTTTGTTTTGTAAATATCACTGTTTAAGCGTTTGAATAACGAAATGAAAAGTAGTTTTTCTTTAAGAGGTTTTTCACGCAATCTGCCCCAAAACAACACCTCACCAGTGTGTTAATGTTACCGTTACAGCGTTAAGCCGCACTTAAAAACTCTGATGACTCCTCATCCAACATATTTTCTTTTATGGTTTTTGTTGTTTTTCGTTTGTTGTGTAAAAAAAGTATGTAACTAAGTATTTGTGTATCTTTTTTTTCAAAACAACTGACAAACGATGTCTGACGTCGTGGACGACTATAACGACTGACTGGCCCATAGATACATTCAATACACAATTCAAGCTGTTTTCTATGTTTCTATGTTTTTTTTATTATTTCACAAGTGGAAATTTTGTGCAAATTTATGAAAATGGAAAGTTGTTGTCGTTTTTAGCTTGTTATTTTCAATCTGCTGCTGCTGCTGCTGTTCAATATTAGTTTTCATTCATGGCAGTTAAAAAATTTAGAGGATTTTCCAGTTTCGCTTTTTTCTTTATTTTTTCTTGCAATTTGTTATAAAAATAAAATAACAAATAAATTGTGCAAAAAATATTTTAATGAAAAATTGACACCTTTTTAAAAGAAAAAACTTTTTTCAGTTTTCAGTTTTGTTCATTTCAAATTATGAGCAAAAAAATTTCATCAAAAATGCTTTTAACTAAAATTCCGTTCATAAATTTATGTATTTTTTTATAATAAACATTTTATATAACTGTAACATTTTCAAATTTTATGACCAAAATTTTATTGAAAAATTTATCTCTTAAAAACGTCTGCTAAATATGAAAAAACAAGATTATTTAACTTTTCTTTTTAACTGTTTTTTTTATTTTTATTTGTATTTTTTATTTTTTTATTTTAATAAATGCAAATTTTATGTAAAAGTTTTTTATAAATTTAAAATATATTGAAATATGTTCAATTTGGTTTCCAATTTTTTTATAAAATTTTATTTTGCTGCTTTACTGTGATTTTTTTTATAGAGATTTGTTTAAATATGCGGAAATTATGAGAGTTATGTGGCTAAAGTAACTAAAATTATTAGCATAATGACCTCAAGTGGTTTTGTTGGATTTAAAAATGGAGTTCAAAAAGAGAAGATGGCAAAAAAATTATATATAACATATTTAACATAAAAACTGGGCAGTCAGGAATGAGGCACTGAGGAAGATTTTGACAAGAAATTATTTATAATTTTTTAATTTAAATTTTAACACAACAGAATCTAATAGATTAATTTATATCAAATCTAAAAAAAGTTTTCAAAGTCTAATCCAGATTTTAATTTATTTTATAATCTAAACTTAGGTTTTTGATTCAGCTTGTACTAAAGATCGAAGTTTAGATTTAAATTCTAAGTCTTATTCATATTTTATTTCTAAATTTAATTTCTGAATCTTATTCAGACTCTAGTAGTTCAGATTTTGAAACTGATTCTTATTTATTTCGAAGTTCAAATTCTTATTCATATTTCAGTTCAATTTCTTCTTAAGATTTTATCTTTATCTTTATCTTTTTTTAATGTTTAGATCGGATTTAAGTTTAGAATTTAAATCCTACAGTAATACGGATACACACAGAAAAAAATAACATGAAGCAAAATCAACATTGAACATAGTTGATTTAAAATTGAATAATTTTTTTCTTATTTAGTTTAAATTAAACGTATATTAGGATCTTCCGATATTGAGATATAAAATTATACAACGATAAATGTTTAAAATTACTTTTAATACTAAAATTTAAGTATTAAAAATTCAAAAATATTTCCAAAAAACTGTATTTAATGTAAAACAATGTTAAATTAACATTTTTATATATGAAGCAAAATCATAACTGAAAAAACAGTTAAATTATTTATATTTTAGTTAACTTTATACTGATTTTTTTTTGTGTAAATTATTCATACGATAATAGTTTTGCAACATTTTCAGATTTTGAACAAATTTTTGTTTAAAGTTCTGAATTTAAATTAGATTTAACTTTTTTTGATCGTATTGGACTTTATATTTTAGTTGAGTTTGAAGTTCTGATTCATATTCGTAACTAAGTTCAGATTGCAATCCAGATTCTATTTTTTTAAGTTTTTAAAAATAAGTTCCCTAATTTTTCCCCCAAAAAACGAAGATAAAAAATTTAATATTTCAAAAAAAAAAAAAAAAAAAAAATTGTGCAAAATTCCAAAAATTTTTAAAATTTTTTAAGATTAAAACACAAAAATTAAAAATTTTCTAAATTTGTGAATTAATTACGATGTTGGATTAAAAAATATAAAATTTAATTTTTTTCAAAAAATTAAAATTTAAAAAAATAATGATAATTTTTTTAAAAAGTTTTTAATTTTAAATAAATTAATGGAAACAAACAAGAAATTGTAAGATAATGATTTGATAATAATTTTTTAATTCAAAACGAAAAAAATAAATTGAAAAAAATAAAAAAAATATTTTTTTTATATAAAAAGTAATATAAAATGTTGAAAAACTTCTAAAAATGAAAAAACGAAAATTTTATAAAAACTTGATATATTGATAGATTTACTAAATTAAAAAATAAAAATTTAAAAAATGAATTCAAAATTATTGAAAAAGAACTAAAATTAATAAATGAAAAATATGAAAATAAATTTTTAAATGAAAAAATAATTTTAAAAGACCTTAAAATTAAATAAACTTGGAAAAAATTTAAAATAATTAAAAAATTAAAAATAAATGTAGAAGAAACATAATTTTGATAAACATTTTAAATTAAGACAAATTTAGAAACAATTTAAAATTAAAAGAAAAAATTAAAATAAAACATTTTAAATACGACTTATTACAAAAGCCTAAATTTGTAAAAAATTAAAAAAAAATTAAAATATACAAAATTTTGAAACTTTAAAAATAAAAATTCTGAAAATATAATAAATAAAAAATAAAATTTTAAAATAAAAAATCTAAATTTAATTTTTTAATTTATAAAGTAAAAAAGGATTAATTTTGAAAATCTACCTTTTTTAAATATAAAATTTTGATATTATTTTTATCAAATTGAATTTTGACAAAATTTTAATTATAAGGAATTTTTAGAAATTTTAGTTTCATTTAAATATTAAAAATTTGCAAATTTTAAAATTAGTATTTTCGAGAGAATGTAAAATTAATAATTTAATAGAACAAAAATTCAAAAACACTTTAAATATAAGAATAGAATATCTCCTTTGTATTAGATCTTAATATAAATCAATTCTTAATACAGTTATAGTTCTTTTTCCATTACCATAATCATTCATTCTCTTAAAGTGTTTTTTTTTCTAATGTGATAATATTTTTTTGTCCATAAATTATAGCTGAAAGCCTTAAAATAAGGAACTAAAATCAAATTATGAATATTTAATTATTCTAAAAACAAAAAAAAAAACGAAAGATAAAAACAATTAAAAACGATTTGCCGTTATGACCTCTAAATTTAAAACAAAATAAAAAAAATTAAACGCTTCATTCTACGTCACAGTTAAGTTTTTGGGAAAAAAACAATTTCAAAACAAAACAAAGAAAATTTACGCTAATGAGATAATATGTAGCCTATGACTATGACTACGTTTATGATTATGGATTTAATGGTTACGTTAAAACAAGTAATGTTATATTCGGCTAAGCCGAATCTTCAATACTCTCCACCACAAATACGTGTGAAATAAATAAGTAATGTATTGTACATATACACTCACACATACACTCAAAAACTTATTTATGTATGGGTGTATGTATGTAAAAAATTCCGGTAGGACCAGGAGGAGAGTTACCCCCCATACAAAGCAAATATTGATTATCGGATATCTTAAGAACTATAATACTGAGAGTTCTCAAATTTTGTTCCGACAATTTTCTTAAGGAACAGTTTCACTGGAGAAAATGAAGGACGATAAGACCAAGGAGGAGGGGTATCGCCCATACAAAGCAACATTTTTTTTTGACAAAAGGAAGTTAAAAGGGTCTTATAGTATATTATATAAACGTTTTTCTTAAATATTACACAGTCATAAAAATTCATAAAAATAGTTGTATTTTTAGCTATAACTTTTTTCTTCTGAACCGATTTTGATTTTGGAACGGTAATGAACTACATATAACTTAATATTATGGTCAAATTTTATTATAATTTATCGATTTTACCAAAGTTCTTCGCTTGAACATAAAGATTGTCTCAGATATTGGTCTATATCTTTTAATATACTAAACCGATTTTGGTGGTTTTAAATAGGAAACTTATCAGGACAGACAGATGGACATAGCTAAATCGACTCAGATTTTGATTTAATGCAAGAATATATATACGTTACACACAATGACAAAGTTAATATAACTTCTTAAACACTGGTGATGGTGTAGGGTATAGAATATTAAAAGAACTTTTATGTTTTACACTAAAAACAAAACAAAAAACGTGAGAGAATTATTAATAAACTTTAACAAAATAATTATTTAATAATTTTTAAATAAATAATGAAGAAACAGCAAAATCAACATAATAAATTGATTTGAGTGTTGACACGACTTTAATGTAAAAGAAAGAAGAAAGTTCGAAAGTTAAATCTTAAAAATTCTCTACAATAAAACAAAAGTCTTTTAAATCGACCAAACAAAATTTTAAAATTAAAAAAATATAAAATTTTAAAAATTTATTAACAACAAAACGAAAAGAAAAAAATTGTTCGAAATTAACAACAAATAATCAGCAAAAAATTAATTTTATAATCAAAATTTGAGTTTTTTTTAATTTTTTAATTTTAACAGACAGATGTTGTATTTTTTATTTTATTTTATTTATTTTTAAACCAGAAATAAATTTAAAATAAAAATTTAAAATTATTAACAAATTTATTAATGCGTAATAAATAAACAATTGATTTGTTGCTTTTAGATTGTATAATTGAATTTTTTTAACAATTTGATTTTAATATTGTTATACATAGTTTTTTTTTTGTTATAATTTGTAAATTCTTTCATCAACTTTTAAGAAAATTTTTAAATAACAATAAAAAAATTTATATAAAATTATTTAGGCTTTTTTAATGTGAATTATTTAAAAACTGGATTCGTGAATTTATAATCACAAAGTTTTTTTTTACAAAAAATTTAGTAGTTAAATTTGGACCATATTAAGATCACTAAATGAAAAGTTTAAGGCTAAAATGGAATTATTTAAATATTGACTAACTTACAAAAGAAACATAATTGGATCATAAATAGATCTACACCCGACACTTTTTAGTTTCCAAAAAGGTTATAAAACCCCATTTGTTGGAGTCGTTATGAAAATCTTAATCTATTTAACGAGAATTGAAGTATTTTTTAGTTCAGTATTAGTTCTAGCTCAGTTGTAGTTCAGGTGTAGTTCAGTTCTAATTAAATTCTAGTTCAGTTCTGATTACGTTTTAATTAAGTTCCAGTTCAGTTCTAGTTTTAGTTCAATTCTAGTTCAATTCAGTTCAGTTCCAGTTTAGTTCTAGTTCAGTTCTAGTTCAGCTCTTGTTCAGATCTAGTTCAATTCCATTTCAGTTCTAGTCTAGTTCTAGATCTCATTAAAGTTCAGATGTTACTTCTGTTCTGGTATATTTCTAAGTCAGATTCTCTGACTCAGATTTCTAATTGTTATTCAGGTTATACTTCATATTATAGTTTTGATTATCAATTTTAATTTCGTTCAATTTCAAATTTACTTTATATTTCCGAATATAATCCAGATTCTGGTACAAATTGTTCTTCAGTTTTAAATTTAGACTTCACATTACAATTAGGAATATTATTACCGATTTCAGTTCAGATTCTAATTTATTTATCAGATAATAATCAGATTTTAATTTAGTTTAGTTCATAAATTAGTTTCAATAATTCATATTGTTATTTAGACTCTACCTTAGATTCCAAGTTAGATTTAAATTCTAAATTGGATTCTAGTTTCGATTTTACTACAGATTTTTTTCATATTCTAGTTCAGAATATAGTTCAGCTGCCAGTTTTGATTTTTAACCAGATTTTAATTGAGATTTATATTCAGTTACTAATCAAGACTTAAGTTTAGGTTGTAATACAAGTTCTAGATAAAATTTTAGTTAAATTCAGGAACTAATCTTGTTCTCTATCTGTTCCATAAATATTTTATATAACAAGATCTTACAATTAGTTTTCTTTCTTTTTTCTGGGCATCTTTTTTCACTTTTCTCTCTTTCCTAAGTTCTTGAAATTCTTTTAAACCTACGCTTTATGCTGTTTTCCTCTTGACCATAAAATTCTCTTCAATTTCCTTTAACTCTCCAGGTCTTAATTTACCATTGGTTATGTGTGTGTGTGTGGTCTTATGCTTGTGGTCGGTTAATTTCTTTTTAAATTCAATACATTTATGGTTTTTTTACAAAAAAAATCTTTACATTGAAGAATTTATTATTTTTTTTTAATTAAATTATGTTATCGAATCTTTTATTAAACTCTTTTTATGGTTTTTTATTCTTATTTCATTCTCTCTCTTTGAATTTTCATATTTTTGGGGTGTAAACGTTTGTCTTTATTCTGACATTTTTCTTATGTTGGAATTTTTGTTATACAGTTTTTGTTGTTGTTTGTTTTTATTGTTGTTTTAATAAAGTAATTAATTAAGTTATTTTGGTCGAATTGGTAGCCATCAATTTGCAGTCTTTCGTTTATATTTTATGGCAGTGGCGAGGTTTGATTAATAATCCCGAAAATTGTTCCAATTTTTGTTAAACTCTGGAAAAAAGAACAGAAAAAAACTCGTGCCATAAGAACGAACAATTAATCAAAATTGTAATGAAAATTTAAATGTGAAAAATATGAAAAACAATTTTAAACTTACAGATTTTTTCTTAAAAGTCAATTTGTTTTATAAATTTTAATTTACTAAATAAATTTCGATTTTTAGTTTCTTGAAATTTTTTCTTGGCACGTTTTTGAAGCAAAAACAAAAAAAAAGAAAAAACATATGTTTTATTGTCCACTAATTATGTTAATTATACTATTGTATCATCCATTTATTCGAATCATTTAACATTTTTTGTTTTAATTAAAACCAAATTTTAAGGTCATAAAATGTTTTGCCCAAAAATAAAAATCATAATTAAGTGAAAGTGAAACTGTCAGACATATCAGCAACATCCACTTTATTTACTCGTTTAAAAAAAGGTATTTAATAATAATAAAAAATTTAATAAAAATTAAAAAGAAATACTTACATTTTTAAGCGTGAGTGTTAACAAGAAAATAAAATTTCATAATACCAAAACAGCATTGCAATTATAATCAACTGAAAAAATAGCAAAAAAAATTAAGGTACGATTTTCGACTCTTTTTTTATTCTTCGTAAGATCGGATCTTTCAAAGAGTTTGATTTTTTAAAAAGAGTTTTATTTTTTATCGCTCTTTCAAAAGAGTGTTAATTCTAAAAAATTATAAAAATTAAAAAAGATAAAAATAAAAAAGAGCGAAATCCTAAAAGAGTTTAAAATAAAAATACCCATAAATTGTTTCGAAGTCTTTTTTAGCAATCAACGAAGTTTTTATTAAGCTAAAAAGGGAGTTTGTATGTTTACAACCTTTGTAGGGATATAAAAATATACTTAAATGTTAAGATATATTTACTTTTGTTGTGTGAATTTTTATTTTTGCCATTTCGCATTTTTTAGCGAGTTAACCAATAAACCACTTTTTTATTTATTAACTAAAAGAAGAGTAAAATAAAGATAAAAAGCTTAATCGAAAGAAAAAGAGTTTTATTTTTTAATCTTCGCAAATGAAGATTAAAATTCAGATCATTTGAAGATTTTACTTCGAGGTTTTCCATGCTCTGAAAAATATAAAACAAATTATACCAAAAACTGAAATACAATTTTTAACCTCGTTTTTAATATTTTGTCAAATGAAAAGAAAAAATCAACTAAAAACTAAAAATCAGATTGTAAGACCAAATTTGGTCTTAAAACAACAAAAATTAAAAAAAAGTAAACCACAAGTGGGTTTTGTAATTATTGTAGGCTACAATTAATTAATGACGAGTTTTTCTATAAAATGTCATTGACAGACATTTTTTATTTAGTTTAAATAACGTTAACATTAAAAAATAATTGAAATATGAGAAGAAACTATTTAATAGTAAACTTAAAGGCGATTAATTGTTAATATTATGTAATGTTTTATTTATTAAATGAAATATGATAAATAATTAATGTAAATAATTTCAATAGTTTATTAAAACAAAAGATTTAAGATACAAACCTTATTCTTGTATTTTACAAGTTTGTTGCTTAAGTCTTTTGTTTTTCCCTAAAAATCCGACAAAAATAATTTAATTGACTTTTGATATCTTTTAAACCTAATTTGATCTGTTACTATTTTAAAAAAGGTATAACAATATTTTAATAACTGGTATAATATTTTTTGCCTAATAAAAAATTTCTAACGTTTTTTTTCTCTAATTAAAGTAAATATAACAGTTACATAAGGTAATACATTTGTAAACCTCATTAAAACATAAAATTTTTAATTACAAATTAGTTATATTATGGCATATTAATAAGAGTATAACAGTTTTCTAAAATATGAAGTAAATTTGTTTAACAAACAATAAATAATAGAGAAAAATTTATAAGGTTTGAAACTTTTTCAGAATATAGTAAAGTTTTCTAATTATTATCTAAACAAAAAAATGTATTAATGTATAACAGTTTTTCCTCTTTTTTTAAAGCAATAATATAATCATTTCTTATAGTATAATAGTTTTAATAAAGCTGATAGAACCGAATTCTAAATTTTATTTAAAAAATAAAATAGTAAAAATAAAAATAGTATAACAGTTTTAATTTCTTTCGTTATAACTTTAATACATACAACTTTCTATGAGAGTTTAATGAATATATAACAGTTAAAAAAATAAATAAATTTTATTAACACCTGAAATTAATGATGAAAGGAAATAAGTTGAAACTATTTTATAGTATAACAGTCTGGCCTTCTTATTGTGCTATAACGTTTTCTTTGGATAATTGTATTACAGTATAACATTTTTTATATAGAATCGTCAGAATGAAAAAATGTTTAAAGTATAACAGCGTTAATGTTTAAAGTATAACAGCTATAATACGTTTTAAATATATTCAAGATTTTGTAATATGAAATATGTTTTCAGCGAATTTAAACTATTGAGAATTATTAGCTGATATAACAAATTATAACAGTCTTTTAAACTGTCTATATATTACATACATATACACGAAATATTTTATATCTGTTATTATAATTTAATATGAATAGAATTTAAACAAATGAGAATTTTTCAAACTATATAACAGTTGTTAATGTAATAATTTTTATATTTTATAACACTTTAGAAAATTATAATAATGAAAAAATAAAAGATCTTAATTTAAGTTTAAAAATTAAAAAATTATTTTGCATTCATTTTGCATTTCTTTAATTAATTTATAAATTTTCATTTTTATGTTTATATAATATGAAATAAGTTTTCATTGAATATTAACAATTCAGAATTTTTACAGTATGTAGTATAACAGTTTTTTTTATCGTATAACACATTAAAAATATTATTATGACGTAAAAATAAAAGAGTTTTAAGTTAAGTTTAAAAATAAAAAAAGGAATTTTGCCAATATTTTTCAAAATATAACAGTTTTTGAAGTATGACTATTTGATATATAATCAATAATTTTAATCTTGCTTTTTATAATAATTTAATTTGAAATAAGTTTCCATAAAATTTAAACAATTTAGAATTTTGTAACTCATATAACAGTTTGTAATAGAACAGTTTTTATATAGTATAAAAATTCATTAAAATGTAAATGAAAGATTTTTAGAATAAGAAAACGTTAAAGTTGAGAAAAATATTATATTTTGGAATGTTGTTTAGATTTATAACAGTTTAGGAAATATAACAGTTTGTTGTATAACTAACAATTTTCTTTATTTCTTAAAATAATTAAAAAAATAAAAAATTAAGCTTCTTTTGGTTTTATTAAAGGACTAAAATTTAATAAAAAAAAAAGTTTATCTCTTAAGTCTTTTGTTTTCCTCTGAGTTTTTTATATTTTTTTGTTTATTTTGCAATTTCATATTTTTTAATTAATTTTATTTCTTTTTACTTTTTTTCATAAATAAACATTTGTCTTTATAACAAATACTTTCCTCGGTAGCTAATAAAATTTAACAGTTATCTACGGTTTTTGGTTTTTATCAAAAAATATAAACAAAAATGTGTGTGAAGTTTGTGGAAACTAATAAAAAAAAATATGTGTCAACGGTAGTTTGAAATATTTGTTTGGGTAGACCTACAGACAACCACAGAGACAGACAAAAACGACAGACTGAAAAAACATATAACAAATATTTTTATTAAATAATCTGAAAATGAAAAAACAAACTGGTTTTTCAAAAATAAAGATTTCGCAATTTGCAACTAAGTAAAGATAAATTATTTATAGAAATAAATAAATATTAAAATTTTTATTAAATTTAAGAAAAAATATATATTAAATTCTTAAGAATTGTAGTTGTAGAATTAAAGCTTTTTTTATAGAAAACTATTAGAGTGGAACTAAAATTCTATTTTTTAGATTTCAGTTTTTTAGGTCATTTGTTTTCATCTGTATCTGTTTCTATATTTTTTTTTTTTTTCAAAATAACTTTCATTTAATATTTCTATGTTTGGGGAAGCATAACAACAACAATAACAATTTTAATTTATATAATTATTAATTTCTGTTATAAATGAGAAACAACATTATTGTTATTTAAAAAGAGTAACTCTTGTATTTTATGTTAATTATTTCATATTGATTTATTTCCGTTTTGTTTTATCTTTTCTGTTCACCTCCCTCTTTATATATATCAAAACCTTTTAATCAGAGTATGAAACAATTCATAGCAAAATCTTTATTTTAAATGATTCTAATTCTTAATTCTCGATTGCGAAGGTTAAAAAAAATCATATAAAATATTGTTCCTTACAAAATCGAGAAAAAAATAGTTTGCTCTTTTTTCGGTTAACAATCAAAAAAGAGCATTATTTTTAAACTCGCTCAAAAATGGAAAATGGAAAAATGGACACACAAATTTGCCGCTATATAACTTTCTTTGTTTTATATAAAAAAATTCATACCACAAAAGCAAAAATATCTTTGTATGAGAGTACATTTGTATATCCAAAGGTTGTAAACATACAAAATACCTTTTTCAACTTAATAAAAAACATTTTTGTCTACTTTACACGACTTCAAAACAATTTGTGCGATTTAGTGATTTTTAAACTCTTTTTTAGGATTTTGTTCATTTTTTAATTTATATCCTTTTTAAGAACTAAACTCTTTTCGAAGAGCGATAAAAAATAAAATTATTTTTTTAAATAAAAATTAAACTCTTTAAAAAATCCGATCTTATGAAGAGTACAAAAAAAGAGTCGAAAACCGTAACTTGCTTTTAATGCCATTCTTTAAGGCAGGTTAGTTATTATAATTTTATATTTAACTTTTTTACAATTGTCTGAATTATTATTTCTTTTCTTTGTTTTACAATAAAATTATTTTTTATTTTTCTGTTTACTGTTTTTATGTAAATTTTTTTCTTTTTTCATTTCAACATATTTTACGGATTTCCTGCAGATTCTAGTTAGAGAAAAGTTTTCTAAATTATTAAACATTTGTTTATATTAGAATTCAATTCGCTTTAAACAAAATTTGATTGATTTTATGTCTTGTTTTGATTTCCGTTTTGTTTTGTCATTCATTTCTGTTTGTTTGAGTTTTATGTTAAAATATTAATTTTAAAACTCATTTCCGTTTTAATTTTATTATTAACAAAATATTTTTTTTTATTTTATGTTCTTTTTTCAGTAATTGGCCACAGTGAAGCGGGATTTTGATTTCATAGATTTATGAAATTAAGTTTTGAAAAGTGAGTAAAAAATATTATTAAAAATTATTTATTATGTTTGTTTTCTAAGTCTTTTGTTTTTGAATTTAAATAGAACTTTTTCAAATTCTTTTATGTACATTTTCAACATGTAATCAGAGTTTTCGATAAAAAACTGTAGAAATTTTATTAAAACGGAATATTTTTTAAAGAAGAAATGTAAGAAATTTTTAGAAAGAAAAACACAATTTTCATTAAATATAAAAATTAATAAATGTTAAAGAAAAATTGATTTTTTGAGAAAAAATTAATTTCTGAAAATTTGGATAAAAAACTGAAATTTCATGAAAATTTTTGGAGAAAAATTTAATTTTCGAAAAAAATACATTTTAATAAAAATTTAAAAAATAAGAAAAAAAAATGCATGGAAATATTTTTATTCTTATTTTAGAAGGTAGAACACATCCATAAATTGGGTTGTTTTTCCTGTGGGAATATTTATATATATTTTTTTTAATTTTGTTATTTTAATAAAAAAACGTTTTCAAAATTTTTGTTTATCATTCTAAAAGAATTTTCTTTTGTTAATATTTTTTCCAAAATAATTCTTTAGTCAATTATTTTTCACACGTTTTATTTCCAGAAGAAACGTTTATCAAAGAAAACATTTTTCCAATTTAAAAAAAATGTATAAGAATTTATATTTTTTCTAAAATTTCGCTTAGTCATTAATAATTATAACGATTAAACATGTTTAATGAATTTAATACTTAATAACCCAAATGTTTAGATTTCATTCTTTTGAAATTATCGACCATATTTAGCTAAACACTTTAATAAAAAAATATTAATAGAATAGTAAGAATGCTTTGTTCTTTAATACCCTTCACCATAAATTCGTGAGAAGTAAATACGTTATGTTTCGTATATGCACACTCACACAATCACTCACAGACGTATACAATATCGTAAAGTTTTCCTTAAATTTCTTTTGGAACACTTAATGTGTCATAATATTAGATAAATTTTTGGCTATAACATTTTTTCAACTAAACCGATTTTGGAATGGTAATGAAGATATACTTCATAGTTTAATATTATGACAAAATCTTATTTTGATTTGTCGATTTATAATTGAAAATTTTACGAAAGTTTTTTACTTGAACTTAGAGGTTATCTCAGATATCGGTTTATATCTTTTAATGAACTGATTTGATTTTGCTAATTCTAAACAAGAAACATCTCAAAACTATAAAAAATACTCAGGTCAAATTTCATTAAGCTGTGTGAATTATTATGGGTGTGAGCGTGCCTAAAACAGACAGACGGATTATTGTACGGACGAACGGATGGACATAGTTAATTTGACTCAGATTCTGATTTGATGCAACAATGTATATACATTATCGGGTCTGAGATGATTCCTCTTTATCGTTACACACGGAATGACATAGTTAATATACCCTCTTCACCACTAAAGATGGTGGAGGGTATAGAAACTGTTTTTTTATTCTTTCATTCTTAAATGATTCTTTATTTTTTTCTGAAAAAAAAAGAATTCATTTATTGAATGAAATTGAAAATAATTGAAATTTCTATAAAATTCCTTAAAAAGAATGACAATTATAACTGACTTTCTATTTTATGACTTTAAGAGATTTCATCAATATATCATTTTTAGCTTAAATGTGTTGATGAGTTTTATTTTTTTTTTTTTCTTTAATGTCATTTTTTCTTTCACAAAGAAAGTTGTGCTAAAATGTTGAAAAATTATTATTAATTTATTGAAAAACTGCAAAAAAATCATTAGATTTGAAAGTTTATTTAAAGTTTTAGCAATAAATTTAAATTTTAAATATTTTCATGTCAATTATTTTGCAATTAAATGTTTTTTTATACAAAATGTTGCAGGTGCTGTTTACTGCTGTTGGTTTTGTGTTAAAAAAAAAACAAGTTTTTTCTTAAGTCTTTTGTTTATTTCTCAAAGTTCTTTGTTGTTTTAAGGCTTTAAACTAAAAAGAATTTTTAGTTTAAATAAATTTCATTTATTAATTAGAATTTCATAACATTTTTTTGTTTAATTTCCATCAAAATTGCTCGCAATTTAGTTTATGGCCAAAAGAATCGTTTTGTAAAAGAAAAAAAATTTCAATTACTTGAGATTAATTTTATGACCAAAACCAAATTATTGCATCTATAAAAGTTGAGGAAAATAAATGGTCAAGATATGAAATATTTTGTAATAATTTGATCATTTACAAAACAAGACATAAAATTTGAACATTAAATGTTACACAAGTCTAACATCTGCATTTACACAAATTGTTTGCTATAAAAGCATCGATCATTATGACAAGTTTCAAATGGTGGTTGTTGGTGTGTTTGTTTTAGTGAATGAATGTTCAAATGACTGAATAAATGTTTATCTACCAAATAAAGATAATAATCTTATACAGAAAATAAAATTTAGACAAAAAAGAAAAAAACTGTTTCATCATAATGAGGTGGCAGCATGAAATTTTTAATAATAAAAAATATTTCTTTTTTTTTTCTTTCTCAAAATTTAATATCCTTCAGTATTTCTATCTTGACAAAATATTTTTTTCAAATAAATTTATTGTAAACTTTTAAACTAATTTCAAACTCATCCATCCATTTTATTTTCTTTCTCTTTATTTCATATAAATTTTGCTATTAATTAATGACTATTTATTCCAACCCACTTTAAACATTTTATAGCAAAAAAAAAAATGTTGATAAATCGCTTAAAACTCATTTATCTTCAACTCTAATTGAAGTTGACAAATATACAAAATTCTTCGTTCCAAAAAATAAAACTTCCTCTTTTTCTATTTCTATTTTTGAAATATTTGAGAAAAAAATTCCTATAAAAGTTTAAATATAATTAAATGGTTCATTTCATGTTAGACATTCTTAATAAACAAAAATAGGTGGACAGTAAATGGTT
The DNA here is from genome assembly GCA_004302925.2 of Cochliomyia hominivorax. Lineage (NCBI taxonomy): Eukaryota > Metazoa > Arthropoda > Insecta > Diptera > Calliphoridae > Cochliomyia > Cochliomyia hominivorax. Next base: position 3,906,940 of record PYHX02000494.1, on the reverse strand, counting down.
CCATAGATCTTCCTTGTTCTGTTATAATGTGTCTGTTTGTTGTTATTGATTAGATCTTTTGAACATAAAACGTTTCTTTTTTATATATAAAAATGTTACAAATTGTTAAAAAGAAGTGTAACAAATCCAGTTTTTTTCAGAAGGAGTTTTTCAGTTGCTGTATAATTTGTTGCCAAGGAAAAAAATATATGAAAGGAATTTTTTAATCACTTACTAAAGTAAAAACTACAAGAGTTATTAAATAATTGTTTGAAGAAAAAAGAAAGAAAAACACATTCTATTAATAGAAGATTTTCTATGAAAAGTAAATCGAGGCAAATTTTATATGTTTCTTAGTTTGAAAAATTTACAATTTTTTTTTAAATAAATTCATCAAACATTCCAGAACACATTTCGATTCTTCTATAGTTTAGTTCTAATTCAGTTGTAGTTCAGTTCTACTTGAGTTCTAGTTCAGTTCTAGTTCAGTTGTAGTTCAGTTTTAGTTAAGTTCTTGTTCAATTCTAGTTCACTCTCTAAATATTTCAAAAATAGTAAAAAATTCCTCAAATTTTCTTTAAATAAAAAATTATTGAAATTTTCATTTGAAAAATTAAAAAAAAAAAAAAAAAAAAAACTTTTAACAAATCTTCATGAAGTTTTTAAAATTTTCTCTAAATCACCAATATTTGAAAAATTTTTATCTTAAAAGGAAATTTTAAGGAAATTCCCTTTAAAAATTCCTTCAGAATATTTCCATTTTAAAACAAGTTTCTTTCCTAAGTCTTTTGTTTATTTTATTTCTTTTCTTTAAACTAAAAATAGTTTTAGTTCTTCAGAAAATTATTAGAAATTATGCTAAATATATGTTTAAAATAAATTTAGCATAAAAAACTAACATCTCTATAATAATTCCAAGCCTTATAAATAATAATCAATATTTTGTTGTTTTTTTTTCGCTTAGAAGACTTGAAGCAAAAAAAAAACAAAAACACGCACTCAATAAGAAACATTAGAAGAGGAAAATCTTGTAGCAACTAAAGCACGTTTATATAATATTGTAAAGTAGTTGTTGTCTTTTTTATCAATTTTTTTTATAAATATTTTTATAATATATATTTTTTGTTACAAAAAAAAACAAAGAATAAGATTGATTTGCGTCATGTTACCAAACATGTCTAATAAGTGGTCATGTTAAAAAATTACTTATATAAAAATACAGTAGCAAAGATAACACAGGCCACTCCTCTGGCTAAAAATGAAACAGACCAGTACAAGACAAAACACTAACAACACCACCACCAACAACAACAACAACATAACTAAAACACTTATAAAATCATACCCTTTGAGACTTTAAAATAACACAACCAAACAACAACAACAATAATAACAATAACATGAACATATTTACTACAAGTTAAAACGTTAGTGAAAAAAATCACAAGAAAAAAACACCAACAACAACAACAAAACGAAAGAAATGTTTGTTTTTAGAGTTCTTTAGAATCTATTGAAATCCTTAACAGAGTTAAACACTTTGTGTGCAACATACAAACAACAAGAACAGGCAAAAGACTTCAGAAGCAGCAACAACAACAACAAAAAAGAATTTAACAAAATGTTCAATATGAAAGAGACGTATTTGGTTTGATAACTCCATTTGTGGTCAAATTCACCTAAGCACGCTTGAGTGATGAATTCCCGCGAAATTCACTCTTACAAACACACAAAATCTGAAAAAAAAACGGCAACAACAATAACAACATAAAAACACTTTAATAATGTTTAAATGAAAAATAAAAAGGAAAATTGAAAAAAGGTAAAGAGAAAGAAAAAAACTGGCTAAAACAATAACAAACAGAGAAGAAAAGAAAAAAAATGTCAACAATATACTGGTTAGGAAAAGTGTTGCCAATCGGGATAACACAATTTTTTGAATTTTTTTTAATAAAATTTTTAAGAAATTTTTAAAGGAATTTGAAAAATTTTAGAAAAAAATTAAAATTTGGGGAAAAAGTAAAATTAAAGACTTCGTTGCACCCACTCAGAAAGTGATTTTGTTTCGAACAGTATATAAAAGTTGTAGTAGCAATATTGTTTTCGTTTTGTGGTGTAGGGTATAAAAATCCCATAAAAAGGGCAATTGAAATATAAAACTAAAAAAGGGACGCTTTTGGAAATTTAAAAAGTTCATCTAAAAGGAAAAATTCATTTTACAAACAATTTTCAGAAATTTTTCTCTTAAAACAAATTCTGCGCAAATTTTCCTAAAATAGCAAATTCAAAGAAAAATTTTTCGAAAATCTTTTTTAGAAAATTTAAGCATTTTTATGAAAAACAATTTTAAGAAAAATTCCAAATTGACGTTTTAAAGTAAATTTAGTCAAATTTTTCTAATCAAGGAATTTTGTTTACAAATTTCCTATAGAATATTTTTTATAATAATCCAATTTACTGAAAATTTACAAAAAAAGGAGGAACTTTCCACAAAAAATAGAAAAAAAATTATATCAAAACCAAATTTAAGGAAAATTTCCACTAGAAATAAAATTTAGGAAAAAATTCTCTATGAAGCAAATTTTCTTTAGAAAGCAAAAATTTCCTATAAAAATTATATCTTTTGGGAAATTTTGTATAAAAATCTGTGTTTTATTTGAAAATAAAAAACAAATTTGGAGGAAATTTCCTGTTAAATATGGAAAAATACAGACAAAAGGAAATTTTCGAAACATTTCTTTTAACAAAAAAATTCTTATAAAAAGGAAGTGTGTTGAAAATTTTGAAGGAAATGTTCTATAAAAAGCAAAATTTGAGAAAATTTCATTTAAAAGGCAAATTATGAGAAATTTCCAATTTAAAGCAAATTTGGAGAAAATTTCCTTTAAAAATGAAATTTGGAGAAAATTTCTCAAAAAAGCAAATTTGGAGAAAATTTCCTATATTAGAGAACATTTTCAATAAAAATAATTTTTTGTAAAAATTTTTTATAAAAATTTAATTAAGGGAAACTTTTTTATAAAATCAAATTTTTTGAAAATTTTTCCATAAAAACTAAATTTTGAAAGAATTTATTCTCAAAAAAAATTTTGATAAAATTGTCCCATAAGAATAAAATTTTTGAAAAAAATAAATATTTAAGATTTCTTTAAATATTTAACTTATAAAAAATTTTAGTAAATTTTAAAAAATTAAAAAAATAAGATTTTTAAAAATTTCTTTAAATATTAAATTTTAAAAAACTTAAAACTAATATTTTAATTAACAATTTCTTTTTTAATTTCAAATTAAATTTAGGAAATAATTTTTTTAATATAAATATTTTCATTTTAAAATTTATGACAAATTTTTGTCGATACTAAATTTTAAAAAAATGTTCTTCCAAGAAATTAAAAAAATCATAAAAAATTATGAATGATTTCCTTTTAATATCATTTTTTTTCAAATTTATTTTCTTTAAAATTTTCTTCAAATATAAAATTTTTAAAAATTCTTTAAAAACTAAATTTATAAAAAACTTAAATTTTTAAAAATTTCTTTTTTTTATTTGTTAAAATTTTTCTTTAATCTTTATAAACATTTCCTGAAAATATTAAATAAAAGTCCTTTTAATACAAAATTTATTAAAAATTTCCCTTCAAATATTAAAAATATTCTTTGAAAAAAAACGTTCTTTAAATTTTAATAAAAAAAGTAATTTTAAAAAAGTTTTTCCATTTGCTGTTGACAACACTGTTTTCAAAATAAAATAACAGCTAGAAAGAAAGATATTTCAGTTGTTAGTAAAAACAACAACTTATTTGCAAAGCAACAACAAGCATAACAACAGCAAAAAAACATGAACGCACGTGTTGCAATGTTGACCATATGTCAACAATGTTGCAGTTGCAATTTTTTTTCTTCTTTTTTTATAATTTTTTATTTATTTTATTTGTTTTTGTACTTTGATTTGTTTTATTGACGTCTGTTTATTGCTTATTTACTGGGAACTGTAAATACAACAATTTTAAACCAAATTTGGTAAATTTGTTTTTGTTTTTGTTTTTTTTTTTTATTTTGTGATTTTCTTTAAATTTGTTTTTTTTCTTATTTTATTTATTTGAAATTGTGTTGTTGTTAAAATGTTTTAGGTTTGAGGTTGTAGTTGTTGTTGGTGTTTTAAGACCCAGAGGTTGTTTGCATTATTTTTAAAGTTAAGTTGTTGTCGATATTTTTTATTGTTTTTTTATTTTATTTATTTTTATTTTTTTTTTTTTATTTTTTTTTTTTTTTTTTTTTTTTTTTTTGCACAAAAACATTTTTTTGTCTTTCTTTTGCTTTCTTAACATTTTTCTTTTTTTTTATTATGAAAAAAAGTTAATTCTACAAATAAGGTCTGAGTAAGTGTACAATGGTGAGAGTTGCATACTAATCAAGAAATTTTTATTAAAAAACCAACAACAACAAAAGTAATAAAATATAATTATGTTAAGAAAGTTTATGTTTAAATAAATTAATAAAATATTTTAAAAATTTTAATAAAAAAATAAAAATTAATTTTAATCCAAAAGATCATAAAAACAAATTTGCCGTTTGTTTTTTGTGAATGAAAAAAAATTGTTCAAATTCTTAACAAATTATCGCGATTTTGCGGTTGAGAAAAAAACAACAAACAATAAAAAATATTAATCTAAATTTTATTTAAATTATTTGTTTTTATACAAAAAAATGCTACTATTTTTTCTATAGTTTTGAGATTTTTTTTGTTAAAATTATTATTATTTGCTATGCAATTTATCTAGGTAATTTTATAGTTTCTGTTAGCTATTTAGTTGCTTATATGTTCGTTGGTTGTTTTGTTCGGTTGGTTACATACCAATCAAATCACGTAGAAATTACACAAAATGATCAGGTGTTCGTTCTTATAATATTTACACACAATTCCAATAGATATATACAAACACACAAACACACAGACAGACAGACAAAGCCATGGACGGACATTATAAACAGTCATACTTAGAAACAAACATCATGCATCCACCCGGCTTGAGTGGCTAAATCGATGTATATATGATCGTCTATACAATCAATAGATATTTATACTTCAACATAACAACAACTATATTTATTAACTAACAAAACATAGACAAATGTTACCTTATATGCGGGTCTTTTTTTTGTGTGTTTGTGTGTTGTTGTTGTTTTTTTTTATTTTGTTCAGAAAAAAATTAATAATAATGTAAAAATATCTAGTGAAAAAAAAATTCAAATAAAATTTTTAATAGAAAATATAAATTTAAATAAGAATTGCGTAAAATATGCTTTAACTTAAATTACATAGAAAAATAAAAGAGTTATAATATAAATTGACAAATTATGAAGAAAAAAATAAATGAATGAATAATTGTGATGAAAATTATATAAAAACATGTTCACAATAATTGTTATACGATGAAGTGGGCAGCATGAAAAGTTTCCGTAATATTAAATCGGTTAATACAAAAACTATCGAAGAAAACATTTAAATTCGATCCAGAGTATAGAGTAATATTTAAAACATTTATAACAGTTTATAAACTCAACTTTATAACAGTTTATAGTCAACCGTTTATATAAATAACTTGATAGCAGTTGATAGTAACATCCGTATAAAAGTTGAAAGTCAGTTGTTTACAGTCTCAACTATAGACTCGACTAAAGACTTTTATATATTCATAAATATACATTGGTTTATAGTCTCTACTTAGAATATATTAGAGTTTCCACAATAGAAAAGTTTATAGTCTCAACAAGAGACTAGTTTGCAGTCGCAGCTATAGACAAGTTGATTGTTTAAACTTTAAACTAATTTCAAGTCTCAACTATTGAGCAGTTTATAGTTTCTGCTATACAACAGTTTGTAGTTTCGTTTATAGAGCAGTTTATAAACTGAACTGTAGACTATTTATATACTATATACTACTTATATACTATAAACTAGTTTATAATTTTAAATATACTCCAGTTTATAGTCTCATATAATAGTTTTTAGTCTTAACTGTAGACTAGTTTATAATCTCGACTGTAGATTAGTTTTAAGTGTCGACTATAGAACTAACTATAGATTACATTTTAGTCTTAACTTTAAACTAGTTTATAGTCTCAAACATAGTTTATTGTTTTAAACATAGACTTGTTTATAGTCCTAACTATAGACTGGTTTATTTTCTCTACTTTAGACCAGTTTATGGTCTCAACTATAGACTAGTTTATAGACTTAACCTTAAACCAGTCTGCAGTTGAAACTAAGAACTTATTCATAGTCCCAACTACATATTAAAGTATAGTCTCAACTACAGACTAGTCTTTAGTCTCAACTCTAGTCTGTTTATAGTTTTAATTTTAAACTAGCTTTTCGTCTTAATTGTAGACAAATTTTAAGTCTCCATTATAGTAAATTTTTAGTGTCAACTATAGAACTCGTCTATTAATTGCACTTTTTCGATGTAACATATTTTGTTATAAAGACTACATAACATCGTTTGTGGTGATAGTTTCATGACTACGTAATACATATTTATTAATATGGAAATATTAGTGAAGGGTCTAATAAAAAAAATATTAAAAAACTGTGTGTTTCTTAAGTCTTTTGTTTAAAAAAAGTTTTAGCAATCAGGTTTGCTGTTTAAGTCTTTTGTTTGCAGCTTATTATAAATTATTAATAAAAATCAATAAATTATTATACATATTTTTGTTAGTAAATAATTTAAAAATTTGTCTTTACAATTGTGTGTGAAGAAATGCAGTGAATCAAATAAAATTTTAACGAAAAAAGTGACAAATAAATATAAATTCATCTTAAAAATGACAGCAAAGTTGAAATAAAAATGAGGTAAAGTTATTGTTTATTTAACAGATGTTAGTTTTTTTTTAAGAGTTTATGAAATTTGTTTTAAGCGTTATAAACAAATAAATAAAACTTTAAATAATAATATTTCTATAACTTTTTTTTTATTTAAATTTGTGCAATTTTATGAATTTAAAATGAAAATGACACAATTTTCACATTTTTGTTGAAATTATTAATGAAAATTTGAGTTAAAATTATTAATGAAATATTTAATATTTCCTTATAATAACATTTGTCATTTGTTGCTAATTTTTTAAATATTTTTAAAATCGCTTTAATTATTTTAAGCTTTTCCTAGGAATAGTAAAAAATTCAAGTTATTTTCAATGCATTTTTATGTTACAAAACCAAGAGCAAAATAAATTGTAAGTTAATGAACAAGTTCAACAAACTTAATGACAACAACTAAAAAAGAAAACTTAAACGAATAATAATTATGAGCAAAAACAAAAACTACAACTTATAAACAGTAATTAAGTTTTATTTATCAAGTATAGAAATTCTTATGTAATGACAAAAATACAACAAAAAAAAAACCCAACAGTTTGGGTAAAGTGTCATCTGAATTAAATTCAAGATTAAAGAGCATAATTGGTGATCACTTATCTAATTACAAAGGATTGTTCAATATAAAGAATTCCCTATAGATTTTCTGAGGTCATTATGAAAGTCCTTGGATCGTTAAAATAGTCTTTTTGAGCTTATTATGAACAAAAAAAAAATCATTTTCTATATTACGCACTGTGGGGCTTAAGTGATGAGTATTTTTCTTTTTTTATTTCCTCTATTTTCTATATTTTCTGTTGCATTATAAAGTAAATAACTTTAATATAGGTGTACAATATTAGTAAACATTAAATCGTAGGCATGCATCTTTAATATGATGTTAAATCATCAGTATAAAAAAAATACTTTTTTCTTTTCTTTCTACTTTTTGTGGCATGCAACACACACATGCACACACCAACAAGTGTACATATGTTTGCAACCAAATAGCTGTTTAACTGCTTTGTTGTAGCTAAATCTTAGCAGCAACAAAAACATTTTCTTAAGAAAAATAAAAAAGTTATGTTACTGTTGCTGTTGCTGCTGCTGCCGTAAAAATGTTGTTGCTATTGTTGCTAGTTTTATTCGTATGTAACCAAAGAGTGCAACAAAATATTGTAATTGTCATTACAGATCAGTGTCGACACCTGGTTAAATGAAGCAACACTAACAAATGTTGTTGTTCTTTTATATATTTTTTTATAAATGTTTAACTCTAAAAATGACTGTTTCTGTTATTGTCTCTGAAACTATCTGTCCGTCCATCCAACAATTCGTCTATCTACAATTCTGTCCTTAAGTCTGTCTCTCTTTCTTTTATATAAAAAAATTACGATTGCATCATATGTTTTAACTGCTGCAGATGGTTTCTTATAAAAAAAAAGAACTTTAAAAAGAAATTATATAAATTTTCTTTTCTTCTCTCTCTCTCTTTCCATACTTTTTAAGTTTTATTAGTGTTAGTAAAATTGCAAAAACAATACCAATAGCAGCATCATCAACGGCAGCAGCAACAGCAACTACACAAGTATAGAATTACAACTTATTGCTATAAAGCCTGAAATGTCGTCATCGTTTGAATCCTTGAGCCGACAACAGCATGTTAAAGCGCAAGGCGCACCTTTTAAGACAATGTCAATGTTAATGGTCAACATATGTTCATTTGCAACAAAATACATATGAAACCAACAAACAACAACTACCACAAAAAAAAATCGGAAAAAAATATCTTTAAATAATGTTATAACGAAAAAAAGACCTTAAGTAATAGCATTAAAATGAACACTCAAAATACTTAATAAAATAAATAAAATACTATTAAACCATTTGGAACCCATTTCGGAAAAATTCTATACTTCACTATAGTTAAGTACAATCTCGACATTACAGTCAAGGAATATGGAAAGGATTATTAACTGGACTGCAATATGAAATAGTAAATATATATATGTATCTCAACTATCAACTAGTCGATAATTGAGAATATTAATTTATCTATACTTGAGACTATAATCTAGTCCATATTTAAAACATTAAAGTAGTCTATAGTTAAGACTATAGGTTGATATTATAGAATAGAATATAAATCAGACTATATGAATTCATCTATAGTTGAGACTATAAACTAGTCTATAATTGAGACTTTCAACTAGTCTGTAATTGGACTATGAAATAGTCTATAGTTGAGATTATAAACTATTCTATAGTTGAAACTATAAACTATTCCATAGTTTAAATTGTAAACTAAACTATAATGGAGACTATAAACTAATTTATAATTGAGACTATAAAATAATCTACAATTGAGACTATAAACTAGTCTATAGTTGAGACTATATACTAGACTATAGTTGAGACTATATACTAGACTATAGTTAAGACTATGAGCTTGTCCATAGTTGCGGCTTTAAACTAGTCTATTGTTGAGACTATAAATTAGTCTAAAGTTGAGAGTATATAATTGAGAGTCTAAATTAATATTCAGTTTGTACTATAAAATATGTATTAACATGTATTGTATTTAAACAAACCCATTTCACCCTTTTAGGGTTAATTTATATCACATCAAATTTTAAGCTTAGAGAAATGGGCGCCAATGATTAAGTTGGTAAAGAACCTACAGGAGAAATAATGCAAAAAAGAAAAAGAAAATTATGTGGTCACTGGTCAATGTTTGGTTTTAATGCTAATGAACATGAGATGACATTAAATATAATGTTCTTTCCAGAAACAAAAAAAGCAAAAACACACAAAACTTTTATAAAACGTATAACAATTAAAATGTTTTTTGTCATACAAACTTAACTGAACAAATATTTAAAGGAAATAAAAATAAATCGTTTTAGATTTACAAAAATCTTAATTTTTCAAAATTGTTGTTTTAATATTATTATATTGTTGTTGTTGTTTTTAATCTAGACATGCCAAGAGGTGTTTTTGTTGTTAAACACTGAAATAAAAAATCGTAAGTGTTCACATTAAATGACAAACTCTTTGTGACATGCTGTTGTCACATTGCATGTCACAAACAGCTTTTGACAACTGAACAAAAAAGCGAAAACTTTTGCCACAGTCAATAGCTGTGATTAAGAGTGTCACCACTGATGGTGTCATTGTAATTTTTTTTTTTTTTCATAGCAAACATGAAAAAATTGTTATAAACAAATAAACAAAAAAATAATAATAATATTGCATGTGATATTTATCACTTCATGTGTTTACAGTTTCCTTTATTTACAATTTAAAATTATTGGGTTTTGAAAAAATTAAGGTTGGAATTTTAACATGAATGAGAATGCTATAGTTTTGGGTCTTAGTGAAATGTCAAATTAAAAATCGGAACAAATGAATAACACTCTCCTCTAGGTTATTTGCAAAGTAGTTCATGTTGCAGTCCAGTGATACAAGAACTGCAGGGTAAATTTTAATATTTCATATTTTATTTATTTGTACCATTTTTATGATTTTTTTAATTCCTTTTTTTAAGAGAACAAAAAAACAGTTTTCTTCTTTCTTTTTGTCTTTATTTTTCTATTATCTTTCTTTTTTTTTCTATTATCTTTCTTTTAATTTATTGTTTTTCTATTTACTTTATAAACACCAAATGACAATAAGAATTGACATAAATGTCATTTTATTTTTTAACACCACACACTGTAGTGTGGTGAGTTTTGAATAAATAAACATGTGACAGTTTCAAGAGCATCGATCATTTAATTTAAAGAATTTCACACTTTTGTTATCTATTTAAATCAAATATTTTAAAGACCAAAAATATAAAGAATAGAAAATGAAAAGAATATTTTTATTTTTAAATTAAATCTTTTGAAATTTTATAAAAAAAGGCAAAGAGAAAGTAATTTTTTTAAAAAACGATTGTATTTTAACAGTTTCAGAAGTTTGAGAAAGTTTATAAACATGTTAATCTGTAAAAATCATAGACGCACTTCAAACATATACTGTCGCAAAGGCATTAAAGGGTTCCCCATACTATTGAAAAGGTCAGGTCAATATTGAAATCGCGACAAAAAGAATCTCAAATTCATGTGTTGAAAAATATCATGATTAACTCTTGATCCTGTCAATTGGGTGTGAAAAATTAGAGTCAATGTAATCAGAATAATCCCAGGCGGATGTGTCACGTAATATTTAGAAGGATTTGGATATTTATATGTTATTTCACAACAAAATACTAAATTTAAATAAGGAATCGCTTAAAATTGACATGATTTAATATTTTTCAGTTATGATTTTGCTTCACAGATAAAAATTGATAAGATTGTTTCAGAAAAATATATATATAAAACATCAAGCAGGACAGACTATGTTAAATTTACTCACAGAGTATTTTGGTTTGCTCAGTACATGTTTTTTCAGATCAAAATTTGATTTCGAGTCGATCGGAAGTATCGGACATATGGACGCACAGACATCATTAAATAGATTTCGAAATAGAAATAAATTTCAAGTATGTTGATGGGATGATTATTTATGTGTGTTAAATCGAATCAGAAATTGTTTCGAAGTCGGAAGGAACATTTTATGTTTATGTTACAAACACCTACTAAAACACATAATACCTGCCTGCAAATCAGCTTTTCCAAACGCACGGACAGATATCATTAAATTGAATTTGAAATAAATTCCAAGACAATCGTTGGAAGCATTATTTCTGTGCGTTAAATCATATAAGTAATTGATTCCAAGTCCAACGGTAAAACTACTTTTCTATAGGTTATAAACATTTACTTGAGAAATTATAGAAAATGCGTTTAAAAAAACAAATGTCCCATGGTATAAACTGAGCTCTGTTGAAGGGCGAATTGGAAATCGATGAAGAAAAGTAGCTCAAAATGAAGGGAATACGGGGAAACATTCCTCAAAAGTAACTGGATTTATCAGTAATTTTTAAGTGTCTACAAGATCATAAGTAATACGCACATAATTTTGGTTCAAAATATGTCTATAAAAATTAACTCAGATATGGAACCAAATCATTAATATAGGTACCAAAAGAGATCGAGTACTCTAAATTTTTAGCAGTTATATCAAGAGAATGTAACGCTCTTGATTTATGGGTAAACGAATCCTAAATATAGTTAATGAATCTAATAATGCAGGGGTTATTAAAAAAGCTCAAACAGAAAACAGTTACTTTTAAATAAAAATTCCCGTTGCTTTTCTTTGGAAATATTTTCCCAAAAACGCATTACAAACATTTTAACTGTAATTGTTCCCAATTTCTTTTCCCAAATGTAATACGATATTTAATCTAATAAAATCATTTTTTTCTTTCTTTTTGTTAGAAATTTTGTTTAAATGTTTAAAAATATATTTTATTTGTTTAACTAGAATTTTTTATGCCAAAACCGTTAAAATTTTGCTGTTTTGCCATAAAAATGTTAAGAACTATTTTTTTTTTGCCAAAACTTTATGACAGGGAACATGTTTCATAGTCAAGAGAATAATTATTTTTTCAGGAAAAAATAAAAAAAATATTATCATGATTACGTTAAAAAAAAAAAACAAATTTCATGGTGTTTATGATTAAGGTTTTTATATGAATTAAACCATATGTTTATTAACATAACATTAAAATTTAAAATACTTAAGTCCAAATTAACAGAGAGTAGTAAGCAGCGACGACAAAAATTAACAGATCGTCTTTCTCCATCTCTGCTGTTGCTGCAGTATAAGGCGGTCATGTGTTTAAAACCTAAACAGACATTCAGAGTACATTTTATATTGATGATTTTAATACCCTTCACCTACTTCTACTGTTAGAGTATGTCGGAACATATGTAACATTTATAAAACAACAATTAAGATTCCATATAAATATATATTCTAGGAACCAATTATATTTTGAAGCGATTTATATAATCCATATGGAATAAACGGATCTTAATAAAATTCATTCATATGCCTTATTTATTGCTCTCTACCGATTCCTACTTAATCTACATTTTGGACCACTGTAACATTTTCATAACAGTACATACTACACATGTTATGCATCAATATTTAGTCTCAAATATCGACTTTTAAATTAAATGAATTAATCTGAATTTCGGAAATTTTTATCCTCCATAAGACGAATAAGTTTACTTTATGGAAATCCCAAAATTTGATAATTTTTATATAAATAAAATGTAGTCATAAAATTCGAATTTTCAACTCCCGATATCTCGAAAACTTATTATATAAAGTAACATATCGTTCGATCTTGCAATGAGGATTATAAAAATAAGCATCATACTAAATTATATTCTTTTATCTTAATAGAAAAGGGTAGCGGTCTAAATGGCTTAAAGTTGTTAATACTGTTTCAGGAGAAAAAAAGTTATAGGCCAAAATCTGCAGCGACCTCTAAAGTTTGGAAAAAAATTTAATTCTTTGTCTAAGAAATTGTATGAAATTTAGCAAAGAGGAGAGCTTTAAAAAAGGTTATAGGTTACAGCATTATGGAATAGATGCAGGAGGAGTAGACCTCTGCATCTATTCCATAATGTTATATTTGGTTCCACAATTATAATTATTCCCAAGAAATAGCAGGGTATTTATAATTCGCCCCAACCATTTATATTCTTTTCTTCTCTTTAATTTTTTTTAATATTATTATCAGACATTTTTTTGTGAAAAGTTGCTGACCTTCACAGTGTGGCCCAGTGAATACAGCAACAACAGCAGCAATAATAACAACAACAATATTACGATAAAACCAAAAAAAAACAGCTAAATCTTTAAAGAACTTTTTTTCTATATAAAAAATATTAATGATGGAAGCTTCTGCTTAAAATTTTACCTTTTGTTGTTGTTGTTATTATTATGTTTTGTTTTTATGTTTATTCTCTTGATCAGCTAATGTTATTATTGTTTTTGTTGTTCTGATTGTTATTAGTTGTTGCTGGCTGCACCTGTTTGACAACATTATGATTTTTTTGTTGTTGTTCTTACTTTTGTATGCAATTGATGAGCCATAAACACAACAAACAACAACAGCAGCAATAACAACAACATTGATAATTGTTGTCGAGAGCAGAACAAAAAATGAAAGAGATTAAAGCAGGTTGGATAATAGTGTTAGTGAGTGCATGCACTTTATGCATGAGTTCAGGTGTTGTGTGTCTGTAGTAGTGGTTGGTTGTTGGGTTATTCGTCATAGTAGCCAGACTCAACACATTCGTGTTGTTTTGATTTGTTTCGTGAGATTAAAGTTTTTTTTTTTTTTTTTTGTTTTGTCTCGTTTAATGCAGGAATGGGAGTTAAAGATTATTTTTACAATAAATAAATTGTTTACTAAACGAAATCAAAAACAAATTAAATTAATAGAAAATTATATAGGAAACACGTATGAATTATATATCAAATTAAAGCTTAAATTCCTAATTATTTCCATAAATAAAAATTATATTTCATTCGCTTTTATTTCCAAATCCAAAACAAAAAAATACAAAAATATTTAAATTTTTAGAAAGATGAAAAAACTAACGATTTGAGTGTTTTTTGTATTGAATTGTTTGTTTCACTGTTCGACAAGTTCAAGGGAAATTAAGGATCCAAATAAATTTTGAGCCAAACTATGAGAAGAATTTTTATGATTTCAAAACCTAAATTGAATTTAACTTTTCGAATAACATTTTTACCAGGTGAATTCTTAGTACATTTTTCTTTTTCCTGATCCGGGATTTGATAGATCACATCTGATTGTGTTTCTAAATATTTTACAATTTTATCATGAGGTTCTGTTCCATCACACTCATCCATCATATTGATTAGTGATGAAGAAACTGTTATTTTTTCCATAATAATACCAATTTTCCATCCCTGCATTTTTCATGTAACAAAAGAAAGGAAATAATGATTATTTTTTCATTTGGTTTTTATTTAATGATTAATTATTGTTTAATTTATAATTTGTTCATATTTCTAAGGTGTAAAATTTCTAATTTAAAATTTATAGATTTAATAACATCAATGGAAAATCAAGTAAAGAGAAAATTTAATGATAAATGTGTTGGCAATCAAGATCATTCTCTTTGAAGAGTTTATTGGTGTGAATTAAAAACCGTTAGATTTTTATTAAACTCTAGATTTTGGAGATCAATTAATTTAAAATCTAAAAATTGAACTAAAAAATAAAAGGAAATATTTTTAATAATTTCAAAATTATATTTCTTCGTGCCTTTATTCAGATCTTTTTATACCCTCAAATGGTGAAGAAGGTATATTAACTTTGTCATTCCGTGTAAAATGCTAAGAAAAATGACAGAGCTCAATAAAATATTGCCCCCTAATATTTGTTAGAGTCCTGAGAAGTTTTCTTCATTAAACCAGAAAAATCAATTCAATATATAAAAAGATATAGATCGATATCTGAGGCAACCTCTAAGTGCGTTATATTGTCAATTAGATATCGACAAATCAGACCTATTCCAAAATTTCCAAAAATTATCAAAATCGGTTTAGTAAAAAAAGTTATAGCCAAAAATATAACCAGTTTTATGACTCGTTAAAAGTCATATTTAGGAAAATGTGTTATATATATTGTAAACGTCTGTGAGTGTATGTAGAGAATATAACGTGTTTACTTCACCTCATTTGTAGTGCAGGGTATTGAAGATTCGTCGTAGTGGAATATAGCATTCTTACTTATTTAAATATCATTTTAAAGATAAGCAACAGTAGTCTGACCACTACATTTTTGAATGACTCATAATCAGTTCTCTTTCATTTTCTTAATATTTTTTTAAATAAAATCCTTTTGATAAGTTTTGAAAATTAAATATTTTAATTTCAATACAAAAAAAGAAGTTCATTAAACTTCTATTTTTATTTATTTAACTAAAAAATAAATTTGAAATATTTTTTTTGTTTATTAATTCAAAAACCAAAACGTCCTTGTCTAAAAATGTGTCTTCTTGTAGTTTTTTCATAATTATTCATTTATTCAATTTTATTGATATAAAAAATGTATTGAAATTCATAACACAGAGCCGATCCGATACTTGTGTATTTTTCTTAATTATTTAAAAAACATCAAATTGCGACTTAAGTTGGGCAAAAATTGCTCTTTTTTAATTTTATTTAATTTGATTTTATTTATTTATCAAGTTTATTGAACTTAATTGTTTAAATAAGAAAGTAATTCGTTGACTGTATTTTTAAATGCATTTTAATCATTGAACTCATTAATTTCGCATCCAAGAGATAAATGCAATAATTCGTGATTTATGAGGAAAACTGATTATAATTATGAAAAATAAAAGAAATCTTTTTAATAAGTCCAGTAATAAATATTATTTGAATTTAAGGTCATCTGATGACATATGAACTCAGTTGTTGTTTTGTATTTGCATAAATCACGTTTGTGAAAACTGTTTGGATTTATTACATTTATCAGTCTATTTTCGGAAGTAAAGTTTAAGCTTACAAAAGGCATAAATCTTTGCTTCAAATTTGTGCAGTTTACATTGTTTTTTGGAACAGCGTCTTACATGAGACCTACGAACATTATTGGACTGATTTCCTAGAGAAACGCCCTCTATTTGTTTAGTGGTGAGGAACTTTTGACAAATTTTCATTCCCTCTATTAATCTATAAGGTGAAATGGTACCACCAACTGACTGCTTAGATTTGGACTTGATTAAAGATCAAAATTGATATTGGATTGATGACAATTAAATTTCGAAAATATATTTGGGCAGACAAAATATATAGGCCTACCTGTTCTCATTCCTCTGTTTTAAGGGAGCTCTTTAATGATACTTTAATGATAACAAGTCTTTATACCAAGAGTGGTCAATATTTGAGTCTTTTGGAACTAAGGTCAATAGGTAAATATTGAACATGATGTTTGTAGTGCATATAAAAATGGTCCTACTTTTAAGTATGTCGGTCAGTCAAAATCACTTTTAAAGTCTATTCAACGATTTTCGCACAGTGTGTTCACATCATTTTTGAACTGTTAGCGATATCTTAGTAAAATTCCACATAGTAAGAGCCAAAATGTTTTCGAGTTGATTTAGAGATATGCATGCGCCTGCGTCAGGGGCTCAATCTTAAATCAATTATGTTCAACGTTGATTTTGTGTCAAGTTTTTTTCTACGTGTAGGCTTCCTTTAATCAAATTAGTTATTTTCAATAAAAACTTAAACAATTTTTTGAGTTGAAATTTTTATAAAAGATCAAAATTTAAGATTTTATTTTAATCCAAATTCTTATTCCCCTTTTTGTGTTCCAACTGATATAATTTTTTTAATAAACCACATTTGCCAATTTGTTCTTTCTCATTTTTTTTTTTTGTTCGTATCAAAGTGTGATTTTTAACCGAAACCACAACAATTTTAACCAAAAAAAAAGAAAAAACGAGCAAAAAACAATCTGAAATAAAAACATAATAAGTAATAAAATAACAATAAAAACAACATACG
Organism: Cochliomyia hominivorax; assembly: GCA_004302925.2. NCBI lineage: Eukaryota > Metazoa > Arthropoda > Insecta > Diptera > Calliphoridae > Cochliomyia > Cochliomyia hominivorax. The sequence goes on along the minus strand of PYHX02000494.1, from coordinate 3,889,611 downwards.
AAGAATTATAACAAAAAAAGTTTAATCTTAAAGGCGCACATGCCTGCCTGCCTGCCTGTTTGCCTAGATGTTGTATATTTGTTTGTTTGTATGTAAATTAAGGCATAAACAGAATATAAGCCACAAACTAACAGAGTTTCAAGCATAAAAGGCGCTTAAAGCTAAAGCTCTGTTAATGTTTGATTTTTCCCTCTCCTTTTTTTAGATTTTATTGTTGCTGTTGCTGATTTTTTGCATAAAATTGCAGTTTTTTCTTTGCTACATTTCTTGCATATTCTTTTTTTCATGTTGCAGTTGCATGCATATGTGCGTCTTAATGTTGAAATTGTATTATGATTAGGTTTTTTTTCCTTCAACCACGATTTAAACTTACAGGGGGAGCATGAAGTGTAAAAGGTGTGTTTAATATTTGTTTGTGTTGTTGTATTTGTTAATAACTGACAGACTGGCAAGTCCGCATTCTTTTAAAGGTTGCCAACTTTAAGAAATCGAACAAAAAATATATCGGCCTGCTTGCCTTGCAACTCTTAACTTGTTACAATTCTTTTTTTGTTGCTGCTGCTGCTGTTGTTGTTGTTGCTGTGTTATTTTTTCGGTTTATAAGTAAATCTGTACGTGTGTATGTTTGTGTTTTTGTTTTTTTCCTTAAATTCTTATTATTACGTTCGTTTTCTTTCTGGCCATTATTATTTTCACAAACAACCGAACGAAACTAAATTGCAAAGCAAAAAAAAAATAAAAATGTTTTATATTCAAACTCTGCTCACATACTCTCACAGCTACAAACAAAATGTAGGCGTGCAGTTTGCACAAAATAATTTTAGCTGCAACAATAATAACAACAACAAAACAAATTATTTAGCCGGCTTTTGCATTTTTTAGATCTTTTTTTTTTGTAATTTAGTTCTGGATATTTTTATGTTATTGGTATTTGACTAGTTAAAGGCAGGTATGGAAAAGTCTGCTATTGTTTCAGTTGATCGACTAAACTTATGTCGAAAGATCCTTAAATACCCTCCCTATTTATTGATTAATTTCTTATTCTTCGATTCTGTAAACTTTCGTCTATGGATTACCCAAACCGAGTAAACAAACTATGATTCTAACGTTGACCAAACACTCATCTATCGATTCACAAAATTCGCTTCCATCGATCTACCAAACTCCCACACACCAAACTGTTGTCAATTGCACGATCAAACTCCATTTAAAGCTGCTGACAACTGGATTACCAAACTCATATCTAACGAATAAAAAACTCTCTTCTACCGATTGACAAATTTCCGTACCTTGATTATCAAAACCTCTGTCATGTCACTAAACTTTTTTTAAGACTAAATTCTTATCAACCGACTAATCAAACTTTGACTAAACTCTAAAGATTGTCTATGGATTAATCAAATTTGGTTCTAAAGACTCTGATGAAGACAAAACTCTATTTTAGCAATTAACTCACTAACCTACTGTCAATTGGATTACAAAAGTAATTTCTATCGATTTTGAAAGTTCAGTTTATTCTTTTTCATTGTCTGACAATAATCTCGTCTATTAGTTGACCAACCCCTCACATATTGGTGAACTAAGTTCTTGTCTATCGTTTGGCTGAACTACTGCTAATTGGTTAACTGAATCCTCTTTAGTTGATTGACTAAATTACTGTATATCCATTGTCGAAATAAATTCACCAAACTCTTATTAATCAAGAGACAAATTCCTTTTTATCAGTTAACTATGTTCAACTCTATCGATTGACCAAAACCTCTTTTATCAATTGGAGAAAATTTCGTCTATTAATTATTCAGACACTCAGCAATCAATTATTTTTCCATTGACCAAATTCTTATTAGTCGGTTTAATTAAACTCATGTCAAGTCATCGGCCAAAATCTCCTGTATTAGAATGCTTTTCAATCTCCGACCAAACTCTGTTATACGCATCAACTAGTGCTCATCTAGACCGAAAAGTACTTGGCCTATCGATTGTCAAATTGTCGTCTATTTGCTGACAAACTCTTGTCAATGGAATAACTCAAGTCTAAAGTTCCTTCTGGTTAACTAAACTATGGTCTACCGATTGACTGAATACTTTTCGATCGACCAAGCAAATTCCTACAGATTTATTGACTTAACATTTCCGTACGGATTAATCTACTTTTTATGGTTTGACTTAACTTTCATTTATCGAATGTCAAAATTCTCGTCCATCAATTGATCAAACTTTCATCTGTACATTCACTGACTGTTGAATGTTGTCTATCGGTTGAATTAACTCTCTTCCATATTTTGGCTAAATTCTAATTTTACGTCAATTGTGGAACTCTTGTGAATTAATTGAAAACTTTGGCTTATAGATTGTCTAAATTGTAGTTTATCGGCGAAACAAAATCGACTATCGGTTTTCACTCCTCTCCTGCTCCGCTCTATCCATTAATCCTCCCTATCCATTAATCAAACTCTCATCCATAGTTTGACAAACTTTTCATGTATAAATCGCCAAAACTCTTGTCAATGGATTTAATAAATTCTAGACTATTGAACCATTTGGTTATCGAATGACTAAACTCTAAACATTCGATTAATCAAAATCTCGCCTTTAAATTGATTTTTGTGTATCGTTTCCATATCCTCTTATTATGTTATTATACTCCCAAACTGATCTGTTACTACGTAATTTAAAGTTCCAGTTTCCCATCTCTGTTTGCAATTTATGTTAGGAATTTGTTATTGTTGTTGGTCTAGGTTTTACTTTATGTTTTTTTTTGTTCCTTTTTCAACTTTTTCACTCCTTATTTTCATATGTTCATATGTTCTTTTTTCACTTTGGGCCTGCTGCTGCCGCTGCTGTTGCTGTCTCATGCAGAAGGAATTTAATTTTTCTCGTATATAATTGATAAATGCTTTAAGACATTTAGAGCAGCTCCTGGATATTACAAATTTTTCAGTTCGCATATTTTAACATTTAAATGGTTTTAAAGAAAAAGATTTTGTGAATTTTGAAATGTTTTGAAAGCTGAGTATTTTATGGGTTTTTAATTAATTTAAAATGATTTTAAATATTCTGGGAAGATTTGAAAAAGATTATGCGATAAGTGATTTGAAGACTTGAACTTGTTAAGCGAAATGCGATGTAAGAAAAACTAAAAACCATTTAAAATGATTTTAATATGTCTGAAGTAATTGAATGACAGTTGACTGGTTTAAGGACTTAAACAAAGAGGGAATTACTTCTCCCCTTCTTTTTCAAATTAATTCCAAGAAAATTCCCACATTACAAATACAAATTTAATAAAATTACAAAGTTTGTAATGGGAAACAGGTTTCAAACAAAAAATTTGCCTAAAAATTTACATTTTCACACGTTTTAATTTATAAAAAAAAGAAATTATAAAACAAATTTCAAAAGTCTATAAACTTAGTTTAACCACTCGGTTTAGTTAATAAAAGAAAAGAAATAATTACAAATTGCAAAAATATGTAAGTCACCCGGTATAAATTTCCATAAAAGAAAAACTGAAATAATGAAATCAACTGTAGATGATGACCGACCGTTACACTTTATTGAAGTTTAAAAATAATGACCGTAAATGAGAAATTTTATAAAATTTTCTTTTATTTTTTTATAATTTTTTTAAGTGAAAATTGTTTCTATTTTGTTGCTTCCTTCTTCTTTTATTTTCCATTTCAAATGTTTGTTGAATTATTTTTTCAATTATAATATTTTTCTCAGTTTTTATACCCTACACCATCATATTTGTTTGGGGTATTTTCACTGAGGATCGCTTTCTGAGTCGATTTCACAATGCTCATCCGGCTGGCAGGCCGCTGTTAATTATCTTAATGAAATTTGGCATGTACCATTATTTTGGTCCAAGGATGATACGTATTGAAATTGGCGATGATGAGACCACTATTTTAACCAACCCCATACAAATGTTCCTCCAGGAATTGGGATTTAAGGTCAGAGAAAGTCCTAAAAATAAAGCTTTTTAATAAAATTTGGCACAAAGTTAGTTCTATAATATTCTAAAATGAGGTACCAAATTATACGAGGATCGGTCCATACAGCCCTCTCAAAATATCACTTTGAAACGCATAAATCTCATATATGCGTTGGAATTGAAAGAAAAAGTTGTTCAAATCAAGACAAATATAAGCAAAAATCGGTATGCGATATTCTATGAGGGTTGGGCCATAATTTATTCTAGCTCCAACCAACCCATGAATACATCTCTTCATCTAACCATAAATTGAAAAAAATACGTTTATACGAGGGTGGTTCATAATTTTTGGTAGCTATCACTTATAACCAACATGTGGTGTAGGTTATTACATAGTCGGGCTTGACCGACTATAACATTCTTAATTGTTGTTGTTGTTGGTGTTACGATGTTAAATCAATTATTTGCTCTAGTGACTAATAAAAGGTGGCAATAAACTATATTGAATGTTGTATAAATTGTGTTGTTGTATTTTTTATTATTATTAATTTTCAAGTGTATAAATTAACAATTAATTGTTAACATTTTTTTCTGTTAAAATTTTGAAAATAAAATTCATTTGAATGTAATTTCAAATCGCCTACAGAATTTATTTTTATTTAATTAAAGGAAATTAGTTATTTTATTAAAAATATTATTTACGCCATTTTTAAGAAAAAATTATATAAATTTTTTTAAGTGTAATAAATTGTGATAATAAACATAATTGAGAATTTTGAAATGGAAATAAAAATTTAAATTTTTCAAAACAAATTGACGTGGAAAACTGTTAAGGAAGTTTTATATTAAGTTAATTGTTAAACGAAAGTTTGACCATACAATAAACGAGAGATTAGTTAAACTACAGGCAATTGACTTAAAAAAATACAAGAGATTTTATTCGGTTGATGTTTTGTTATTCGAAATTAAAAAGTTAAATTGTGTGATAAATGAGAGTTCGATCAATTTACAAACGAAAGCATTTTCGATCTTTAATCGAGAGTTCTGTTTCTAAAAAGACAAGAGTTTAAAAATTTACTTAATCGAAAGAGTAGAGTTTGATAAACTTATAAACTTGTTTAATCGCAAGATAAAAGTAGAGTTAAACGATGGAACGAAATTTTCACAAACTTATTTAATGAAAATTTAGGGAAAATTTACATTTTTGAAAAAAATAATGAAAATTTCAAAACTTTAGAAAAAAATTGCAATTTTTTGTCTTTATTTTCAAATTGCTGTAAAAAATTTTCAATTTGGTGAAAATTTTAAATTTAAAAAAAATAAAAAAATTTAATAAAAAATTGAAATTTATAGTAAAATTTGAAAGTTTATTAAAAATTAAATATTTGAAATTTAAGAAAAAAAATTTGAAGTTTTAATAAAATTTTAAATTTTAATAAAAATTTTTAATTAATAAAAATTTTTAAAAAAAAATTTGAAATTTTAATAAAAAAATAGAAAATTTGATATTTAAATTTTAATAGAAATTTGAAATTTAATAAAATTTAAATTTTAATAAAATTTGAAATTTTAATAAAAATTTGAAATTTTAATAAAAATTTGAAATTTTAATAAAAAATAGAAATTTTGATAAAAAATTGAAATTTTAATAGAAATTTGAAAGTTTAATAAAAATAGAAATTTTGATAAAAAATTGAAATTTTAATAGAAATTTGAAAGTTTAATAAAATTTTTAATTAAAAAAAATTTGAAATTTTAATAAAAAAAGAAATTTTGATAAAAATTGAAATTTTAATAGAAATTTGAAATTTAATAAAAATAGAAATTTTGATAAAAAATTAAAATTTTAATAAAAATTTGAAATTTTAATAAAAATTTGAAATTTTAATAAAAAAATAGAAATTTTGATAAAAAATTGAAATTTAATAGAAATTTGAAATTTTAATAAATATTAATAAATTTGAAATTTTAATAAAGATATTTAAATTTTATAAAAAAATTAAAATTTAATAAAATTAAAATATTTAAAATATTGTATTTTATTTCTTTTAAGTCTTTAAAATTTATAAATTTCCAATATTTTAGTTTCTAAAAATAATTTTTCTAAGTGTAATTCTTGGCTCTAATTAAGCCTCCTCTAATAAACTCAATTATTTCGCCATTAAATTAGAATGTTCGTAATGTTTTCGTTAAGAAATCATGTGGAAATTTATTTTGAATATAAAACTATGATTAACATAATCATATCATAATAGCAAACAATAGTTATTTATAAAGCAACAGATTTTGTTTTTTATTGTATTTTGGCAAACGGTTATTAAAAACTCATTAGATTGTTAAATAAACCTTCAAAAAATATTTTTAATAATTTTGCACTTAAAAAATTTGCAATTAACACCTGCAAAATAAAATTTAAATGGAAAAAATTAAGGAAAAATAAATATAAAAATATAAGAACTAAATTGATCATAAAATTTTATGTAAATAAATAAACAACAACAAACAAACCAACAACATACAAATAACGAAATTTTAATATCTAAAAGATAATAATGTAAGAAAAAAAATGATCATAATTATTACTAAAGTGTTGTTGTCTTGAAAATGTCATGTTAAATTATAGAAAAATACTATAATTATTTTGCAACTGTCAATCAATCTGTAATTTTGCAAAAAGAAATAAATAAATAAAATAAATTAAACATAATTATTTTAAATATTTTCCTTAATAATTATTTCTTCTTCTTTGTTTCCATCTCTTTCATTGCAGATAATGTTTTCTATTCAACAATTTCGTAACATTCTCAAACTCTATTAAGTTCGGTGAGAACTTTGCTATAAAATACATTAGAAGCATGCGCCTTTTTAAGACGCGCAAATCTATAGATACTTCTCAGAATCATTTAGCAACGGAACCGCATAACAATAGTCATTCAGCCGTAGCAACATGTGCCTCAAAAATTACCAAATCAATAAGTGGTTCATCTACCATTTCTTCGTCTTTGCCCGATTTACACGATAATTCACCCGTTATGATTTTGAGTTGTACCAACTTGAGTACCAGCGGTTTACCGCCCACAAATAATACGAGTAATAATTCAGTATCTTCCAATCACTCTATCACACCGCCAAAAAGTAATGATTCTTTATCACCACAACAATGTTCTACGCCGGGCATACACTATCAACCTATACAAAATGTTAGTTATAACAATAGTGGCCGCCAAACCCCCTCGGCTCTATCGGTGGCCTCTTTAAATGATGCTGTCCTACAAAGACCCGCCAGTGTACATATTTTCAATCACAAAGCAAATTCTTTATTGCTAAATTATGGTGGCAGCAGTAATGACATTGCAACAGGTCCAAATGGTCAATACCAAAAGTATTCACAAAGTACAAATAATGGCACATTAACAAGAGGAGGTATGTTGGGCCAACATCATCGTAATACCTCATCTTCGAGTAGTTGTATATATGAAAAATCAAATGGTGCACCGAACTCAGCAGCAGGAAGAAATGCTGGTAGTCTGAATATAACACCGAACGGTTGCAATAATAAACAAATAATTCATTATCCATAATGGGTTCGAATGGTAAGTTGGGGAAGTTTTTGCGAAAAGATTTCAGTTTAAAATGTTGTGTATAATTTGAATGGAAAAGGGGTTTTTATATGACAGACTTTTGCATAGAATTATAGCAGACGTAAAGAGTGAGACATACATTGACTGGGGAAAGATTTGTCAACTGATAACTGATCTTTTGATCTCCCGAAAGATAAGAGTATTTACTACACTTTTATCCTGCAATAAACGTGAGTTGAATAAATCGATAGACAAGAGTTTATACAATTTATAGGTGAGAGTGTCATCCACTCAGCTATTCTATAGGTTTTGTGCATCGATTTCGAGAGTTTAGTGTAGCAATAACGACTTCGTTCTTTCGTAATGAAGAACGATGTGCCCACTATGTTTACCCCGATTTACCGTCATGTACTGAAGCAATAAAGCTTTTGAACAAAAATGGCTTCCGATTTACCCCACCCGATTTTTCATCATGTCGGTTAAAAAATGGGTCAATCATTCAAATTGTATAAAAATGAGAATATTGAAAAGATAAAATAAGTGAAGACATTATGGAGTGTTAGTGAATGAAAGCAGACTCTTTTGTAAACATTCCTCGATGTAACTTTCAGTCTTTATACGGCTCGTTGTCACAAATTATTGGTTTATCAAGAATTTTTTTGGGACATTTTGACTGCTTTTGGTTCTAAAATTTTCTTCAAGCACCAGTATCATACAATTTTTGGCCAGGAAGTTGCAAAAAATCTGCCAGAACATACGTTTCGTCAACCATTATGCAGCGTGAATATTTTTTCAGAAAACTTGATATCAGTTTCCGAGCTCTGTTTTGCCCTACATTAGTTTTAACTTTTGGTAAAAAATAATCCGAGTATGAAATGACCGGTAGCTCTTTTGAAAATGCTTTCTTATTTTGTCCTAAGAAACATTACGTGGATTATTCCTTACCTTAACCACCGGGAGAACTTGTCCGATGAACCCAAGTTCTGCCGGTGGTGACTATAGTAGGATATAGTTAAGACTATTTAATGTCTATTCTAGAGTAGTAGCGATTTTAGAGAAACTATAGCAAAGATGTGTAATGTAAATGTCTTTGAACGTTTTTTATGAAAACTTTTTTTATATACTTCTTTTTACACTCAATTGCAAAAGTATTTGAACAAGAACATTTCTGTTAATGCACAATTAAATAATTAAGGTCACATCATATATCACATTTTTTTTAAGAAAAATTTTAAAATTAAAGAACCTTGCATGACCAAAAACAATTTCATTCTCTTTAAATTCTAAACACTTTGTTAAGTTTTCCCCCTTCTCTATCTACCTCCCATCCTATCGATCTTATTTGTGATATTACAAATGATAGACAATTAAATTACCAGAACGAATAATTACCAAAATACGAATTTCGACGATTTTTCTACTCTTCATAAGATCGGATCTTTTAAAGAGTTAAAAAAAGAATACAAAAATACGGTTTAATTGTAAAAAATATAAAAATCAAAAAAGATGAAAATAAAAATGAGCGAAATCGAGAGTTTAAAAATGAATAATTCGGACAAATTGCTTTAAAGTAGTGTGTAGATGTTTGTATGTTTAAAATCTTTGTATGGATATACAAACGTACTTAAATAATAAAATAAAATTACTTTTGTTGTATGAATTTTTGTGAGTTTTTTGTAATTGAATTAAAAAAAACAAAAGTGAGTGCTCGTACTCTTTAACTATGCATTTTCAAACGAGTTAAAAATAATACTCTCTTTATTCTTAACTGAAAGAAGAGTAATACAAGTTAAATAAAGTTAAAATCGAAAAAGAATTTACTTCTTTTATCTTCACAAATGAGGATTAAAAATTTATATGATTTGAAAATAAAGATTTTGTTTTGAGTTTTTCCATACTCTGGTAATTACTAAACAGAAGTCTAATCACAATTTTTTTATTTTTTGCTAAAAATGGTAAAATAATTAAACATATAAAACATGTTTAAAATTGTTTTCTTCAAAGTAAAATAAATAAAACAACATTTTATTTTATCTCATTTAATTTTAAATTCTTATCAATTTAAATATTCATTAAATAAGAAACGACTTAAACTTGTACAATTATTAACACTCCATAAACAATTTGTTTTATTTGTAATTAAATTATTTTGCCAATAAATTTCAGTATTCTTCATGCACAATATTTTATGGGTTCTGGTATTGACTAAAATATAAGAATTTGTTGTTAAAGGTTTTAAATGATAATCATTGTAATTATCATTTAAATTATTTAAATAATTAATAAATATATTCAAATTTTGAGATTTCGTTTCTAAAATGATTTTATTTTCAAAAAGATAATTTAACCAAATTGAATTATTATTTATAGAGAAACTTAAATTAAACGAATTGTCATCTTCAAAGCTTAAAAGCCCAGCAGAGAAATTTTTAGGTTTTATACAAAGTTTTTCACTGAAAACTATTAGTAAAATATCGGGAGGTAGAGTTTGTTTAAAATTAATTAAATTTAAATTGATTTCATTGTCAGAAAATACATAATTTTTTAAAATGTAACGTAATTTTAAAGCTGATTTATAAATTAAGCTTTTATTTAAAGCTTTTTCAGTTTTAAGTTTTTTATAAAATTCGATAAAAAATAAAATTTTGGTTTTATTTAAATCTTTGTTTAGATTTAATCTCATCAGTAATCTGCTGTTTAAAATTAAACCATAAGTTTTAGTTAAACTTAGTTTAACTAATTTACTCAAAACATCTGTTGTCAAATGACTTAAATCATAAGTTAACTGTTCGAATTCTTGAAAATTATTTAAGATTAAATATAATTTTAATTTCAAAGCACTTTTGTTAATCAGGAATAGTTCAACGTCTTTTTGAAAACTTTTAATTGTCTGAAATTCTTGTAAAGCTAAATCTCGCTTTAAAGCAGACCAAAGTCTAATCAGATCTTCAACATCTAAATTATTTTGCCATTTGTAGTGTTGATCGTTTATTATAGTGAAAAACATTAATTCGATTAAAGGTTTTTCTAGTGTTAATAATTTTAAGCTGATTTCATAGATGATTTCTATTTCCGTTATATTTTTCAAAATTAACTGAGCCGATTGAAATTGTTTAGTTTGCAATTTATCCATAAAATTATCCAAAAAACTAGTGTCTCCATATATAAAAATGGGTGTTTGTAAAATGAACAAGACGTTTAAAAATTTTAACATATTTTTTTTAGAATTTAATTAAAAAAATACTCTTCTTTTTCGATTAAAGTTCAAATTGTGACTGTTAAGAATTTTGCTTATACAATTTTTTTTGACATTTTTTTATCAATTATTCGGAAATCAATAATGGAATTTTATTTAATCTGTGAATTTTGTTGTTTCATATAAATATGACATTTATTTTTGTTTAAATTTCATTAACAGTTCAATTACCCGATTATAAATTGGTCACTGCTGTACCAGTGGTGGTCTTAGATGATGAACAAAAATCGACCATATCTACGAATTCAAATACCTCTACAAGTACCACAAATTCTATAGCAAGTACAGCAACTAATAGTGCTAGAAATGGTAAGTTTTTTTTTTATTTCAAAATTTTTATTAAAATCATGTTTAAACATGCTTTGACGTTTTCTCTCTCTCGTTTCATCATTATGAAATTTTAAATATCAAATTCACTCATTATAAATTTCTGATAACAAACACAATGAACGAATAATCTATATATACTCGAATATAAATCGCGCTAATACTACGTTATATACAAAATTTTAAACTACGTTACTGATAAACTGCGCTATAGATTATAAATTATCATAAAAAGATCTATATACTAGAATATAAACCGATCTTAATGCAATATCATAATACTTATACTACGTTATATACTAGATTAAAAACTACGTCATAGAATAAATAATATACGTTACGGACAGGACAACAAACTGCGTTTCGAAAACAAATATAAACTAAACTGTTTTATGTTATGAACTGCCTTGTTAACTTCGTTGTAGATTATAAACTCTCGTAGAAAATTTTTAGACTGGAATATAAATCACAAACTCGATTGTAAAGTACATTTTAAAATAAATAATATATAACACAAAAGACTTTACTACAGTCCACGTTACGGACAGGACTGAAGACTGCGTAATGGAAACATATATAAATTAATATGTTTTATGTTATGAAGCGTAATTTAAACCATTCTATATGCAAAATTTTTCTACTAACACTACGTTATCTACTAGATAATTTCTACAGTCTACGTCACGTACAGAACTACAGACCGCGTTATAGAATTAATAACTATCATATATACTCTTTATTATGCTCTATAATACAAACTACGTTATAGATTATTAACTATTTAAAATCTACATTATATAGTAAAGACTATACAATGTACTAAGGAGTGTGATCGAAAAATTTTTAACACACGTTTTTCATTAAAACCCAGTATTATATGAATTTGACCGTTGATAGAAACTCAGGTAGATGAAATGGTAGATAAAATGCTTCTAACGGAAAAAATAAAAAGCATTTTTAAAAGAGCTCGATATTATAAAAACTACGTTTTTAATTATATGGACTACGTTACAAATTAGACTATAGACTAAACTATAAAATACTTTCAAGACTATACATTATAATATGTTTAGTACAATATTATGGACAACATAACAGAATAGACTTTAGAACGTTTTTGGCAATATCATAGACAGATTACGTTATAGACTATTTCTGTATTAATTAAGATTTAGAAAAGACTCTAGAATATAGTTTAAACTGTCAACATTATTAATAAAAATCTTTCAGTTTTATGAACTCATCAATTGCAAATTTTTATCATTCTACTTTTCATTCCGTTATTTTTCCACTAAAACCGGAAAAAATTTAACCTATTTAACCGCAACTCTAACAACAACTGTTATGCCAAATCTGTGGCAAATATTATAGAAAATAACAATGAACTCATCAAATGAGTAACAAGGAAGTTTGGCAGAGTCATTTTGAAATCAATCGCACTTAAATGAAGAGAATTTGTATCAAATTACTCAACATGATTTACACTATTTTTTTCTAATTTCTCTATTTAAAACAATGGATGACACATTTTTTTCTTTTTTGCAAAATAAATCATAAAAAGATGGCAAAATGAACAGAAATAAAGTACAAATAGACAATCGTTTCAAAAAAGGGCAAAATAGCGGATTTATAACAAAAATAAAATGACAAAAAAGAGAGGAAGAAAAATAAAAATATTTGACAGTTGATTAAAGTCATTAGCTACGCATTCGGCTTAAAAATTAAACTTTTATAGTTCATTATCTCTTGTTTTAAGGTGAAACAATTAAAGTATTTTTTGACCAAATTGGCCATAAGACAAAAACAGTTTTAAATTAGTATTTTTTAAAAGAATAGAAAAGCTTTTAAGCTGACCATTATAATTTGATAATAAAGTCGAAAACAAAATATATTTTACACCTGTCATTAAATGTCAGATAAATATAGAATTGTTTATTTATTATTTTTTTGTGCGATATTATGACAGTTAAGACATTTTGATTGAAATAATAATAAAAGAAATTAGAATGTTATATTCGGTTATGCCGAATCTTTAATACCCTTCACCACAAATGTGTGTGTGTAGTAAATACGTTATGTTTCGTACATATATACACTCACCGACGTATACAATATATATAATGTTTTCTTAAGTGTAACACGCGAACACTTAATGACTCATACAATTACTTATATTTTTGACTATAACTTTTTTTCCACTGAACCGATTTTGATAATTTCTTTAACGGAATGAAGTACATACAGTTTAATGTTATTATTCTAATACGTTTATTAATAATTGACAATTATGCGAAAGCACTTCCATTAAACTTAAAGGTTGCTTTGATATAGTTCTATATATTTTAATATACTGAGCCGATTTTTGTGATTTTTAGAACAGTAATGAGGTACATATTTTTTGATATTACGGTAATTTATTTTCATTAATTCTATTCTTAATTACCGATTTATAATTTTATGAAAGTTCTTCGCTTTAATTTGGAGGTGGTCCATATCTCTTAACATACTGTACCGATTTAGCTTTCTTTTTTAATAGGAAACTTCTCAGGACTATAATAAACACTCAGGCCAAATTTCACGTAAGGGTGCCAACAACAGATCAACAGACGGACAGATATATGGACAAAGCTAAATCGACTCAGATTTTGACTTGATGCAAGAATATATATACATTATGTGGTCTGAGATGATTCCTTCTTAGCGTTACATACGGAATGACAACGTTATATGTGTAACCTCTTCACCATTTGTTGTGGTGGTGAGTGTTTAAATAGAGATACTTTTCTACCACAAAAGATTAAATAATATTTAAAAATATTTTTAAGATAGAATTTTTAAAAATGCCCATAATTAAGGCTTGCAAAAGTTAAAAAAAAATTTGGCTATATTTGTTTAACTCTAGAAAACCAGTATTCTTTTGTATGAGTAATTCTGAAATATTTTAAAATAATTTCAGAAAACGAAACTTTATTGATTTAAAGTAAATGAAGAAAATTTTTATGATTTCAGAGAAAAACGATGAAAAGATTATAAAAAAATCTAAATTAAATTTTATGTTTATTATAAAACAAAAGATAAACCATAATTTCCAAATGAGTTTATTAATATCTCTGCAACTAACTGGGTAAATACATTCAAATGTCCGTCCCTTCCGTCCGCATGTAATATGAACTGCATTAAATTGTGCGTACGTGAGGATTTTTTTCTCTGAAATAAAATTGTAATTATTTTTTATTATTTTTCAAATCGTATAACGAAATATAAAAAAGTATTAAAGAAAATTGATAATTTCGAGTGGAAAGAAGTAAAGCAAAATATTGAAAATATTCTCAGGAATTTCATGAATCGAAAATGAAAAAAAATATATATTTAGTTATGGGAAAATAAATCCAAAAAAACTAGATTGAATATGATGAAATTAAAAGAGCGAGTTTTAGAAATCCTTCAACAAGAGATATCAAATCAAAAACAAATTCTCATTTAAGTGAGATTAACTATAGCTGAATATATATTATTTTCTATACAAATAATCTGGCGTAATTTAAGCTCTTATTGGTATATTTGTTATTTATGGCACTTAATCGAGTTCCTTAAAAAAGTCGTAGTTTATGACGTAATTAAGTTTATATTCTAGTATATAGCAAAATACATATTATAGTCTGTATCGTGGGCTATAGTTTAGCATATAGTCTAGTCAACTGCGTAGTCTATAATCTAGACATAGTCTACATTGTGGTTTGTAGTGCAGTTTTTTCAACAATAGTCTGCAGTGTAGTCTGTAACAATAATTCTATAGTTTACAATCCAAACTGTATACATGTAGTTTATAATATATTGTATAATGCAGTATATATTATATCCTGTAAGATAGTCTATAGCATAGTTTACAGTCTAACATATACTATATTTATCTATATAACGTGGTCTACTATTGTATGTAGTAGTCCACATAATCGACAGTATAGTTTGCAGTGTAGTCTATAGTATACTCTATAACGAAGGCTATAATGCAGTCTATAATTTAGTTTGGAGACTAGTCTAAAATGTATAATATAGTCTAACTTCTGGATCATATATAGTATCAAATATAATGGTGTATGTTATAGCCTAATCTATACCGACTTATAAGTACACTATAGTCTATAGCATAGTCAGCAGTTTTGTTTATATCATAGTTTATATATAGTGCAGTTTGTAGACTACACAACTTAGTATAGACTAGTCCATAATCTAGTCTTTAGCGTAGTTTAGTCTAATAATCTAATCTATACCGTCGATTTGTTTTCTTCTCTATAATATAACTTGACTTAAGCCCACAACACAGTTTAATTTGCAGCGTAGTCTATGTACTATTCCTTATCGTAAATTAGTCTGTAGCGTAGTCTACAAAGTAGTTAAAAGCCTATTCGTTAACGTAAGCTATAATCTAGTCTGTTGTATAGTTAGTAAATTAGTTTATAACGCAGTCAGTTAGTTATTGTAGTCCGTAACGTTAGCTATTATCCAGTCTATAGTGTTGTTTATAACGCAGTCTACTTACTATTCTATATAGCAGTCTATTTATTCGTTAGTGTAGTCTGTAGCATAGTCTAAAACTTTTTATATGATCTTTAGTATATATAATGATATTATTATCTTCGCCAAAACTCAAAAACGTTTAATATTCCGTTTTTATCAACGGTTGTAGCAAATTTCATTATAATTTCCCCAGTTTATATTTTTTTAATAATTTATTCTATAAATTTCATCTTTTTAAGTAATTTTGAAAATTATTTGTTTATTAATCTTTAACTTTAATTTTCTAATGAATTCTGTATAAATTATGACAGTTTTCATTGTTGGCATTTCCTTTAAACCAAATACCCAATACAGACAGACAGACAGACAGACTGACAAGTCATATCGAGTCCAACCAACCTATCAACACATTTTGCCAGAATGATAGCAACAACAACAACAAAAAGAAGAAATCTATATATATAAAAATGTATTTCAAGCATTTCACTTATTATGGACGTTTTTAAATTTTATTTGACACTTGAGGCATTTAACATAACATTAACAATATATTAGCAAATATTATTACCATCATAATGATATAGGAAATGTAATGTAATATGATAGAAATGGCATGAACGTGTGTATGTGTACTCATACGTAAGACTTAAACAAAAATTCTTAACTATTTATTTCTTACGTTCTTTCTTTGTTATAACAAACATTTCATACTTAAAACTTAACTTAAGAAATGCCAAACACATGCCACAACAGGCAGCTTTACACCTCCACATATTTGAACATATTTTATGGTCATACTTTTAAGTACAAACGAAAATAAAATAAAGAAAAGATACCACGTTAGACCATGTAAGAACCACAACTACAACAACAACATACATCCAACAAAAAAAAAGAACTCCAAAAAAATACCATCAAATATAGTTTAACATAATAAATATGTGTAGTTAACGAGTTATAGACCTACTAACTTGGCCTTTTTGTTTACTTATATAAATTCCGCTCCTCTCACCTCGCTCTCTCTCTCTTCTCTTGTTCCCTATTAGTAATGTACCGCTTTAAAGTTAACAATAATTTTTTAAGGTGATATTTTATGAGTTTAGCATGTCCTTCCCGCTGTCCATCTGTTCATCCATAAGTCTGTTTTATATATATTTTTTTCTTACTTGTTGTTGGTTTAAGAGAAAAATTCCTTTTTTTATTATTTAATGGTATTTTAAAAGCGTAAAATTATCGTTAATAATAAATTTGTGACAACAATATAAAAATTTATATCATTTGATATTTATTTATATGAAAATTTATAATATTAAGATCAAAGATGTGAAACGATTAAAACGCAATAAATTTTTAAAATATTTATGGAATAACTGAAATTTATAAAAGCGATAAATTTTAATAAAATTGATATGAAATTATTATTTTTATGTAAAAAATTGTAACGGTTTTGCTGTTAATTTGAAATAAAATATAGAATTCCTAAAAGAAATCTATTTATGGTCAAAATTTATCACAATTTTTAGATAAAATTTTATGGAGTTTAATAAACAAATGTAACTATAAAAAAAATTATAAAATTTTTCAATTTATGAGAAAATTTTCGAAATTTTCTATTTGAAGAGAAAATTTTCTATAAGAGGAAATTGTCTATATATTTATATTTTAAGAGAACATTTTTTACTTTAAGAGAAGTTTTTCGAAATTTTCTATTTTAAGGGAAAACTTTTCAAAATTTTCTATTTTAAGGAAGAATTTTCTATTTTAAGGAAAATTTTTCTAAAAATATTCTTTTTTAAGGAAAAATTTTCAAAATTTTCTATTTTAAGGAAAAATTTTCAAAATTTTCTATTTTAAGGAAAAATTTCAAAATTTTATATTTTAAGGGAAAATTTTCAAAATTTTCTATTTTAAGGAAAAATTTTCAAAATTTTCTATTTTAAGGAAAAATTTTCAAAATTTTCTATTTAAAGGGAAAATTTTCAAATTTTATATTTTAAGGAAAAATTTTCAAATTTTATATTTTAAGGAAAAATTTTCAAAATTTTATATTTTAAGGAAAAATTTTCAAAATTTTATATTTTAAGGAAAAATTTTCAAAATTTTCTATTTTAAGGGAAAATTTTCAAAATTTTTTATTTTAAGGAAAAATTTTCAAAATTTTCTATTTTAAGGGAAAATTTTCAAAATTTTTTATTTTAAGGAAAAATTTTCAAAATTTTCTATTTAAAGGGAAAATTTTCAAAATTTTATATTTTAAAGAAAAATTTTCAAAATTTTTTTATTTTAAGGGAAAATTTTCAAAATTTTCTATTTTAAGGGAAAATTTTCAAAATTTTCTATTTTAAGGGAAAATTTTCAAAATTTTCTATTTTAAGGGAAAATTTTCAAAATTTTTTGTTTTAAGGAAAAATGTTCAAAATTTTCTATTTTAAGGGAAAATTTTCAAAAATTTATATTTAAAGGAAAAATTTTTAATTTTCCATTTTAAGGAAAAATTTTCAAAATTTTTATTTTATTTTTATTTTAAGGAAATATTTCAAATTTTCTATTTAAGTGGAAATTTTCTATTTAAAGGGAAATTTTCTATTTTAAGGGAAAATTTTTCACCTTAAAGATTTTTTAATAAAAATTTTAAAATTATTAAATAGTAAAACTGTTTTTCCTTCCATAACATCATAAGAACAAAACAGCATTAGGAAACAAATAGGAAGAGAAAGAAAAAAAATTAAGTCGACAATAAAAACAACACCTTTAAGTGACGCTTATAATAATTGCAATTTTATGAGTGTCATTCTTAAAGGCAGCCAAAACCATATTAATTCATTCATTCAACAAACCAATCCAAACCCAACCAAGAACGGCATTCATAAAACAGCAACAAAAGAAAAACCACAAGTACCATTTCATTTGAATTCCATACACATGAATAGTTAAAGTTGTTGTAGTTGTTGTTTTTTTTTTTTTTTTTTTTTCATTCTTATGAATTTTAGAATTTTTTTGTACTTTTTTTTCTCTTAAATTTTATTATTTTTTTACAAGTTGTCTTTCATGTAGGAACATCTTTAACTATCACATAAGTTTATGAAGAAGTTTCTTATGGATGAATGTATGTATGTATGTATATGTATGTATGTATGTGAATATGTGTATTCATTCCAGTACTCTGTTTTTTAAACAATTCATATTCACATTGTCTTGTTCTATATCTTTAAGTGTCAAATCTCTGAACTATTTGCATTTTTCTATTTTTCCTTTATGTTTTTAAACAAAAAACAAAAAAAAGAGATTTGAAAACAACGACTGAGTGTCTCTGTAAGATTTTTCTTATTCATAACCTCCTTTTTTCTAGTTTTGAAAGCTTAGAGGAGTCTGTTTTGAAAATCCTAAAATATTCCTTAGAGGAAATATAAAAAAAGAAGAAAGAAAACATAATAATAAAGAAAAGAAAGTCAAATCTTGGTTGGCTGGCCAACTGCATCATATAACAAACATTTGATAATTTCTTATGGCGGCACGTGTTCATGTTGATTGTTTTGCCATTGGCATTGATCAGCAATGGTTGTTTGTCGTCGTCAGCATCATCATCACCATCGCCTTCATCATAGTGTGGTTTAGGAAGGGAAAGAAAATCCACCAACAATAATAACAACAACAGACAGCATCATCAGATCTTTCCTTTTACTTGTTCTATTAGCTTTTGCTAATTCAATATTGATTGGTGTTGATAGTTAAGCTTATGGGCAACGCCTTGGTGTTGCCTATTCATAAGAAAACCTATAAATGAGTTTGCTTCCGACTTGTGGTCTCTGCAACTATTTGAATTTTTATGTTTCTTTTTTTTATTTTTCTCATATTTTTGTGTGTAAAGGCGTCAGAATTTATTAGAGCGTTATGATTACTTAGACTATATCTATGTACATATGTATACATTCATATATATTGTTGTAGTTACATAGATAATTTATAGGAATTAACTTTTAGCTAAATATATTGATTATAAAAATGTATTGTATCTGTAATTTAATTTCATTATTGTTTATTGAGGACAAACAGAAATTACTTGATTAGCGACAAAAAATCCTTCGCATTTTAGAATTTGTTTTTGTTTTAAACGATTTAAAAAAAATAATTTCTTATTTCATTTCACTTGAAATCACTAAAATTTTTCTTTTCATTAAAATTTTCTGAAAATGTTTAAGTTTAATAAATAATTTCTGTCATTCTTCCATACAGTTTTTACTTGGGGCAAACGTATGAGTCGCAAATTGGACATTTTGAAGCGAAATGATAACAACAGCACTCATAAGTCACATACCGATTTAAGGAGTCTATTCCACTCACCAAATCATCAAAACAGCAATAATAGCAATCAGAACTCCACAACAACCCAGCAAAATACCCATAATCGAGAAGGTCACTATCAATCGAACACCTTGAAAAAATGTAAATCTGGTCCCATAGAAACGATTAAAAGTCGAGAACAACAGAAAAATCAAAGTATAAAACAACAAAATAAAATGGGTGAAGCACATTCGGTATCAGCTAATAATACACCCACACATACGGCTCAACAGAGAACCCAAACTAAAGCCATTAAGAATTTCTTTCATCGTATTGGCTCGACGGGCATGTTAAATCATAAATCCCATAATCTGGTTAAAGCGGCTGAGCAACCAAATAATCAAACCACTGCGAATTCTCTTTATCGTAGTAGTTCTACCAGTCAACTAACTACCTGTTCCTATGTTAAGTGCGATGATCCGAGCGAAGGTTTAAATTTAGCCAATGGTCAGAAGAGACAATCAATGAGTGGTTTGCTCAAAAGTGGCACAAATTTGCTTAATGGCAATAATGCTAGTATGGCTACAGCAGGCATCAAGTCTAGCAGTTGTGACGATATAGCAAAAGTTGGGCAAGTTATTGTAACCACAACTGCAAACTCTGCATCGGAACCTACTTCGGCCACTTCACCACAAAATTCAGCCGATGCTAATGGAAGAAGGGGAGCCTTCCCCTATGCATTTCTACGCTCTCGCTTGTCAGTGTTACCTGAGGAAAATAACGGTTCGGTAATGAAGCAACCTTCACTATCGAGTCTCCATACTTTGCACGAGCAACAGCAACATTTCTTGCATGTGCCCAACTCGCCCCTACCAAAACATCGTAATTCCACTATATTACCTGCGGTCGAAACCGACTATAATCAATTGACAGATAATGTATCAATTGCCAGCTCTACACCAAATCATTCAGGGAAGATGATTTATAGGAATGACTCTTTGACCAAGCGTTATTCCTCGGATGATAGTGCTATTGGCAATTGTTCACCAATGCAGGCGTCCCAACAGTCGAACAGCAGTGGCAGTGGTGATGTGTCACGCAATAACAGCATTACTTCTAAGGACTGGGAACCACTTTACCAAAGATTAAGTAGTTGTCTAAGTTCAAATGAATCGGGTTATGATAGTGATGGTGGCAATAACATTACACGTCTAAGCAATAGTCTGGGTATCTCCGGCGGAGATACAGAATCAATTGCTTCGGGTACTTTAAAAAGAAACTCTTTGATATCTCTCACCTCATCGGAGGGATTGGGAGGCGGTAGCAATACTTTAAGGTCGAGCAGCATATGTAGCACCATGAGTGGACCAGTTTCTTTGGGTGGCTATAATTATGACTATGAAACCGAGACCATAAGACGCCGATTCAGACAAGTGAAATTAGAGAGGAAGTGTCAAGAGGACTTTATAGGTTTGGTGCTTTCACCAAAAACAGTACAAACCAGCAATAATGAAATGCAATATAGATATTTGATTGTCGAAATAGATCCGTATGGAATGGCTCAAAAGTAAGTAAAATCTAAAGCATTTTGAAGATTTCTCACTGCTATATTTATGTTTTTTTCTTTTTTTCAAACAATAGAGACGGCCGTCTACGTTTGGGCGATGAAATCGTCAATGTTAATGGCAATCATTTACGTGGCATCCAATCATTTCAAGAAGTACAACGTTTATTAAGTACTTTTGTGGACAATTGCATTGATTTGGTAATTGCCCACGATGAGGTGCACACTATTACAGATTTTTATACGAAAATCAAGATAGATGGATCCTTAAGTCAAAAACAGGATATAGAAGGAGGACAACAACAAGCAGAACTCTATAGTTCTATGCAATCATTGCATGCAGATACTCCGCCACCTACTACAGCCCAATCATGTAATGAATATCTGGCCAGGGCTAGAAAACGTTTAAGTTATACCCAACGCACCCAAAGTACAGATAGCATCAATAGCTATGATTTACACAGTCTTCAATTGGCGTTAGAGCGTGAGAGAGAAGATGATACGGAGTCTATAGCTAGTAGTTCCACCATTAATTCTGCTGTAGATGTTACCTCACCTCCCAATGGTTCACTGGCACCCATGCCACCCTCAATGCCTTTAATGCAACACAGACGTTGTTCCACACCCCGTCATTCGATGGATGCCTCTGCTATGGAACATCTAAGACGTCGAGCACGTTCTTCTTCAGGTCAGCGCAATTTGGAACTAACCCCTATGATTTATACAAACGACTACACACCCGTTTATAACAATCGCTCGGCGAGTGTTACTTTAGCAACACACACGATAAGCGATGATGAGAAATGGCAATTATTGAATCGCAAACGCTGTTCCGAAGGGGCTCCCTTATTGTCACCCTTCCATTTAGCCGAACAGCAGCAACAGAGGGACGGACATGTTAATGGTAATCGTAGTGCGTCATTAAGCATTGAAACACGCAAAGCTAGTTTTATTAGTCAGGATAGTGTAGAGAGTGGTACGGCAACACCACCTCACTTTCCGCCACGCACACACTATACGCGCAATTCAATAAATCTCTCAAATTCGCATTATCGTTCGTTGCGCTTTGCACACTCTCGCCTTAGTTCGTCACGTTTAAGTTTATTCCTGCAACCAAATAATACTAATGCTAAATCTAATTCTAATACTAATCTCAATAATACAACAAAACAACAACTCTACACACACAAAACAATAATAACCATACAAATAATGTTAATAACATAACAAAAACAGCAACACCAACAATCACTTTATCTCCCAATAACACTAATTTAGGGGATAATGATGATAATAGCACCGCTAATAATTATGATGGTGGTAGTAACTCAATGACATCTGTAAATGCTCAACAACAGCATCAAACAGAAATTAGAAATGATCTCAGCACAACAATAAAAGTTTCTTCTATGCAACAACAACAACAACAACATCAACCAAAATATATTAGTTCTACTTCTTTAACTTTTAATCATTTAACCAAACACAATCTTCATCATCATAATTCAAATGTTTCCACTTCTCATCTTGATGTATCAAATAATACAACAACAACTACAGTTGGTAATAGGACATACTTAACACCAGCCATGGCTACACCCTCAGCAGCCATGTTACAACATCATCGTCCCTCATTACCAGTAGCAAAACTAACAATTAAAGATGAAGAAATGGCTGAGGTAATAAGAGCCTCAATGAGTGATGGTAAGTTCGATATATGTTGTATATATTGTACTTTAAGAACTCAAAATTATATATATATTGACTAAATTAAAAACGTAGTGGAATTGTAACTTTAAAATAGTCATTTAATTACCTTCCGTAAACTAAAAACGTGTATGACTATTATATAATTTAAATCATAATCTTATCTAATATAGGTTCACGTCGGGGAACGCCCAGGGTAGTGACTTTCTTTAAAGGGCCCGGTATGAAATCTCTTGGTTTTAGTATTGTTGGTGGTCGTGATTCTCCCAAAGGAAATATGGGAATTTTTGTTAAAACTGTTTTTCCAACTGGCCAAGCAGCAGATGATGGTACATTACAAGCAGGTAAGACATTCATAATTTTCGAAATTAAAAAAAAATCTTCGATATTAAGAAATTTTTATACTTTCGTTGCTAGAAAACTAAAGAAACTTTTCGATATTAAGAATTTGTACGGAAAATTTTCGATATAAAGAATTTTCATAGAAAATATTTGATACTAACAATTTCTATAGATATAGCAAAATGTGGACCAATTTTAATAAAATTAACAACATATATTCAAGGCAGGAAAATTATATGGGTGCTATGTCAGATAATGACCTCAACATAATCCAATTTCTTTGGGTTTATTATTGTATCAAAATAAATAGATATGACAAATTTTAGAAAATTATTTAAAAATATTGCGACCAATATAGGGCACAGATATTTGGATGTATCAAAATTTTGGATATATCCACCTATAACTTTTTTCTATTGATCCGATTTTGAAGATTTTTGTTTAAATCCAGTTATCTTTTGTTGAAAAAAATAGAAAAATTATTTTTCAGAATTTTGAAGTTGTCTCATATATAACTTTTTTGCCAATGAACCGATATAGTTGGTTCTAAATAGAAAACTGTTTAGCATAATAAGCAACGTGACCAAATTTCATTGAATTTGGATGCTTATTCAAGGAGAATGTTTTTAACATCAAAAAAAAAAAAAAAAAATGATTCCGATTTGATGCAAGAATATTAGGGGATCTAAGGTGATTCCTTATTTGCGTTATACCGGAATGACAAAATTAATATAGCCTCATCACCACTTAGTGGTGGAGGGTATAAAGTCTTTAGAAAATGTTTGATATGAAAAATGTTTCTTTTTTCCCTTTCTTTTTCTAGGTGATGAAATTATAGAAATCAATGGTACTTCAGTTCAAGGAATGAGTCATGCGGAAACTATAGCATTATTTAAAAATGTAAGAGAAGGAGCTATAGTCTTAAAATTGTTAAGAAGAAAGTAAGTTTTAAGAAACAATATTTAAAAAATATATAAATAAAAATTCAATTTAAATAATTTTTATACCTTTTTTTAGGCTACAAAAAGCTAAATCAATGGGAGCTTAAACACTTCAATTTTGCTAAAATGTTTAAAAAATATTTTTAAAATCAAAAAATTTCGAAAAAATATTAAAATTGAAATATATGTTATTAAACTAACAAAATAAATGTTACATATTTTCGTATAAAAATTGTATAATTGTAATTGTTAAATATTTGTTAAAATATTTTCTTATTCAACTTTAATAAAAATTTCTTTAGTGTTAATATTTTCTTTTTTTTAGTTTTTACTAAATTAGTAAGCTGAGCTATACTTTATTTATATATATAAAATAAATTTTATTTATAATAATTTCTATCTTTAATTAAATAGTTAATTATATAAAAATTATAAAACATTTAACTAACAATAAATTATTTAGTTTTTCTAAGTATATATACTTAATTTAAGTTATAGCTTTCATTGTTATAAATGTATTTAAATTAAATTCTATAATGTTAAATAAAAATTCAAAAAAAGAAAAAAAAAACGTACAAAATATTAACAAGTAAGAAAGCTGTATTCGGCTATGCAGAATCTTCAATACCCTCCACCACAAAGGCATATAAAAACCGTTCAAATATTAAGAACGGTAAAGTAAATGCGTTATGTATCGTACATACCCACAGTCACAGTTGTTAACAATATAAAAAAGTTTTTCTTAAACACAACACAGGGACACTTAATGAAAATAATAGATAATGAAAATATATATTTTTTCTACTGAACGCATTTTGATAATTTTTAAATTGGTAGTAAAGTACATAAAGCGTAATACTTAATATTATGGCATAATTTCATTTTAAACTATCGATTAATAATTGAAAATTCTACGAAAGCTTTTTGCCTGAACTTAGAGGTTACCTCATTTATTGGTCTATATCTTTTAACATACTGAACCGATTTTATAGGTTTTAAATAGGAAAATTCTCAAGACTATAAGAAATACTTAGGCCAAATTTCAATGAGTTCTGTCAATTATTGTGGATGTGAGCGTGCCAACAACAGACAAACAGACGGACGGACATAGATTAATCGACTCAGATTATGTGTTGATGCAAAAATATATATACATTATGGGGTCTGAGATGATTCCTTCTTAGAATTACACTCGGAATGACAAAGTCAATATACTCTCTTCACCACTTGCGGTGGTGGAGGGTATTAAAAGAGTAAAATAAAAAAATTAAAAAAAGTTTTTAATTATTTTTAATAATTTTAACAAAAATAAGTAAATTTAATTAGTTTAATTGTAAAATAAAATTTAATTAATAAATTTCAATACGTTACAACACAAAAGAAATATTTAAACAAAATTTAATGTGTATTAAAAAGAAAAATTAAACTTAATTAAAACGAATATTGTTGTTTACCTTGTTTTATTTCAGTTTGTAGTATTTTCGGGTTTAATTATTAAACGTTGTTTTTTAACAAAATGTTCTATGCGATTTTCTAAACTTTCTGAAAGGAATTAATTGCAAAATAAATATATATTTTTGAGAAAATTGTTTACTTAAGAATTTAACTTACCGCATCTTTTACGATTTAATAACTTTTGATATTGTCGAGGTTTAACACAGTCCTGCAACAGTAAAACTTGTCTTTTAATTTCTTGAGGTTTAAATTGTTGTTGCAGAGTATTTTCCAATTCATACAAAACATTGCGTATCATGGTGGATCTGTAACAAATTTTTAAATTTTCCGATTAAAAATATTTTTGTATAAAAATTTCAACATTTCAATTTTTCAAAATTTTATAGAAAATTTTCGATATTTCAAAAGTTTTATAAGAAATATTTTATATTTCAAATTTTTATAGAAAATTTGCAAAATATATATTTCAAAAATTTTATAGAAATTTTTTCAACATTTAAAAATTTTATAGAAATTTTTCAATATTTTATAAAAATGTTTAACATTTAAAATTGTTATAGGAAAATTTTCAAAGCCGTTATAGTCAATTTTTGAAATTTTTTTCAATACTAAAAATTGTTTGAAAACTTTTGTTAATGAAAAAATTTTCCATATTCAAACATTTTTAATATTGAAAAATTTTTGGATACGGAAAATTGTTAAGAAAATATTTCTATATTGAAAAATATTTTAGAAATTTCCGATATTGAAAAACTTTATAAGAAAAAAACTTTATAAGAATAATTTTGAGTTATTTAAAAAATCAACTTACTTTATGCTAAATCTTGTCCATTCACTTTGTATATTCTCTATCAGTTTTTGTAAATTTTCCTCATTATAAATCCAATTACTAATATCAGCCTGTCCCATTGAACTTTGTTCTTCATAACTTTCTTCTATTAACTCCTCTTCATCAGCCACTAACTCTTCATTTGTTTTGCGACAAGTTTTGTTGCGAAACTCACAATGAAAAAGATTTAAAGGAAGACCAATAGCGGGTGTATATTGAGGTTTACTAAAAGTATTGCAAGTAATTAATAAACATTTAAGAAAGTAGCAACATTTATAATTACCAAGGATTTTTTTCAACATCCAATAATTCGCTTATAACTTCTGGTTCTTCTTTTTCTTGGCCAATTAAAATTAAAACTGCCATTATACAACGTATTTGATGCCATAGAAAAGCATTGGCTTTAATTTCTAAATAGTACATGTTATAACCGAGGGGTTCATTATCGGATTCATTAGGGCATAATTGTACACTAGCGAATTGTAAATTGCGCATATAGTTGGTAACACCATTGTGAACATCCATTTTACAAAAATTACGAAAATCTGCATGTCTTTGTAGGAGGACACAAGCTTTTTGCATGGCCTTTTAAATAAAAATAATTAATTATTTTTGTTGACTGCAAATTACTTTATTAACAGACCTCTACATTTAAATCCCCTTTAGGAAAGAAATACCTATAGGTTCTGGCCACACAATCAAAACGAGCACTATAAACTGGAGATCTCAAGGGCATCCAGGCTATACATTGTATATTTTTGGGTAAAATACGATTTAACAAGCCACAGTAGTCAATTTCGTGTTGTAAACTCTCTTCTTCGAGTTGTTTATCTTTAGGGAATTTACTACGCAAATCTATGGAAATTACTTGGCAAAATGCACTAACCTCTTTGTCAGTACGACCACAACGATGATAATTAGATGTAGTGCGAGATTCAATGAGGCAAGATCTTGTTAAAGCCTTAAAAAGATGATATTCTAAGAGATATAATTTTATAAAAACTATTTTCCAAACATTTACAATATTTCTAACCTATTGTGGCATTAGAATCCTCCTGACTAGCAAACCCTTGATAATCCCATCCAAAATATAAAATTTTCATTAAAACATGACGTTTGTGGCTTCTTCGAAAAAAATTAGGAAAATTGAAATTAAAATGTAAACACAATTTTATTTAATTCATACTTGCTAAAATCGAATTGCCGCTTTTTAGAGTTCGTATCATGACCACAATCCTTTTCCAAGTCCTCATGTTTCACATTGCAAGATGTTTTTTTTAGGCTACTGTCAAGTTCACTTTGGGTTTTTAACTCATTTAACTCTTTACTTAGTTCCTGATCTTCATTGCTCGCATCTTTGTTAAGTTTTTTTTGCAAAATATTTTTAAGTTGGAAATTATATGCTTCCAGTTGTATTATTTTATCAATTAATTCAGGTTTAGTTAATTTCTCTAATTCCTCCCGTGCCAAACCTTTGACACGCTTATTAATGATAACTTTCCCAGACATTATTATGCTAATTATAATTAATTCTCTTATTTTCAAATAAATGTATAATTTTATTGTTTACAAATAACTCTCGCACATTTTTCTAAACTTCTTCTTTTTTTCAAAGCAATCACAGAGAATGGGGAACTACAAATCAATGCTGCCACATTTTGAAAGTTAAATAGGATTTGTTTATTTCGTATTATATGTTACCATATTTTACAAACTTCACCTATAGATTAACTTGTCTTTCAGTGTATAACTGTAGGAAGGAGTCATCTAACACCTATAATGTATAAATTCTTGCATCTAAATCTGAGTCGATTTTTATATTTATATATCTATTGATGTAAGTCTATTATTGAAAATTTTTTATTGTTCTGAGAACAAAAATCAGTTTAGTAGACAAAAGTTATAGTCAAAAATATCAGTATTCCTGTATTATATTTAAGACAACAGTTATATATTGTATGCGTTTGTGAGAGTGTATATATATGAACAGATTATATAAATATTGTAAATATTATATAAACATTATATAAATATTGTAAATTCGGCATAACCGAATGAAGTATATTTTCTATTTCGGTAAAGAATATTAAAAATATTGGAAAGTAAAAACAATCACTAAATTTAAAGATTTTACGCTTCGATTCAAATTGAAATGAAAAAGTGCATTTTGAAAATTTTGTTAAAAATAATTATTCCAAAAGCTATCGAAGCGCTGTACGCGTCCTACCCGCATAGCTTCCAAAAGTGTTAAAGTAAAATATAGAAATTTTAAAAGAAAAATATTTTTTTAATATAAAAAATGAAGTAAACGTTTAATTTTTAATGACAAATAGCTTTTTTTAATATCGAATTAGACTCTTTTTCCAAATGCGATAAAAATTAATACTTTTTATAAAAGTTAAAATTAAACTCTTTAAAAGATCCGAAGAGTAAAAAAACGTGGAAATCCATACCTTGTTGATTATGTAATCAACCAAGAGTGCACTAGTCTGTTAAAACCTACTTTATACTGCTCTAGACCATAACGCAAAATAATATTAAAATCGTTTAAAACGTTTTATATAATATTCTACTCCATAGCGCAAAAAACACAAAAATTGGCCCTAGTTGAATTTGATTTGTACATATGCAATTTGGATGATTTTCGGAAATTGGTTTGTATGAGCTACAATAATTTTTAAACCGATATACTTAAAATTAAGCATGTTTTGCTTTAATATATAATTTATTTATGTCAATCAATAAATCAGTGCAGAATGTGTATACTTTTTCCAAAATAAAATAATTAAAAATAGTTGTTGAAAATCGTACCCAAATCAAAAATTACTAAATAACACTAAAAACAGCTTATACATAGATCAAATTGCTTTTCAAAATAAAATGAAAATCATTTAAAAATTTAATTTCAAATTTTATTTGTATTGAATAATATATTTGAGAATGTAAATGTTTGAAATTAAAAAATCATAGGAAACGTTTTGTATTTGTGTACAGCGACCCTTTTATTTAAAAATCATAAACTGGACGAAATTTTACTTCAAAATGGTTCCATGGCTGTAACCTATCGAAATTTTCGTTGAAGATATTTTTGTAATATTTTCATATATTTAATTATTTTAATTCGTATTAAAATAAAAAGTCTATTAAAGGAAATTTTGTTTAATTAAATAATATAAATAATTTAATCTGTATTATGTTACTTTTAAACTTTTCATATGATTTTCCTTTCATATTTGTTAAGCATATATTATTTCTCATAACTATTTTCATTTTTAAAAACATGTCTGCCACGCTGTTGTTAATACAACTCTGTTTGTTTTGCTGAATCGCATTAGTTAAGCTTGATGCAACTCTGTATTATATTCAGCGACTAGCCACCATATTGGATTTTTTCTTACAAAAGTTGTGACGCGACGAAATCTCACTGCGTGTGGAAAAATAATTTTTATCGCGTTTAAAGTGTATAAATTCATAAAATTTTATTAAAAAAGTGTTCAGGGGTGAACATTTTCTATAAAAAGTGTAAAATTTATAAAAATTCTAAGCAAAAAGTAAGTGAAATTTCCGTTTGAAAAAAGTGTGTCTCATCGGAGTCTCAGAAAAAATATATAACAAAATTTTTCTAAGAAAGAAGAAGCAAAGAAAACGAAGCAACCCATAAAAGCAAATGTTAAAAAAGTCTCTGACGACAACGAGAAAAATTAATTTCCAATTTCATTCGTTGTATATTAAAACGTAATACAAAATAAAAATAATAAAAAAATACAAATAACGAAAAAATCCCCTACAAAACAAATAACACACAGCGTTCGACAAAATCTATTAGTTTTTGTCTTTGCAAAGAGAAATATTAAAGAATATATTGTATTTAAGGCTTTATTTAAGGATATTATAATAGAAAATATTTTATTAAAAGGCATATTGAATATAAATATTGCCAATATTATTGTTATAAAATTGTAATGAGTGTCGCTGCAATGACTATGGACGATCAGAGACCTTTGATGAACAGTTACGATAAAATGTCCAAACAATATGAACAAAATTTACATAACACATCGGGGGGTGGTGGTACAGTTGTGGGAGGTGGTAGTGGTTTGGGTGTAAACAATGCTGGTCTTCTATCAGGACCAGCTTCACCAACTCCATCGGCTTCCGAAGAGCCCACTACATCCCATCACACCCATCATGCGACCTATCATCATACGTCGCATTCACATCATCATCATCACCATCATCATTCTCATCATACGCATCAACAACAACAACAGCAGCAGCAACAACAACAACCGGCCTCAAGGCCCGCATCGCCACCTTTACAACAAGCTCATCTTCAGGATACAGTTGCTGCTGCTGCCGCCATCGCTGCTGCCGAACAGCGTCAACGTTTGCTCGAAGGTATATTTTTAAAACAAGTTTTTACTTATAAAATAAAAATCAAATAAAAAATGAAAAAATCTATAAATACATAAAATGTTTTCAATTACAAAATAAAAAAAATTAGAAAAAATGAAATATTGAAATCAAGAAAAATATATGAAATATAAGAAAATAAGAAATTCTTAAAGAATTTTCTTAACATAAACTGTGTATTCCAAAGTGTGTTTTGTGCGCCAAAATTCTAAAATTTAATAAATCACCAAAATCTATATATTAATTAATATTTTAATATTTTCTTAAAAAAGTCAAACTATTTTTAAAATGTTAATGTAATTTTAATTTGAATACTTTTTTACTTTAATTTTTGGGTGTTGTGGTTATTTTTTATAATATAAATAACGTTTATTGAATTTGGTATATATCGCCTAGACTGTTACTAAGATGATAATGTTGGTAGACTTTTTCAAATAAAAACTGAACAATTAGACAGCGAACACTCTTATTGACTCTTAAAGAACTTTTCCAATATTTTAAAAATGGAATAATTTGTTTTTATTCTTTAGATTTAAGTAAATGTGTTTAAAGTGTTAAATAATTTAAATAAATAATATAATAAAAATAAAATTATAAAAAAAATCAAAATAAAAAATTAAATGAACTTTTAAAAAATAAAGAAAAAAGTGTTTTACAAAAACTTTACAAAAAATAAGTGAAAAATAAAAAAATATTATGGAAAAAAGAACTTACGAAAAGAAAATTAAAAAATAAAAAGTCAAATAGAAATTCCTAATAAAAGGGATAAAAAAGAAGAAAAAATACGAATAATTAAAAATGTGTATGATTTTTTGTAATTTTAACGTTTTTTATCTTCATTGTTGGTATTTTTTGTTATTTTTACTTTACGCGCCCTATAAAAATCTTCCCCCTTTGCTACGTTCTGCTCACGCCGCTCTTGTTTAAAAAATTCTCTATCACAAAATAAAAATAAGGAAAAAAAACATATTTTTTTGTTTTATTTTTGTTTTTGTTTTTCTTTTTTTTATAACCCGGTTATAATCGGTATACGTGCGCGAGTGTGTGTATACATACAGAAAAGAGAAAAATATGATTTCTCGTTTTCTTTTTTATTCCATTGAAATAACGAGAGAAAAAAATCATAATAAAGAATGATAAAAATAAATTAAATGTTATAGAAATAAAAATAATAATAATAAATGTATAAAATAATGAAAAATTTTAAAAGAAAATATATAAAATAATGAATACAAGATTATAAATTAATAAAGAAATTAATTAATTAATATATTTATAAAAATTGTGTTGCGTGATTTGATAATTTATGTTTTTATAGTTAATTTATGTTAAATTCAAGTTTTAGCACAATTTTGTAAAAAACTTATTTAATTTTTTTTTTTGGAAGTTATAAAAGACAGACTTTTATACATATAAAAATTATTAATATTATTCCAAGAGAGCAACTGTTATGAAAATAAAAATATATATATTTTTGTATAGATTTTAGCCAGCCATGGTCAACATTGGAAAAAAACAATTTATATAGAAACATGTTAATATTTTTAATATTTATATTTACCACATAATTCCTTATTAATCTTTATTTATTTCATGGAGTTAAAACTCTTACAGAAATCTTAATTTTTTAATCCCAATATAAGAATATAGAATATCTGAAAGTAGATATTATAACTTAAGTAATATGAATCCAAGGATTCAGATTAAGCTGTAAATAGCAGTTATCTAAAATTTTGTACTCTAATCCTGCTGTAAAGTTCCATTATTATACACTTATTTATTATATTATTAAACATGCTTTTAATGGGCAGAAAACAATCTAGTGATGTCGTCCTTGTGTTTGTAGTGATGAACAGTCCAACATTTCAGGTAGTTAGGAGGATTAATTTCTGAAAAATTGCAATATGAAAATATTTAAAATAGATTTGGTTCAAATAAATTGTCCATATATTACCTGAATTTGATGGGTTCAATTTTAAACGTAATTCCCATTGAGAGTCTTTTCCGAATATCACTTTAAATGCTTATAGTTAGTTTAGATTAGTATAGCATCGATCACAAAATAATCATTTTTACATAGAGAATTGAGACAACCAAACATAATCGAAACTAATTAAACGATCATTAGTATATTAATATTTCCATAGTCAGAAAATACTTAACGAATTCTACCAGGATCGGTCTTTAGTTTCTTATATGAATTAGGAAAACCTCTCTCCAAATCACCTTAAAAGGAACATTCAATTTTTAAATGGGAATATCATAATATTTTTAAAAAGTTATGGTTTCTTGTAGTTGATCTACTAAAAATTAAAATATTTAGAAGATTTTTTACTATTTTTTATAAAAATTTGTAAAAATATAAATTTTAAATAAAAATTTAAACTTCAAATTTTAAGTTTTACCAAAACAGCAAAGAATTACATGAAAAAGATTTTAACTTCTTAGAAAAATTGAAATTGTTCGCTAATTTTTTTTAATTTGTACATTTTTTGCAGAAACTTTACCATTTTTAATAATGGAAGTATAATTTTTGTAAATTTTGAATATTTATAATTAAACAAATTGTCCAATAGTTTTAGTCCCATTTTAAAATATTACTAGAACTTACACGGTGTTGCTTTAATGCACAAAAATTTTCCTCATCTCTAAAAAGAAATTTCACAAATCACGATGTATTAAAAAATTTTATGCAATGGGCGTTTTGCTAAATCCCCCTGACGCTGTCCGTTCTAATATTGTATTTTATACTAGCTTTCAGTCAGTGCGCATTGCTGTACACGAATTCTCCACAGTCCCAGATCTCGAAAGAAATTTCACAAATTATAAAAAATTTCATGATGCTGCGATTTTTTAAATCCCCTGAAACTGTCGGTTTTAAAATTTAAAAAAAAATCCATTTATAGGAAAGTGATAAAATTTGGAACTCTAGGTGAAATAGTTCTTTAGATATTCAATAATCAATATTTGTTTTATATGGAGGGAACTCTTCCCCCTAATCCTTTCAAGGATCTATTTTACTCGACAAAAGTGATTGTGACCAAACTTAAATAGTTAATTAATTCTTAATAATAGATAATATTTGCATCTGGTTCTATCGGAATTTTTTATAGCCTATGTTACTTTTGGGTATGTTAGGATCAATCAACAAAATCGGTCCAGTAGTAGACAAAAAATATAGATTCACTTTTGAATAAATAGAAGAATGATAGATTGCCCCTTTACAGTGCTTTCAAACGCAAGATAAAGGAAAAAATCTGTTAAATCGATTTATGGCTTTATTATTACTGTTTAATGAAATAGATATTCATTTATTCTATGGAACTGTTCTGTAACTTTTTTTGCTATTTCAAAGATCTAAGATCAATTATGACTTAAATGAAGAACTTGTTTAAAGGATTACAATTTTAGAAGGTTACAATTACATACTAAACTTATTTGACAAACTTAAGTTAATGTAAATTTGATGCGAATATAAAACTTTCTGAGAATACTTCTCAAGCCGTTCCAGCTTCTCCTCCTCCTCCTGTTCTTACACTACCACTACTCGGTATATTAATCTCATGTTATTTTGGTGGCGGTCGAGTGCTAAAGTGCCCAAGGAAAATCTTTCGACTATAAAATGTTTATATTCCTATCAAATGAATTTATATTTTCATAATAGATTTCTGTTCTTTTTATTTAAATTAATAAATAATTTATGTTATAAGTCAGCAATTTAAAAGATTTAAATATCGATTAAAAAATAAAAAAATTAGGTTTATAAAATTATGCTAAAACTAAATTATATAATTAACTTATGATAACAAAAAAGTAAATATACATATAATATACTTATTAAAAAAGAAAATGATAAACTTTAAAATGGTGCATAAAAATATATAAAAAATATATATTAAAAGAAAGTTCTAAAAGCGTCAATAAGAAGTGTGTTCGGTTGATAAGTTGTCAGTGAAAATTTGTAGATCATCTAAAATAACGAAAGATCTAATAAATTTATAAAAAGTTAATAAAGCTCATTATAAGAAAATCTCTTTAAAACATAAATGAGCATTAAAGAGTTATCAAACGAAAGAATAATAAAAAAGAGAGAATTTACAGATTAATAAAAAGTGTTAATTTCGATTAAAAAAATATAATTTTTTTTATTTGTTCTTTTAAGAAATTCTCTCAGCGCGTTTCAAAATGAAATAAAAGAAATTAAGAAAAGCTATAATTTAAAAAAATTAAAAATATCGTGCTGAAAACACGTTTTGAGATTAAAATTATAATTTTTTTCTTGGTACGAAAGTACAGGTGTGTGTGTTCATTTTTATCATCGAAAGCAACAGTCCCACCAAAAAATAATAATAAAAATAATTTTGAAATAACAAAATTGAATTAAGAATATAAAATAAATATCTCACGCACAAAATGACACGATTTAACAGCATCAACAACAACAACACGAATGCGAATGATTGCATATTATTGGTATGATTTCGTATTTTGTTTTAAATCCAACAACAATAAAAAATAAATAAATAAATTAAATATTTAAAAGAAAATATTATATTTGTTTATTTTTTTAATTTCACAAAATTAAAATTTGTGTTTTTTAAACCATTTTTTTTTCTAAAAAAAAAAAAAAAACATATTTTTTATTGTAAAAAATAATAATCGAAAAATTACTAAAAATAAAATATATTTTTTAATTTTGAAAAATTTGTAATGCTTTTTGAAAATATGTATTTAATTGTATATGTCTGTGTGTGTTTATGTTGTAGTTTTTATTGAAAAACTTTAATTAATAAAGGAAATTATTTTTTAATTTATTTTTCTCAATAAAAAAAAACTTTAGATGAAATTGAAAATCTCAAAGTTGAGCAAACACGTCTTACACAACAGTGTGCTGATGCCCAGAGACGTGAAAAAATACTCATGCGTAGATTGGCCAACAAAGAACAAGAATTTCAAGATTATGTGGTAAGTAGATCGCCGAAATACCTTAATTTATTCATATTTAAAAACAAATCATATTATTTTTATTTCAGAGTCAAATTGCTGAATATAAAGCAGCTCAAGCTCCGTCAGCAGTGGCCTTAAGGTCTGCACTTTTAGATCCAGCTGTTAATTTACTTTTTGAGAAATTGAAAAAAGAACTTAAAGCCACCAAAGCTAAATTGGAAGAGACCCAAAATGAATTGGCTGCTTGGAAATTTACACCAGATTCCAATACCGGCAAACGTTTAATGGCCAAATGTCGCTTGCTTTATCAAGAAAATGAGGAATTGGGTAAGATGACTTCTAATGGACGTTTGGCAAAATTAGAAACTGAACTGGCCATGCAAAAAAGTTTTAGTGAAGAGGTTAAAAAATCACAATCAGGTAAATAAACTTAAATTATTACTAGCAAAAATATGAGCATATAACCTTTTATATTTGATATTTCATTTTAGAACTTGATGATTTTCTGCAAGAATTAGATGAGGACGTAGAGGGTATGCAAAGTACTATATTATTTTTGCAACAAGAACTTAAAACCACCCGAGATCGCATACAATTACTTGAAAAAGAAAACTATCAACTGAAAACAGGCGACCTCAATACAAATTGCGCGGAAGAAGATGAAGAAAACGTTATAAAAGATGAATTGAATAATAGAAATGATTGCACAGATGAGGACAAACTTATGGGAGTTAATGGCAATTTGAATTTTGGAAATATCAGCATACAGCAACAACCTGCCAATGTACATGAACAGAATTTAAATTCATTGGAAACTATAGAGGAAAATGTTTGCCTGCGTAACACTAACACAACGAATGCTGCAACAACGGTATATTACAATGGTAACGAAGAACAGCAAACAACAGAATTTACACATGAAGGTAATGGTGGCGCTATAGGAGCTAAATTACGCACGGTAGCTTCAAGGAAACGTAACTATGAATGCGATTCCGTTTTAGAGAATAATGCCATGAATACCCATACACCTGCCGCCTCTAATACCGCAGTCGCCCACAATATGGTAGCTTCGCCTCGTACATTGCCCCCTAAAAAATCTAAATTGCGTGTGGCACCCGTACGTAGGCCGTCAGTGCAAACAATTGATGAAAATGAAATGCTTATCAATAACAGTAATCATGGCAATACCGCCACCATATTAGACAATGCCGTAGATGGTATGGCTAATGAAGAATGCTCCTCTTTAAATGATAATGCCGGCAATAATGATAGCTCAACATTGTTGGGTAATGAAACAGCGGGTGTTGTGGTAGCTCAACGTATCATGACACGACGAAGATCGGTACGTTTGAATGGTGGTAGCAATGGGGGAGATAGCAATCATTGAAAATCATTAACTCCCTCTCCCACAGCCACACACACTCCTCATAACCTCTCACAATTTTAATTCTAATGGCAACAATAATTGAAACAAAAAATATAAAAATATACAAAATAATATTAACAAAACATTGTATATCACTAATATTATAATATAAAACTAAAAAAATTATGCAAATATTGTTAAATATTTTTTTTACTCTAAAATTTATTTTATTCATTTTTTATAATTTTAAGTAATTTCATTTTTGTTGAAATTCTTAAAAGGAAAACAAACCCAAAACAGCTAATTGCTGTCTCCTCATTTGTAAAATTATTAATAAAAATTCTAAATGAATCAAATTAAATTAAATAAACTAATAAAATAAAAAATTACTCATTTGTAGGCAATAATATTAATAAATTAATATATATATATATTATTTTTATAACAAAATTTATTTGATGTTAATCACTCCTAAAAAACAAATCAAATCCTTGTAGCCATAATAATTTTTATTATTATGATAATTTTAAATATTTTTTTTTTTCAAATTTTGCATTACAATCTTGAGGAAATAATGCAGGATTTTTTTATTTAAATTTGCTTCTTTATTATTTGATTAATAATATTTCTTTAATTATTTTATTTTTATTATTACATGTAATAAACTTTTTAGACTTGATTGCGTTAATAAATTAATAATAAATACAAACAAAAATATAAAACGAAAAATAAAAAATTATAATAAAAATACACAAAAATACATAAAATATAAATTTAAAAAAAAACTAATATTTTCAATAAATTCAAAAATTATTGATCAATTTAAAATTGAGATAAACAATTTTCTTTAGTTTAGTTATAATTATTTTTTATAGAAATTATATTTATAGAGTTTTTGAGATAAAGAACAAAATATAAATAATAATAATGAGAAAAAAAAAAAAAATACAAAAAACAATCAATAAAAAAATATTAAAATAAAAATTAAATTGAATGTTATTTTGAATATGTAAAAGAAAATGGATTTTTTGAAATATTAAATGGGTTTACACGTTTTTACCTGTCACTGTTGAGATTAGTGATAATATCCTGCGATAGGTACTAGTCCCAAGAAAATTTTCTCAATACTTTTCCATCGCCAGACAGTCTCACAAAGGTGGGACACTCAGAGCAACTACTAAAAAGTCATTAAAGCAATTCCTTCTAGTTTTACCGAAAACAATATCCTGACCTGTTCTCCTCCGGCTTTGATACTACGAGCTGCATGTTATGTTGCCTCATTGGGGTATATCGTCTGCACTGCTCCTTATAACTCAGTTTCAAAATTACCCTTGACATCAATCAAAGGCAATCCATGCAGAAGGATATTAACTCACCCCCAATGGCTTATCACCATTGGGGATGGTCTTTGATCCGTTTTTGTAGATTTCAACTAATTTTAATATCTAATTTAAGCGATACAAAATTACTTTAAAATATGTGGCGCCATCTATTTGTCAAAAATCATATAAAGAAATGTCACATTCACATGTAACTGTTATAACATAAAACATTTTAGTTTAAATTAAAAAGTATTGCAGCGCGAACGGAGTAATAACCAATTACAATTCATATGCAATAAAATAGAATTCTGTACAAAAAAGTCACTTAAAAAAGAGGTTCTCCCACCATTTTAAAAAAGAGATCTCAAAGTAA
Source organism: Cochliomyia hominivorax (assembly GCA_004302925.2). Classification (NCBI taxonomy): domain Eukaryota; kingdom Metazoa; phylum Arthropoda; class Insecta; order Diptera; family Calliphoridae; genus Cochliomyia; species Cochliomyia hominivorax. Next base: position 3,850,452 of record PYHX02000494.1, on the reverse strand, counting down.
AGATTTGATGGCCATAGATGCTAAAATGATGCTTTTTAATAAATTTTGTTATAAATTACCAATGACCAACGAAATTTCTCATGTATAATTTGTTTCACAATGACAACAACCTTAACTCTTATTGTGAATGAGGGTTGTAATTGCTAAATAGAAGAGCAAATGTTAAGGCTTAAACTATGCAAAATGCTTAGTAGATTTCAGAACCTCAAATTTATAAGATTTCATATAAATATTCTTGTAGTTCACAGAAGATTTTCCTTCACATTAGTGATTGAAGAATCGATTTCTATTACGGTTGAGTATCGATTTTCAATGTAAAAAATTAACGATTCCTACAGAGAGATTCCTAATTATCGAATGACTTATAACAGTGAGAGTCAAAAATATTTTGTCATAATCAAGCTTTTGTAGGAAGAATTAATTAAAGAAAGATTTTTCATTAAAGTGTGGGTAGCGAAGCATACCGATCGAAAAACTGAGAATATAAATAATTTATAATAACAGCAACAAATAATAACATAATTTAGGGAATAAAAATCTCAGAACCTGATACGGCCTTCATCATTTGTAGAGACAATTGTTGTGTGCATATAAACAAAGTTCCGCAACTTTATTGGTAAAATCACAATGGAAGAAATAAATCAACAACATATTTTCAACAAAATTTTATATAATTATCGATTTCGCATTACAATAAAAAATTGCAACAAAAATATTTTCTTAAAAATTCCTAAAACTTTTCGCAAGTAAAATAAAATTCCAATAATATTTAACCACAATTAACAGGTGTCACTTCCGTCGTTAGCTTAAGGTCACCAAGATAAGAATTTTTCATTTAATAAAAATGCATAATTTTAAATATTTTTCTTCTACTTGAGTTGTTGTTTTTGTTTTTGTTTTTTTTTTACTTTAATACAAACATGATTAAATCGCCAGAAATGCAAATTATCACTTGTAATTTATATTGCAACAAAATTGTTTATTAAAACTAAACTATGACGTCTGCCTCTGAGATAAGTCAACTAACAAACGAACCATACAGATTTACTTTTAACCAACCAGACTGTTAACTATTAAGCCATCGCATAGACAAATGAACAGACAGACGTAAGGGGAGGCTAAACAGTTTTATTTACAATTGTCCATTAACAATAGTCTACTGGATTTCTATAGATGAATATTTGTATGTAACATGTTGTGGCAGTAGTCTGTCGACTCACTTATTGCAGTGACAAAAAAAAAAAATATGAAAACAAAAAACTACTAAAATATGAATTAAACAAACTTGTTGTTACTTTGGCAATATATGTTTGTATTGTCTTAACTGGTAGCAATCATGGTAGTAGTTGTGGTGGTGACTGTGGTGTTGTATGGTGGTCACTGTCTTGGCCAGAGATAATGAGGAAGAGTATTTAAAAACTGGTTAGAATAGTTGATACAGTCGAGCCGAATGTTAAATACACTTCAGTACACATTTAGAACAAATGGAGTTGAGAAAATTTTAGACAATGAAACAGTGCATGAAATTTTAGTTCACTTCTAGATTTAGTTCAGTTTTGGTTCAGTTCTAGTTTACATAATTTCTAGTTTAGTTCAGTTCTAATTCATTTCTAGTTCAGTTCTAGTTGAGTTCTATTTCAGTTCTAGCTCAGTTTCTATTTAGGATTCTAGCTCAGATTCTAGTTCTAATTCTATAACACGTTTTAGTTCAGAATGTAGCTCAGGTTCTAGTTCTGCTTCTAGTTTAGTTTTTAGTTCAGATTCTAGTTCAGATTAAAGTTTAGATTTTATTTCAGATTCTAGTTCAAATTTAAGTTCAGATTTAAGTTCAGATTCTAGTTTAGATTCAAGTTCAGATTAAGGTTCAGATTATAGTTCAGATTCTAGTTCAGATTCAAGTTCAGATTAAGGTTCAGATTGTAGTTCATATTTTAGTTCGGATTCTAGTTTAGATTCTAGTTCAAATTCAAGGTCAGATTCTAGTTTAAATTTAAGTTTAGATACTAATTCAGATTCCAGCTCAGACTCTAGTTCAGATTATAGTTCAGATTCAAGTTCAGATTTAAGTTCATATTCTCGTTCAGATTCTATTCCAGGTTTTAGTTCAGATTCCAGTTCAAAATCTAGTTTACATACTAGTTTTGTTCCCAATATGTAGAGCACTTTGGATTCGTCATATATGAATACTTTATTTCTCCCAGTTTTTCATTAAAAAACAAAATTTTTTTCTTCTTCATTTTTAACATATTTTTTTTATTAATTTTTTCATTCTTTTTTTTTATTATTCTAAAGTTTCAAAAAAAAAAAAAAGAAATTATTTATAAAAATCACTCCGAAATAAAAGTCGTAGAAAATATGTATAGTGTAAAATTTAAATTAAATAAAATTATTTATATATAAAATAATAATAATAAAAAACATTAAGTTTTAACAAATCAACAAAACACGAAGTTCTTCTTTTTCTTTTACTCTATACATTCCATTCGTATACAATCGTCCGTCAGTTGCTCGGCATAAATTACAAAATAAAATATTTTTAACAAAAAATTCTTAAAAAATCTTGTACGTATAAATTTAAATTTTAGAAAATATTAATCTCCATTTTCGAAATGAAATATTTATGGAAACGGAGATTAATTGAGATTGAGATTGATTGAGTGAGTAAATAAGTAAATAGAGGAAATGAAAGGAGAAGAGGAACAGGAGAGAGTGTGCATTCATTTGAGTTTAGTATTTGTAGCCTGGTCTGCCACCAGGTCCCTGAGGGAATTGAGGTTCACCTTCATAACTGACATCTGCATGATAGCCAGTCTTCCAATCGGCAGTATAGCGTACAACTTGCATACGACCATCGGGTAATTGTACACGATATTCACCGGTTACCACATCTCCGTTACTGGAAGCTTTATGAGCATAATCATTGGCAGTCTCAATATCATTGACGGCATATTCAAAATCGAATGGATTGCCGGGCATGTGAACATGGTCCTGGAAAAGAGAAAAAAGAAAACAATTGAATTTTAAATATTTTTTATTTTTAATATTGGATGTGGTCAATAAAATGCCAGAAAAAAGTGCGTTCTAAAATTATCTCATATAGTTCCCAACGTTTTTAAACAGTACCAGGTGAACTTGTCAGTTGATAGCAAACCTTCAGGTATAAGGAATGGTCCACATACGGTTCCTAAAGCAAAAAAAATATAAATCATTTCAAAAGAGCTCTCAACATATCCGGTAGGAAAGCAGCCCGGTTAGCCAAACATTTGTTACAACAGGTTCTATAAATACCGAAATAAACATCAAGGAATATTTACAAAAAAGGCTGCTTCCATGCATAAGACTTTATAATGTGTACCAAGAGAGGCAAATCCTCCAAACTGCCCATAGCTAAAACTAGTGGAAAGATATTGGAGTCTTTTTAAAAGAAAATGGAAGAGCACAAAAGAGAGCAGCAAAAGTGTAATAGATTTTAAACGGAAATTAACAACCTGTTCGAGCAAAGTGACAGAAATCACTATAAAAACGTTAATGGAAGGGTTTCCGGAAAAGGTTTAAAATTAAATAAAAAATGAAGGAAAATTAGAAATGTATGTTAAGAATTTTTCGATCTTACTTCTAAGTGTAAAGTTTTTTTCGAAAACACGTTCAAAATGATCTATAGCTATTAAAGAGGAATATAGTTTTTTAGTTGTATAAACTCGGATTGAGTTTTAGATCCGTGTTGGTCCAATATAAGTTCAGTTCTCATTGAGTTCAAATTCAGTTCTATATCTGTTATAGTTTAAATTCTATTAGTAGTCTAGTTTAGATTCTAGTTCAGATACTTGTACAGATTCTAGTTTAGATTCAGGCTATAATTTACACTTCAGTTCAGATTCTAGTTTAGACTTTGGTTTAGATATTAGTACAACTTATAGTTCAGATTCAAGTTAAGATTCTTGATTAGATTTAAGTTTAGATTCTAGTTTATATTTAAGTTTAGATTCTAGTTTAGATTTTAGTTCTGTTTCTAATTCAGTTCTAGTTTAGTTTCAAATTAAATTCAGACTCTAGTTTAGTTTGTCAATAACATCATTGTGGTTTGATTGATTACATCATTTAGCAACATTTTAATATGTTACTTTTAGGCAACTTTTGTTTATAAACATTTGAATTCAAGTTGTTGCTAAGCAAAAATATTACTATTTTTTTAGTGTTTTGTCATAAAACTATGAATATAAATACTTACTGGTCCTGGTTCTCCAGGTGGTGGTCTGGTGCCGGGACGAGTTCCTGGTCCGGGTTGAGGTTTCTGCAAATAGAAATATGTAAAATTAATTAAAATTTATTAAATAAAAACTCTAAACAGCTCCAGTTATAAATGTGAACCATTAATGTTCTTTTTAAGATTTTTAACAAGAAAACATGGCAATTTTTTCATTTTATTTCTCGACTTCTTTAAGGTGACGATATTTATGTTAATGCCAATTTAATGCTGTCAAGTTGAGGTGCGGCCAAGAATGTATCTTTACAATTGGCTTCTAGCGCAAAGTGGGTAGAGAAAAACATGTTTCGAACCAAAAAAAAATTAACTTTAAAGTTCAAGTTATATTTTTGGTTTTTACTAGAAATTTTATGGCATATAAAAATATAAAAAAATAAATATATAAAACGAAGAATAATAATAAAAACGAACAGATGGAAAATTAAAATTAAATTAAAGACATTTACAAAAGTATTTCTTTTTTGAGTTAATTTAATATTTGATTTACAAAAAAAAAAAAAAAACATTAAAATTATTTTACGATTTAAAAAAAATAATAATAATAAACCATATCAAGGTAAATTGTGGTTAATTGAATTGTTTTAAATATTATTTATATTTTTATATTTTTTAAAAAAAGTTTTTATTTTTTATGTATTTAATACATGATTGTGGTAATAATAAATCTTTTTGAATACAATTATTTTTTATTATTTTTTTTGAAAAATACCAATTATTTCATTATTAATTAAAACAAATAGAAAAAATCCCTTTTACTTGTTTGTTATTGTTGGAATGAGTGGAATTTTTGTGTAAATTTCTAAATTACATTTTGCTGACATAATTTCCCTTGAGAAATTTATAGTTTTTTTTTTTTTTTGGAAAATATAACTAAAATCTGTAAAAATATAAAATGAAAATCACATGAAATGCACATTCAAATATATGAACTAAAATAAATGTATGATGACAGTCGAAATATAAAGACCCAATAGGAACTCTTGTTACTATTGGATTAGAGAGGATTAAGATGAAAATCGATTATGGAAATTAAATTATGGAAAAATCCCAAATTCAAAGAATATTTAATACCCTACACTATATGTTGTTTAAAGTGCTTCCTAGTACAAATTAATGAATGAATGAACCACTCTCGTATAAAGGTATTTTTTCAATTTATGCTTAAGAGTACAGTATATTATACAGGTACAAAAAACCATGTTGAATAAGTGTGTTTTTCTGTGTTCGTTATATGGGAGCTAGATGAAATTATGGACCGACCCTTGTAAAATTCCTGATCCTTCTTTACTAAATTTCCTATTGTCTTCTATTTATACTCTTTTTAAACAACAACAAAATAAATTCATTTCATTAACAGACAAACATTTACATCTATTCACACAGTAACATATGTTTGTATGTTTGTAAGTATGTAATTTATGTAGACGATATGTAAGTGCCGAAATTGTATGAAATCTTTGTTGCAGTTAGAATGTGTAAATATAGTTTTATTTTTATTTTTTTTACATTTTACATATTTTGTTGCTGCATTTGTTAATGTTGAATGTTAATTTTGTTGTTGCTGGTGTTGTTGTTGCTATGATTGCAGTTGCTTCATCTTTATTAAAACTGTTGCTGACTGAATGACTGACTGACTGACTGATATTGTTGCATGTTTTGAGAAGATGAGCAGCAGCAGCAGCAACAACAACAACAGCTCTAGCACTTGAACATTGTCATTTGCCACATGCAACCGCATGTCAACTTAATAAATTTTTCATGTCATGCCACAATAATTTTTATACCATATCATCACCAAATTTACCACCACCACTACTACTACTATTGCAACTACCATCACTACCCTCACAACTACTACAATTACAATCAACAATATTGCCACCAATTCAGTTTAACAGTTGCATGTTATATCTTGTGTTATACAGAGTTTCAAATATATAAAATTAAATTCATTTATTTCGTTGACTCTTTGCAAAAGTTCTGTTTCATTTTAAATTTATTTTATTTATGTTTGATTTGTTGTTGTATCTTTTCTTTTTTTTATTTTTTCTTAACATTTTCATTTTCTACATTTACAAATGTTTAATGAAGTTGCATGCAACATAAAATACAAATGACTTGCAACACCTAACAAACATTAAAATTAACAAACACCTTTTCTTATTACGATTTTCTTAATGTTTTTTTCGTTGTTGTTCGGTGGAAATCTTGGTATTTTGATGTTTAAAGGAAAATGGATTTAAAAAATTGCGAGTTAAAACCGAAATGGAAATTTTTTAGGATAAATGACGTTTAAATATAAGTAAATCCAGACAACTTAAATTGGATTATATTAAGTCCTACATCAAAACAAAAATTGTATTATATATACCCACGATAAGAACTAAAATTTGACTGTGTATGGAGTATATATAGACCTACGGCTAGAAATAAAATTTGACTATACACTGAACCAAAAAAGGTAGTAAATGTAACGGGATTTAAGAATTAATTTTAATTTTGAAATTTTAATAAAAATGGGTTGAATTCGAAAGAGTCTGAACTTGAAATTAAAAGGTTCACTGATACAAGTTTAAAATAAGAATTTGCTACATAAAGAAACCTTTAAGGAAAAAAAAATAATTTTGAGAAATCTTTTAAAGAAAAATTTATTTTTGATGAAAATCAATCTTTTTCGTTTTATAAAAGAGATTTTTGCAGATGCCCTTTTTCAAGCCCCATAGCCCCTTTCATGGGTCTCACCTCAAGTTCAAGCTTTCAAAATTATAAAGTTACATTTCTTTACTGTCAATTAGGGAAATTTATTATGAATCCAATTATCATTTGAAAAGTAACATATTTATTTCTAAAAAAACGACATATCTGAAATCTGTCCATTCTAATGCTCATTTTATATAATTTTTATATTTCTTTAAAGTTTAAATATGAAAGAAAATTTCCTTAAATATAACCAGACTTTTCTCATTCATATTATTATTTTTTTTTAAATAAGTTTTTCTCTTAACAGACCACTATTACGTAACATCATAATATTCCTTTATTAACTTAAAAATGTAGTTTTTTCTTATTTATTTCATTTCATTTCACTACATTTTTCTTTTTCTGTTAATTTAATAATTCTACCAGTGAAGTTTTACAAAGTGAATTTTTGAATAATTTGTTTAAACTCCTCCCTCTCCCACCTCTTTCCTTTCTATTTTGTATGTTAGTTAAACTTACTAAATAAAAAATAGTGTAGTTAAATAAAGTGCAAAAACCGTTACAAATTCACTTTTGTTCCACTAACCTATCGTGGATATACAAGTCACTAACAGAACTCTATTCGCCTCTGTTTTTATTTTATTTTATTTTTTATATTTTGAACTACAAAAATAAATGTTTAATGTTGTTTTATTTCTAGTTTTTTTCTTTGTTTTTTTTTGTTGCTTTTTTGCATTTTTATTGTGAATTTTACTTATAACTTCCACCTTAACTTCATTATGTTATATTTACAACAACTTCATTTAGGTTTTACTTCATTATCGTCATTCTGTCATTAAAGTTGAGCAGCAAAATTTGAAAAAAAGCGAAAATTGTTAAAAACAGAGAAAAAGGTGAATAAAAAGTGAAACAGCTAAATACAATGTACGACAATTCACGTGCTTTTTAGGTTACTTATAATGAATTTGTTTGTATGTGTTTGTTCTTCTTTTTTTGAAATGTTTATATATATTTTTTGTTGTCTGAATTATTTTGTATTCTGTTTTTATTCGTTTTTTTTATATTTTTGTTATTATTTTTTTTTGTAAAATTGTATAATATTGTTGTTTTATGGTTGTGTTTTTATTGTAAGAGGGGGGGGGAGGGTGAAGTGTATTTAAATATAGGTTAACAGTTATGGAAATAAGGGTGGGGGATGTGTGAAAGGGAGAGTAATTTGGCATAGGTTTAAGCAAGCTTTTTGTAGAATATAGCAGCTTTTTATAATATTTTGTAGATCTTTTTAGTTTAATCGTTTAAAATTAACTATAATTGTAGTTTTCTCATTTAAAATTTATTATTTGACATCTGTTATTTAAAAAAGCTTTTCAACAGCTTTAAAACTTTAAAAGTATAATATTTGTTTTAACTTAAAGCTACTAAATATTCCCGAAATATACAAAATTCGTAGATTTTATATACTTTTAATTTACAACCAATTACTTTCTAAAATATTTAAAGTTATTCTCTAGAATAGTTAAACAATACTCTATATAGAAGTAGCAGGCCAAACTCTCCAGATTAATTAAGAAAATATTCTCTGGAGTAGTTAAGAAGCTACTCTCTAGAGTAGTATAGGGAACTACTCTCTAGAGTAGTTTAAGCAACTACTCTCTAGAGTAAGTTATGCAACTACTCTCTAGAGTAGTTAAGCTAACTACTCTCTAGAGTAGTTAAGCAACTACTCTCTACAGTAGTTAAGGGCAACTACTCTCTTACAGTAGTTAAGCAACTAATCTCTAGAGTAGTTATGGCAACCTACTGCTCTAGAGTAGTTTATGCAACTACTCTGCTACAGCAGTTAAGCAAACTACTCTCTAGAGTAGTTAGCAACTACTCTCTACAGCAGTAAGCAACTACTCTCTAGAGTAGTTAAGCACTACGCTCTATGAGTAGTTAAGCAACTTTAGTTATGCAACTACTCTCTAGAGTAGTTAAGCAACTACTCTCTAAGGTAGTTTAAGCAACTACTCTCTACAGTTAGTTAAGCAACTACTCCTCTACAGTAGTTAAGCACTACTTCTAGAGTAGTTATGCAACTACTCTCTAGAGTAGCTTAGCAACTACTCTCTAGAGTAGTTAAGCAACTACTCTCTTACAGCAGAAAGCAATACTCTCTAGAGTAGTTAAGAACTACTCTCTACAGAGTTAAGCAACTCTCTCTAGAGTAGTTAAGCAACTACTCTCTAGAGTAGTTAAGCAACTACTCGTCTAGAGTAGTTACAGAACCATCACTAGGTAGTAGCAACTACTATAACTATTTCCTAGAGTAGTTAAAAAACTTCTTTCTAGCGTTGTACAGGCACACTACTCTTTAGAGTTGTCAAGCAATTACTTTTTAGAATAATAAAGTAACTACTCTGCCGATTTGTTAAGCAATACACTCATTCTTTGTTAAGCTATTATTCTTCAGAATATTTAAACAAATACTCTATCAAGTAGTAGAGCAGGAAATAGCTAGTGAAGTTAAGAAACTATTCTCTGGAAAAGTAAAGAAACTGCTCACTGCTGCAGTTAAGAAACCACTCTCCAAAAAAAGCTAAGATTGCTTTCTATAGTTATTGGCTAAACAAATATTATATCGATTAGTTAAGTCGTGTAGAATATTACAGATTTCACATTTAAAATAATCAAATTGTAAGTTACTAATTGAATAAGTTCTATAGAAGCTCCAACCACTTGGAAATAATACCGACAATAGACTTTTTCCAACTGGATAAGCTAAAGAAATAATTACTGTCATCTTTTAATCATTTAGGCTTTTGTTTAAATTAAAGCTCTTTTCCAGGCTGGTTTAGAACTCCTTTATAGTTATATAATAAATAATAGCAATACTTACAAATGGTTTATTTGGCTCTGAGTAATCATAGCCATTTTTTGTGGGAGGTAAATATTGATTTGATCCAGGTGCTATTTGGGCATATACACAAGCTAAACCAACTACAGATATACTCTGGAAAAGAATAAAATAAAATAAAGTATAAAATATTTATTAAATTAATAATATTATAACAATTTAAATTTCTTAAGTGTTAAAATCTTAATAAAACTTAATTTAATTAATTTTCATGATTGCACTTGATCAATATTTCTTTTAATAAAAAGTTAAAGGTTAATTTAATTGCAAACACTTCCGTTATTATTTAATATAATTAAATATTCATTAATAGTAATAGCAAGAAATTATAATGAATAATTCCATATTAATTTTATAAATATGACCATAAATTTCATAAGCGACTAATTTATCTTTTATTATAAATCTTCTTATATTTTAAATGAATAAAAATATTAAATAAATTAAAAAAAAGAAACAACTTTTTGAACTACTGTATGAGTAGTACATTGTAGAGGTGTATAATGACGATAATGGGCAACTGATGTAATGGAAGTGATTGTGAATAGTTTTATGGATGACAGTATAACATATTAAAGTAATTAACTGTTACCAGCTGACATCTGAAAGACAAGAAACCGTGCAGTGTTTAAAATAATAAAATGTTCTCTAAAGCACTGATACAATATCTTTTACAGTAGTTAAGACATTATTTTTTGAAGATGTTAAAATACTCTTTTGAGTAATTAAGAAATCACTCTGTAGACAAGTTAATTAGCTACTCTCTAGAGTAGTACATTAACTACTCTCTAAAATAGATCATTAACTGCTCTCTAGAGTAGTACATTAACTGCTCTCTAGAGTATTACATTAACTGCTCTCTAGAGTAGTACATTAACAGCTCTCTAGAGTAGTACATTAACTGCTCTCTAAAATAGAACATTAACTACTCTCTAGAGTAGTACATTAACTGCTCTCTAGAGTAGTATATTAACTGCTCTCAAGAGTAGTGAATCTAAAGTAATTTAGCATCTCTACTCTCTAGAGTAGTTCAGCAACTACTATCTACAGTAGTTAACTACTATCTAAAGTAGTTAAGCAGCTTCTCTCTTGAGTAGTCAAGGAATTGCTCTAGAGAAGCTAAATTACTAAGTAACTACTACCTTTTATAGTAAATTAACTCCTATCGATAGTAGTTAATCAACTCTTCTCTACAGCAGTTAAGCTATATTACCACTATATACAGTAAGCGACTACTCTTTAAAGTTGTTAAAGCAACTATTCTCTACTGTTCTCAAATTAACTGATCATTCCGAAATGCAGGGATTTATTTTAATTTGAGAAAATTACATTTTATTACTTTTTTACAAGTGTAATAAATAATAATAAAAACTGTATACAATATTATATCAGAAGCACTACATGCACATTTTCTTCAAATGATTCGATTGTTCTTCGCAGAAGGTCATAATCGGAAGGTCCATATAATGTATATAGGAAATTTATTTTTTTAGAAAACGATACAAGATTGAATCAAAATAATTTTAAATAACATACAAAAGGGAAGCGAAAGAGGGTGAGTAATTGGGAAGCAGCTTTAACAATTTATTCGAAAATTCACTTTGGAAAATTTCACCGGTGGGCTAATTAAATTAAGTCAATAATGAAAGTATATATTTAATATAAGTTAATTATACCAGGATACATTTTTAATCCATGTAAAATAATGTTTAAAAATTATAATTTGTAAAGAACTCTTTCCTTGACTGAAAACAAAATGGAGTTTGTTTCAATAAAGAATTGGATCTTTTATAAAGTGATAAAAAATGTCACTTTATAAAAAAATATATATTAATTAAAGTTGAAAGTAATTAAATTCGATATTATTATCGTATATTGAGATCCAGATGTTACATGCTTTATGAATAAAAATGTAGACACTCTATAGATTTGTAGATCACTACTTGAAAATACCATTATGTGTTCATCATTAAATTATTGATTGATGAGCTCAACAATATGTGTATGTGTTACATGATGTTGTCAATTAAGGCATTTACACAGAGACACATGGATATACATACAGCATATGCAGGGGTGGAGATATTTGAGAAGAAGAAATAAAGGAAAAATTTAAAAAAAATCTCTCAGTTTTATCTAAATTATCGAGATATATTTTTTGAAAGTCGCAAATATTAATTTTCTTTTTAAGTCCAATCTCCCATTCCTGATTTAATTTCATCTTTTATTTTTTTTTATAAAATCATTTACCACCTTTTTTGTTTGTTTGTTTATTTATTTATTTTCTTCTCCAATTGCATGTAGAACACCTTTTTAATACCCTCCACCGCTACGAGTGATGAGGAGGGGTATTAACATTGTCATTCTTTGTGTAACTCCAAGAAAGTATCATCTCAGAACCCATAATGTATATAAAGTTTGTCATCAAATCAAAATCCGATTTAACCATGTCCGTCTATCTTTCCTTCTGTCTGTCTGTCCGTTGTTGGCTCGCTAACATCCGCAATAATTGACAGTCCTCAGTGAAATTTGGCCTGATGGTATTGAATATTCGTTATAACCGAATAAAGCTTTCTTTCCTGTTGTAGACTAAATTACCTTTAAATACATTATAATTTATAGAGTTTCGTTGTTGTTTTTTTCCTCTAGATTCTTTTTTAATAAAAAACGCTTTATTTCGTTTACTTTTTTGTTAAACCGTTTCACTTAATTTAATTGCCATTTTAAATGCCCTTTTAAGCAAAAATTTGGTATCGGAAAAAAAGAAATAAAATTCTAAAATAAAAATTTACTTGCACCTGCAAATTGTAGTCATCGTTGTTGTTTTTGTTGTTTTTTTTCTACTTAATATATATTTTTGTATTTGTTGTAGTTTTGCATTAAATAAATAATTCTGTTGCTGTTAGTTTTAGTTTTATTTCACATTTTATATATATTTTTTTCATTCATTTCGCGTTCATTTCATTGTATTTCATTTTAATGTCAATTGTGATTTTTATCACATTTTTATAATAAAATTTAGTTAGTGCGATTTTTTTCTGCTGTTTTACTGATTCTGGCGAGAAAATAAATGTATTTTAGTTTTTGTTTAAATGTTAAAATTTGACTGCAGGATATTTTTTCAGAGTTGTTAAACGTTTTTGTATTACGTTGGATAAAATGTGAATTTTAATTGGAAACAATTAAAATTTTGTAAAGGAGGAAATAAGAGGAAATTTGTTGTAAAATATAAATAAAGGAAATATGGGGCGTATGATTAATATGTGTAATTAAATATTTCAAATTGAGATAAAATAATGCGATAAAGTATTTATTTTATTTTTAATATAAAGAAAGTCATTAAAATATAAATTTCTATTAATTTTCTTTAAATTTCGTTATGTTCGAAAAATTCGAACTTAATACGCATTTTCGAAAATTAAAAAAAAGAATGTCTTAAATAATTATGAATATGATAAAAATTAAAAAATACGATTTATCTGAAATTATCATAGAAATTAAAATAAATTAATTAATTTTGATAATGTTCGAAAAATTCGAATTTTATCACATTCGAATAATGCAATAAAGTGTTTATTGAATTTTAAATATAAAGAAAATTTTAATATATGGATTTTTATTAATTTTGGTCTTGTTCGAAAAATTCGAACTTAATTTCGAATTTTCGAAAATTAATAATATGACTAATATAATGATGAATATGATAAAAATTAAAAAAATATACGTTTATTTGAAATCTTCATAGAAAATTAAAAAAAAGAAAATTTCATTTAATTTGGACATGTTCGAAAAATTCGAAGTTAATTTCGAATTTTCGAATATCATAAAATATGCTTTATATAATGATTATAATTCCAAAAAATATGATTTAATTAAAATTATCATATTAAATTAAAATCGTAACATAATTTAATTATTTAATCAGAACTATTAAAACAATTTAATAATTAAAATTTTGTTTAATTAATTCATTAAGTAAACTAAAAAAGGCTGAATTCCATTGATTTTGGTCATACCAGAAAAATTCGAATAAAATTTCCAATTCCCGAAAATTATTAAAAATGCATGAAATGATTTTATATATGAAAAAATTCGATATAATCGTAATTAAGAAGAAAACGTACTCTTCTAATTTGAATGTAAAGTGTAAGATTAAAAAATCTGACTTCTTCATTGCCATCAGCTGAAACACATATGATACATTTTGTGGGCTCAACCGTCTCCCACGATCCCTATGATAAGATACAATGCATTAAATGCCTTAATCGCTACAAGATATCTGTAAGAGGCAATAAGTGCTAAAAGGTTTAGCTACGTGAAGAGAGACATTAGGTGAGCTCTTAGGACAAACCTAAGATTAAATTGACTGGTTAGAAGAGCAGTGTCCCTTTCTAGGCAGTCGGATGACTTGTTGTAAACAATCACTAAAAACTGCTATGAAGTGTCTATGAATATTTTAGACTGTATGTGTGTGATGCTTATGATATGTGTGGTATGGTATGTAATATAATGTTATTAAGACTTGAATGTTTTGTTGTTTATTTGTATTATGTGGTCAAATTGCAATTTAATTGCAAAATTTTGAAAATGAAAAGTTCGTTTCCTAAGTCTTTTGTTTTGCTTGTCTTAAATAAACAATAAAAATTTCCAAACAATTAAACAAATGAATTTAACATTTTTCTTTTATTATTTAAATAACAATAAAAATAGAAAAAAACAATGTTTTAATATAATTTATCAAAATTTTTGCAATCATCTTTCAACACTTCATTAAAAATCACACATTTACTACAAATTAACGCCGCAGGAGGTAAATTTTAGAAAAAATAATAAAAATTTTTAATAAAATTTTAAAGAGAAAATCATTTAAAATTCATAAAAAGATAACTAACAAATAAATAAATAGATAATAATTTGGTATTTGCCATGTTTTATGAAAAACAACATTAATTATAATTTTTGTCTACCGGATGGTTGAATGTTGGGATCAGTGTAAGTGTGAGTGAGTGGAATTAATGTAATAAATTTCAATATTTTAAACAGGAAAAATGAAAATGCATTTTTTTAATTTAAAATTTAAATATATTTATTAACTATTGTTTTGTTAGAAAAAGAAGAAGAGAGATAAGATTGCAAATTATTTTCTTAAGTTTTCATGTTCAGATTTTTCTTTGTAAATTTATCTGGAAACGTTTTGTAAATTGATAAACAATCATCTATTAATGTTATTTTTAGTTAAATATGTTGTTTTCTCTCTAAGATTAATGTTTAAATTTTTTATTTGTTGTATGCAAAAATAAAGTTTTTTTCAATACAGTGTGTTTTGTTTAATTGACATTTTGCCATGAGGAACTTCGATTTTTTTGTTTGATTTTCTCGTAGTCAATAAATAATTATTTCCGTTTTTTTTTTCAAAATCTAAATAAAATACAAGTAAGAATATTATATTCGGCTATGCCGAAACTTCAATACCCTCCACACACATACACACTCTCACAAACACTCACAGACTTATACAATATATAAAAGTTGTTCTTAAATATAACTTAATGAGTCATAAAATTTGTTATATTTTTGGTTATAACTTTTTTTCCTGAACCGATTTCGATGGGTTTTGGAATGGTATTGAAGTACATATATGACAGAATTAAATTCTAATTTGTCAATTTATAATTGACAATTTTACGAAAGCTTTTTGCTTACACATTAGAGGTTGCTTCAGATAACGGTCTGTATCTCTTAGCAGAATAAACCGATTTTTCTGGTTTTGAATAGGAAATTTTTCAGCACTATAAAAATACTCAGATCAAATTTTATTTATTTCTAGGAATTATTGTGGATGTGTCGTCTCAAATTTTGATTTGATGCTCTAATGTTGAGTCTAATATGATTCCTTCTTAGCGTTACACACTGAATTGCAAAGTTAATATAACCTCTTCACCACATGTGGTGGTGTATATGTATGTATGTATGTATGTATGTATGTATGTATGTATGTATGTATGTATGTATGTATGTATGTATGTATGTATAATTTTTTTATTATTACGGATGATATGTTAATTAAGTGTGATGTATGTTAAGATTTTTTTTAAATTATTGTTAAATAATAACAATAATAAAAAGCAACAACAATAACATTATAAATAAACAATTAATTTTAATTATACTGATTGAAAATATGACAATGTTGTGCATTGAATTGCATGAATATTGTTGGATTTTTTTAAAATTAAAGGAGGGTCTTAATGTTTGAGTTAATTAAAAAAGCTTAATTTTTATTTGATTACAAAATTTATAGGAAATTTATGAAGTTTTTTAAGAACTACAAAATTAAGATAATTTGGGATTTTTATGGCAAAATATCATAAATCATTTTCTATATAAAAACCATTAAGATAAAATAATAAACATATTAATTTTTTGGCAAATATCAGCATCAGTCCTGAAATTGTTCCAAAAGTTTCAAATAAAGAAAAAATACAATCACAGTTTTATTTATATATATTTTTTTTGAATAAGATTTAATTCTTTTTTATTAAAAGCTTTTAAGACGAAAGAAGTTTGTAGTTACGAAAGAGTGTTAATATATTGTTTTATGAGCTTTATAAAAATTACTTTATAGTAAAATAACTTTTTCTTTAATTTGTTCGGAAAAAAAGTTCTAAAGCTTTTCATATATTTTCGAAAGCTTTTCATATATAATTTTAAACTTTTGAAGCATTTATTATCAGTATGTTTGAAGTTAATAAATTTTTATTTATTTAAAATTATTCGCGATCTGGAATTAAGCTCTTTTAAAGCACTTAACTTTTTGGAGAGCTTTGGATAATAAAATTCAAGACTTTTATAAGGTCTTTTAAACAAATTTAAAAATTAATACATTTTTATTTAATAATTATTTATGATATAGAATTAAACTCTTTAAATTTGTTAAACTTTTTAAATTATTTTAGATCATAAAAGTTTGTTCCCTTAAATACGTTTTTAAGCACCTATAGAACTTTAATTATATTTTTATTTATACATTTCGGAATTAAGTTTAAAGTTTCTTTATTTTTATGAGTTAAAAAAAGTCAAAAGGTTCTTTTGTATTATAATAAACATAAAAGCTTTTATAAAGCTTATCTTTCATCAATAAGATATTGTTAACTTCTATGGAATATTTTAGAGTAAAAAACATATTAGACAAATAGAAAAATAATACAACGAAAGGTAGAGATAAGCTTTTTGTAAAGTTTTCGCAGCTTTAATAAATACATTTGCAGGTATTATGGCAGAGCTTTTTTAATTTGTTTGGAACGGGGAATGGTTTTGCACAGTTTTGAAAATTTTTGAAAAGCTTTCTTTAATATTTATATCTGTTTTGAAAGCTTTCTTATATATTTTGGAATTAAGATATTGTATTATTGATTTAAGATTTTTCAAGTAAAATAATTTTAAAAATCAGTTAAAAATTTTAATTCTCAAAAGCCCGAAATAGTGAATTTTCAAGATTCAACTTAATTCCAACATTTTCAATAAATATGGAATATAATAGCTGCTTAACATGCTAAAATAAAGATCCAAAATCTCAAAAAAAAAAAAAAAAACGAAACAAAACAAAAAATTTATTAAAATAAAGCACAATGGGGCTCGTATTTACAAAAATGTAATCAAAAAGAGGAATTTCGATTTTGGAAAATAATTAATTAAATAAATTTATGTTAACAATTTTAATTAAAAATAATTTATACAAATAATTAAAAAAAGCCAACATTTAAAGAAATTTGAATTAATGAAATTAAGTTTTGCTTTTAAATCTAAATTGTCGAAAAGACAAAAGCTTTTTTTCATTTGAAAAATTAAATTGCTGCATTGCTTAACGATTTATGATAAAAATTTTATTATTTGCCCCATGGTGCCAAGATAAAATATCTTTAGAAAAAAGGTGAACACAGTAGTTTATGTTAAAATGTGACTTTAATAAAAATCATGAGACAGACGGACGGACGGACAGACAGGCAAACTAACTTAGTGCAACATTTAACATCAACAACATCAAAAGCTGCCAAAAACAAAACGAGCAACATAATAAAGATGTTTATCATTTGCAAAATGTTAAAATAATAAAAATGTTTTTTGTTTTTGTTCTTTTATTTTCAACATGAATTGTTTAAATGTTTAAATCTGCCTATTATGTACTTTTATACCCTACAAGTGGTGAATAGGGTATATTAAATTTGTCTTTCCATATGTAACGCCAATGTATAAATAAATAACAGTCGATATAGCTATGTCCGTCTGTATGTATGTTGACACATATATACATCAACATTAATTGAAGGAACTCAGTAAAATTTGGTCTGCAAATGTTTCCTTTTTAGAATCAGCAAAATCGGTTCAGTGTACTGAAAGATCTAGACCAATACCTGTGGATACTATTAAGTTCGAGCAAAAAACTTTCAATTATAAACCGACAAATTAGAATGAAAAATTGCCATAACATTAAGCTTCTGCATTTCATTACCATTGCAAAAACTATCAAAATCGGTTCAGTAAAACAAGGTTATATCCAAAAATATATATAATTTTATGACTCATTATTGGTTCCTATGACTTTTATATATTGTATACATATATATTGTATATAAGAAATATAACGTATTTATATCACACATATTTGTGGTGAAGGGTATTACAGGTTCGCCATAGCCGATTAGTTTGTATATTTTTTATTACAATTTTTCTCATTTTTGTCTTTTTTTTTTGGAGGAAAATTGAAATTGAAATAATATTCTAATAAATCTTAAATGTTTGTTGTTCAGTTTGTGGCATTTGAAAAGAAATATTTTTGAAGAGTTTTTTTTTGTCTTCGTTTGTTTTAAATAATATTTTTTGTAGTTTTTTTAGTTTTGTATTTTAATTAAATATCACGGGGTGTATTTAAATAAATACTTTTTATGGTTTTCGGTAGCCAATTATTTAAACTATTGAAATGATTATTATTGAAAGATGAAATAAAAACATTGATTCAATCAAGATAAAAGTATGTTTTTTCATATTCAGCTATTGATCTTTTAATCACTGAAAACATAACAAAAACAACAACAACAACTGGTTGATTTTTATTTAAATCCTTGTTTGGCATCAAACATCATTAATGAAGACAAGCAAAAAAAAAAAAAAAAAGAAAAAACAGAATCAGAAACAGATTTGAAATGTTTGAACTATTGTTAAGAAAAAGACTCTATTTATTGATATTTTGATTAACTATTTATGGCATTAAATAATTTAGTGAAAGGAACAGACTGAGTATTTGATATTTAAATTGTTTATAAACTCTGTTATTAATTAAGGTCACGTATAGCAGATCCAAGCTATACGGGAGTAATGTATTTCAGCTTATTTTCCTCCATTTGCTGCTTACACTTTTACTAACAATAAGGAGTGAGATAAAGTTGAGATAAAGTTAAAACTGTATAATGCGCCCACTTATTTTTGACCTCACTTGGCATCTTGTCAATATGGTAAATAAGTGTTTCAAGAACACTAATGTGGTATTTGTATCATCATAATAGGCAAATCCTCTAGACTGCCCGAAGCTAAGGCTAATGAAGAGATATTGGGCGCTTGTTTAAAAAAGAATTGAAAAGCACAAATAAAATATTCAAAAGTATGATCGATTTTAAACGGAGATGGACTATATGTTCGAGCAAATTTGAAACATCTTAAATGGACCCACAACTTTGAGTGTAAATTTGATTCGGTAGTAAATGGTTCATTTTTGTGATTTTGAATTTAGCTAAAATTTATTCATCCAAAAATTCAGTTTTTCAATAAGAAATTGATTTTTTTCCCTAAAACACTTTTAAGAAAATCAAATTTTCTCTAAAACAAGTGAAATATGTTTAAGGCGATTTTTCATCAAATCACGAACTTTTAGTAAAAAATAATATTTTTGAAAAAAAAGAATGAATTTTCATGAGACTGTGTTTTTTATTTTTATTTTTTTATTAAAAACGGGCATTTTACAAAATCCGCCTGATTCTGTTCTTTCCAAAATGTTCCATTTATCCTAACGTCTTACATTTTGGCCCGACAGTTATCCGAGCAAGTGATTAGGACCAAATTTTAAAGTCCTACATTTTCTCAATAAATCAGATCCTTAAGAAAGTGATTGGGATCAAATTTTTGAAATCTCGCTGAAATAATTCTCAGAGATACATTTTTTATTTAAGTTTTTAATTTTATTTTGAAGAAAATATTGATAAAAAATTGGTTTAAAAAAAAATTCAAAATTAATGAAAAATTTAGGTGATTTCAAATGAAATCATGGATTAAAATTTTTAATTTTTTAAAGAAGAATTTTTTGTAAAAATATGAATTGAATTATTAGTGAAAAATTGAAATTTTAGTTAGAATCAGAAATAATAATAAAAACTTGAATTGAAAAATTGAATTCTTAAAGAAAACTGGAATTGAAGAATTTACTTTCCACAAAATTTAAATTTGAAGTGAAAAACTTAAATATGGTGAAATATTAAAAAAAATTTATTCACAGAACCGATTTCTAGATTTAATTAGGAACATTCTCAGGTCATTAGCAAATAATTGGTTCAACATTTTTTTGGTTCAAAAAATAAGTTTTTAAATTTAAATCGAATCAGATTTTGTTTCGGCATCTTATCTGATTCCTTGGATTATTGTTTGGTGGAGGATATAAAATTGAGACAATTTGTTTTTTAGTGAAATGAATACAGAACTGACCTTTAGCTAAAATTATTCCTAAACTTAATAAATTTTATATTTGTTTAGTTTATTAGAAATATTAGATACGGTTTTGATATAAAATTGACATTTTTTATGTTCTTTTTTTTGCAATAAAACATTAATTATTTTCCATTAATTAAATTTTCCCTTCTTTTTCTGCATTCTTCATACGTTAATTAACGTCAATATATCATAAAATGAACATTAAATATATTTTATAAAATGTATAAATTTGTTATAACATAAATCGCTAATAAAAAATTAGACACCATTTAATTTAAATATTTATTAACAATAACAATTATAATTTTTATTTATTTATTTATTTTATGTAAATATTTTCTTTTTTTCAAAGAATTTATGGATTTTATGGTAAAAAAATTGTTAACAACAAAAATTTAATTATTTTCCTATATTTCTTTTTGTTGTTGTTTTTATTGTTATTACAATAACAATATTTTGTTTAAACATCAGCTGTCAATTTTCTCATATAATAAAAGACACTTTGTGCACATAAATTTTAATTTATTAAACATCGTGTTGTTGTTTTTATTGATGCTTGTTGTTGTTGTAATAACCCTCTTATTATCTTGTTTAATATATTTATTATTAATATTAGTTGTAGTTTAATAATATTTATAGTTTATTATTATTTTATTATTTATGAAATAATTGCTTACAACATAAATGAGTTAATGCATCATCATCATCAACTTCATCATCAACATCATTATCGTCAGCAACATATCGAGTGTATTGAGATGAATTGGAATCATTATTATACCCTCCAACATCACAAGTAGTGAGGAGGGTGTATTAACTTTGTCATTTCGTGTGTAACGCTAAAATCATCTCAGACTCTGTAATGATTTAGATATGTCCATCTGTCTGTCTGTCTGTTCGCCTGTCTGTTGTTGACACGCTCACATCCACAATAGTTGACAGAGTTTTTTTATAGTCCTGAAAAGTTTCCTAAATAAAACCAGCAAAATCGGTTCTGTATATTAAGAGAAAAGACCGATAACTGAGGCAACCACTACACTCATGATATTGATAACTTTTCGTCAATTTGAAGAATTTAAATTTTCTTTATGATGAATAAAGGTTTCGTTGGCTGATATTTAACCAACTTTTCTTCAATTCTATACCCTTTTTCGTTATATTTACTGCCTTTTTTGGTTCAGTGTAAGTAAAATCAATCATATTTTGTACCATGACGTATTTTCCTGACGCGCACTTGTGATGTAGGGCATTTCGGATTCGGCATAGTCTTACTTTTTTATTATTATTGAAGGAAATCGTATCAGAATCGTAGTGAGTGAATAAATAAATTAGTTTTGAGCTGAAGTGCATTTTTAACATTTATGAACATAAAAATGTTATAAAATCAATTTAATATTTATTTTTTTGTTTGATTTTTATTTTTCGAAAAAGTGTGGGCGAATTGTCAAGAGTTTTTTTATACTTGAATATTTATAAAAATAAGGTTTGTCTTTTGGGTTTTTTTTCGAAAATCTGTTTTTAGAATTTAATTATTTAACGGTTTTGTAATATGTTAATGAGATCACGAAAATGTCTGTTATAGATTTTAACGACTGCGATGACAAAGAATATTTGAAGAAAATTTTAATGAATTTAAAAATATAAATATTAAAAAAATGCTAATATTCATCTATGTCGGTTCTTTAATATTTCCACCACGACAGAAAAGTTAATGTTTTTTGAAATTTTAGTAAAAATTTGATTTTTTTTGCTAAAAACTGAATTTTGAGTGAGAAAATAATTTTTTAGTGAAAAATGAATTTCAGTGAAAATTTTCAATTTTTTATGGAAAAATGATTTTAGTGAAAATTTGAATTTTTTGTGAAAACTTGAATATTTAGTGAAATTTTTAATTTTAATTACAACTTTGAAATTTTAAGTGAAATTTCAATTTGAACAAAAATATGTTTTGTGCAAAAATCTGAATGAAAAACGAAAAAAAAAATAATCGGAGAATTAAAATACTCCTACTTTTCATTGCGAAAATACCCAAATTGTAAAACCGTGTAAATAATAATAATTATTTTAGGAAAAAATCTTTGAAAAAAGATTTCTTTTCCAAAGTTTCAATTTCAGATTAATATAACTGGTATATATGAGTCATAAAAATAGTTATATTTCGGCTATTAATTTTTTCTACTGAACCGATTTTTTTTAATGGTTATGAAGTACATATAATTTCATATAGTGACAAAAAATTATTTAATTTGTCGATTTATAATTGACAATTTTAAGAAAATTCTTCGCTTGAACTTAAATAGGAAACTTCTCAGGATTATAGGAAATACTTAGGCCATGTGACGTCAGCGTGCCAACTACAGACAGCAGGCGGACATAGCTAATTTAACGCAGTTTTTAATATGATGCAAGAATATATATACACTATGGGGTCTGAGGTTATTCCTTCATAGCTTTACACACGGAATAACAAAGTTAATATACCCTTATCAACACTTGTGGTGATGGAGGGTGTATTCTAACGCTTTCTTAAATACTAAATGTATAACTTTGCTAAAATCCAATTTAAACTAGAATTCACCTTCTTTTATAAAGCGTTATTTACGAAAATTTAAAAAGCACAGTTTTCAAGATTGAAATAAACATTGACTTTATTAACTTCCCTAAATATACCTTCATAAGCTTTTGGCATTAATTTTAATTCATGTTTTATTTTCAAATTAATAACAATGCTTGAACAAATTTTGAAATTTATTATTTCTTAATTCATTCATTTTGGTTATTTTCTTGCGTATGTACAGCTGCCGGTTCAAAAATTTAAATCTTTTCTGTATATATCTTTTTGAGGGCATGTTATTTTTTGCTGATATGCAAAACGCCCACTTGTTGCTACTGTATGTTAAACATTTTGCGTTCTCTTTTTTTTCCTCTTTTTTCTAAGATTTTATCTAATGTTCTTTTAAATTTTCCTATTTTGTAAATTTAAACAATAGACAACATGATGTTACTAGATTTAGAAACATCATGTTGTTTTAGATACTAAAAAAAGATCTAAAGAAAAAAAGATGTTAAAAAATTATAGATGGGTGGATAGATGTTTTGAATATGGTGTTCAAAATATTAAAAAAAATGATTCATTTGAAAAATTGCAACATCTGTTAAATGGTAACACCTTCAACAAAAACAACAAAAAGCAGAAAAGTGTGTAAATAAAATATCAGAGAAGTAAAAACAACAATTAAAAAAATAACGCAGGTGAGGAAATCAATTAAATATTTTTCTTTTTTGATTTTTAAATTAAATTCAATTACGTAAGCGAAATTTTTAAATTTTATCAATCATGTTATTTTGAGCTGTGTCTATAATATCGTTACCATTTATTTTTACTGAACCGATTTTTTATTAAGAGAAACGTTCATGGCGATTGGACCATTTATTTAGAGTCTGCAATAGACTGACAGTTGGATGTTAATCAATTTAACTTAGATTTTGATTCGTTTTAAAGAAAACACATACTAAGGAGTGAGATCGAAAAATTCTTAACACATAATTTTTGTTAAAACTTTTAACCATCAACAAAAAATCTTGCTGCATAATGGATGACGAAACGTATGTTCTGACAGATTTTTCAAAATTTCCTATTAAAAAATTATGCAGTTGCAACAAAAAGAAGCCAAACATTTGTTACAACGGGCTCTTTAAATACCGAAATTTATATCCTTTCACAAGACTTCATTATGTGTCCACTTATTGTTGGCTTGACAGCTTTTTAAACAATCCCTTGAGAGGCACAAAAACAATAATGTGTTATTTGTACCAAGAGAGCCAAATCCTTCAAACTGCCCAGAGCAAAGGCGAGAGGAGAGATATTGGGCTCTTGTTAAAAGAGAATTAAAGAGCATAAGAAAAGATGTCCAAGAGTGTGATATATTTTAAACGCAGTTGGGCTACCTGTTCGAGCAAAGTGACAGATATCAAATTTCATCACTGTAAGTTAAGTGATTTCGTTTTATTTAACATATATGTATGTTGAGAAATTTTCGATCTCCTAAAATGTTGTCTTAGATGAGTGTTTTGTGTTACATAAGGAATAACGTAATCTAAACTTCTGGTATACAATTTTCTGTAAAGTACCTTTTCCAAGACTAGAAAAATTGGACCGAAAAAATATAAACATGTTTAAATCCATCAATTGTATATGGACTTGTGAGCCTTTCTAACAAATATTTA
Organism: Cochliomyia hominivorax; assembly: GCA_004302925.2. Lineage (NCBI taxonomy): Eukaryota > Metazoa > Arthropoda > Insecta > Diptera > Calliphoridae > Cochliomyia > Cochliomyia hominivorax. The sequence goes on along the minus strand of PYHX02000494.1, from coordinate 3,825,610 downwards.
AAAATTGAGCATTTAAAACTATTTCTCCAAATATTATCGAATATAATAAGTAAAATATTTTCAAATATAGCTGGACTACAAAAACATAAAGATATTGCTTCCACAAAAGGTTAAATGGCATTGTGTATGTTAAGAATTTTTCGGTCTCATGCTGTAAATTTTCCAATTTTCGATTTTAATCAAATTCATAAAGTTTTATTTCTTAAACTTTTGTCTCCAAAATCCTTTTAATTAGCTAAATAAAAAATATACATAAAGTTCATTATAATTGCCTACATTAAGGCAGTAAAATTTAATAACATATTATTGCCTACATTTAGGCAAAAATATTTTAATACGATATTCTATAACATTTAATATAAATTTTAACAATATTATAACCTAAAAATACCAACATAATCAGTTATTGACTTTTTTCATTGTTGTTTATGTAATATTAAATATGTATGCTAATACGCATATGTATGTGTATATAGGTAGTTACACACATACACACAATGTTTTTAGTTCAATTGCATTCATTGGAATATATAATTATATTTCTAATATCCCATGGTTATGTTTAATTTTCCATGCAAAATTCATGTAAATTTAAATCTTGTCTTTTTTATCTTTTTAATGGCAATTTACTGGTAAAATGGATATAATTGCATAATACTTATAATGCGTTTCATATATGTATATTTATGTTAATATTTAGTTAATAATAAGTTAAAATAGCTGGCGGTACTTTTTTTTGGGGGGGACACAAATTTCGAAACAAAAATTATGATTATTTTTGTTAAATTACTAAAATAATTTTGAATTGAATTGAAGCTGAATTTAATTAATGAAGAGCTAGAGGTTAGAATATAATTTTCAGGAAAATTTTAGGTTATGTTATGAGGTCAGTTAAAAAACTAGGAAATTTGCAAAAAATGCAAAGAGAAAATCATATCAGGTTGCATATCTCTTCGCGTTTTTCATGAAAAACCGTGAAAGGATCACAAGTGTACGATGTAAGTTTTTTCGCTACATAGTGATTCTAAAACGTTGTTTTGTGGAAATAGTTCTATCACTTTTAAACTGTTAGACATAACAAAAACTTTAACATGTTTACAGCTGAAGGTACTTTCAATTTGTGTTGGAGGAGTACAGACATCCAGTTGATCATGAGATTAGTGGATGACTTTCCAAATTTGACCATCTTGATTAAGATGTTTTTTTTTGGAAATTCATCAAAAATGTATTTCAAACTCTGGAAACAATATATTAAATACTTATATAAGATGTTAATACTTTTACCTGATTAATTAAACTAAAATCTTAACTGGAATCTGAATAAAAATCTGGAAGATCAAGAATCTGAATCTGAGAGATATAATCTGAATCAGAATCTTAACTAGAACTTGAAAAAAATTCTGAACCAAATCTTGAACTGAAATTAATAACTATAATCGGAATTAAAAAATGAATGGAATCTGAACCCAGAATCTTAAATGAATCTTCAACCATAATCTGAAACTGAAAAAATTTTGAATGCAATTCTTAACCAGAATTTGAACTAAAAACTCAAAACTAGAATCTGAAAATGAATTATAAATAATCTATCGATAATGAACTAGAATTTACAGAATGCTTAAAAATAATTAACAGATAAATTAAAAATTAAAATCTAAAGACTTTATCCAAAAAAAAAGAATTAATAAAAAGATAAATTGGATTCTGAAATAACATAGATTGTCAACTAAATCAATAGAATAAATCAAGATCGAAAATTTGAATTAGAATTTTACTAAAAGCTTATCATTTTCCGAGATTTTTGAAATCTTGGGATCTAAATAAAATATGACTAATAGGAGTATTTACAAGAGTAATGTAAAAAAAAAAATTATTTCTATCGCCTGAAATAATAAATTAATAGAAAAATGAAATTCGCAAAAATAAATTCGTAAAATTTCGAGCTTTCACACAAAAAAAAATTTTAAAAATCTAAATTTTTAATAAACTGAAAAATTTAAATAAGAAACAATTTTTTCACATTATTGCGAATTACTCAAAACTATTTTTATTTGTTCTTCATCTAATGATCGGAAAAAAAGTTTACATTATGTTCGCGATCTGAATTAATAAAAATAAATTAATTTGAAAACTTTTCATTTTCTGAATTATTAAAAAAAAATTATGGACACTTTTTCTTATTGGGTTACATTTTTTGTTCTTCATTCGATGATCGGAAAAGTTACTTTTTAAATTATGCTCGCGATCTGAATTAAAGAAAAAATATTAATAAGAAAGTTTTTTAGTAAATTTTTTTTATCAACGAATACGAACTTAAAAATTATTCAGTTTGTAAAGCTTTTATACCGATTTTTTGCACCTTGCAACCCATTGTGCAAAATCTAAGTTTTTGTTATTTTTGGTGATTTAAAACTTTTAGTTTAGTTCTCATTTTCCAGTAGATAAAGAAATATTGACAATTTTTTCTTGAATTACATTTTACGTTTTCCACCTAAATATCGAAAGAAAGATATTTTCATTATGTTCGACATCTTAATTAAAGAAATTAATGAGAAAATATTTCTTTTTTATTTTGGCAAATGTTTTTAAAATAGAAGACAATCGAAACATAAAAATTTTATTTCGATTTTTTCCCGTTCCTTGATTCCTAGTACTTTTTACCCATTGTGCAAGATATTATTTTTAGTGATTTGAAATTATTATTTCAGTTTTCTTTTTTTAATAAACAAAATTTTATTAACCATAACTCTATAAATTTGAATATAAATAAAACAAAAATTTTTCTCCAGTTTCTAAAAATAAATGCGAAAAGGAAAGAAATACTTGTCTCAAACGTAATTTCGCAATATTTATGTTTATTTCTATTTTCCTTTCAAAAACATCTTATTTGAACTTAAAATATAGAAATGAATACAAAATTTCTTTGATGATTTTTTTTTGAAAGATAAATAATGAAATTCAAAGTAAATAAACAAGTCTTGACCTGTCTGTCTGATTGACTGGTTGGCTGGCTGGATGGGTTTATTTGAAAACAGACACCAGATCTTTTGAATAAAAGGAAAAACGCGTTATAATTCTAAGGAAAGAAATTAGGATATTTAAGTTTGAAAAGAAAAAGACAAGAAAGAAAAACAAGTGAGAATGCTATATACGGCTGTGCCGAATCTTCAATACCCTCCACCACATAACACTCACACATACACTCACAACGTATAACATTTACGATTATTTAATATAACACAGGAAGACTCTATAATTTATTTTCTAGTGAATAGATTTTGATAATTTTCGGAATATAACTTCATTATTCCAGCAAAATTTCATTCGAATTTGTCGATTTATAATTGACAATTTTACGAAAGATTTTGGTGTTAACTTGGAGGTTGCCTTAGATATCGGTATATATCTTTATTATACAGAACCAAACCGATCAGGCCAAATTTCATTGAACTCTGTCAATTATTGTGGATACAGCGTGGCAACAGCAGACAGACAGATTGACAGTTGGACATAGCTAAGTCAGCACAAATTTGGGTTGGATGCAAGAACATATATACATTATGGAGCTTGAGATGATTCCTTCTTAGTGTTAATATACACCTTTTCACCTCTTATAGTGGTGTAGGGTATAAAAATCGTATTAAAACTTTTTCACTATTTTGTAAATATTTTTGTTGGATGTGTTTTTTTTTCAGGGGATCACAAGTGAAGGGTGACCTTTTATTATTACAGAATTTTTGTTTCTCAATTTTCCTCCCAAGAAACCTTCTGTAGTTCGCTTTAACATTAAAACGTACAATTAAAAAAAGAACGACAAGAAAAAATGCCAAAAATAAAAATAATATTATTATCCACCATTTCCCCCTTTTTTCCTGTTTAATAAAAAAACAGTATCAGAGATACGTAAAAGTTTCTCTATCAAGGCAAATAACACGTTTTGTTGCATTTGCTTTTAACTTTTCCATTTTTTTTGTTTCTGGCTTTAAAGTCTAAACACCAACTAAAAAATAAAGAAAAAAAATATGGCTGAAAAGCCATTCATACAATACCGCAAAGATCAAAATCTATTTCAAAGTGTTGCTGGGTTGTTTTTTTTTGCTCCCCATAAAAAAAAAATAAAAGTTACACAAATAACAACTAACCAGACACTTTTTTTCGCTGCGTAAAAAAATTCTTCCCTTATTTTGTAATTTTCTCCATTTGGTAACAGACACTGTTTTCTGATCTCTGTATTTTGGATTCGAGATAAAAATGTTTTTTGTTTAGACTTAGAAACTGTGAGTTTTTTCCTTCAATAGAAAAATTTCCAGAAGAGAGAAGTTTAAAAAAAATTTGTTTAAAAATCGTGTATGTTTTATGGGGAGTAAATTTTTTGGTCGAGTTTTTTTTTTTTTAATTCGAAAACGTTTATAATTCTCTTTTTTGAAACGCCCAGGAAGTTGGCAATTCATTGGTATTTCAAAAGTGTTAAGAGTGATTGTAAAGCTATGGATTTGAAATTAGTAACTAACAGATTTTTAAAGCTTTAATACCTAATGATGAAATTGTGGGATAGAAATGCAAAGAAAAGCGATTTAGGAGGCTTTTTATAGAGTTTTGCAAGACTAAAGATTTTAGAGATTTCTTTAGACTGATATTAACAGAAATCTGAGATCTTGTGATCATACACAAAATATTTTTAATTAAATTAAAATATTAAGAAAATTAATTTAAATTTAACTGAAGCTTTAAGATTATGAAAGCTTTCTTTGAAATAAGGCTTTAAATCAAAATGCATTTTGAGATATTTTTTTCTAATATTCGACTAATTATGTCGACTGTTGGAAGAATTGTAGGTAAATTACAGGAAATCCGCTATAGAGAATGTGGATATGTTAATCTTGTTCGTGGGAGAAGACGACCGAGAGTCATCAACCTCGATTCGTCATTTTGCCAAAAACTCAAAAATCTTCTGAAAATCTATGTGGCAAAGTTCGACTAAAAATTTGATTGTTTGGGATTTCAGATTTTTATACATTTTTATTAATATCAAAGTAATTCAGAAAAGCTTGCATTTTCATCAGTTATATGTCTTTATGAAAATCAAAAGCTTTTAGATTGGTAAAAGTAAAATTAAAAATTTAAAGAGAAAAAATAATTGTTTTCGGATCCATTTAAAAAATTGAAATTTAATGGAAATTTTTCATTTTTTATCAAGATGTTTGGAATTAAATAAAAGCTTTAAGGAACTGGCGATTAATAATCAAAGTACTTTTCTGATAATTTGAGCTTTTTAAAACTTAAATGGTTATATAAAACCTAATAAAGACTTGAATATATTTAATTTGAAAGCTTTTAATATATCAATTCAATAAAATTTAGTAAAAGCTCTACTGAAAGTTTTGGATTAAGGAATCGATCAACAAAGTTTCAAAATTGACTAAACTTTTAATATGTTTGAAATAAAATCTTTTAAAATTTGAAAATTATGTAGAACTGGTTTAGCATTGAAGCATATAAGAGTTTAAATTAAAAGATAAAAATGTTTTAGTACTAGGAAAAATTTCCGATTTTGGTAAAGCTCTTTTGAAAGCTTTTAGGTTATGGGGTTTGAAATGTGTGTATAAACGAAGTTTCGATAGTGATTAAACTCTTGATCAACTAATTCTCCAATAACAGGGTTAAACTTTATCATCAATTAGAATCTGTCTAATGATTTGAGAATACTGAAAATATATTCTTGATTTCGACGAAAGTCTACTAAAGCCATCTGGGTTTTGGGATAAGAAATAGAAAAACTGAGTTCTGCTACTAAATAAACTATTTTTCATCGAATCTAAAAAGGTTCCTTGGAGCTCCTGACTTAAGAGCATAAAAATTTAAATTTAAGACTGTTATATTTCCTAAAATCTTTTCATTTCTATATATTTTAGTACAGACTTAACTATTCCGCTTTAACTGAATCTTAACTGAAAGTTTTTAGAGTTAGAAAATAATGTATTACGGAACTTATTGCATTTGCCCGACTTTGATAAATGCTTTTAGAATCCTAGAAAGTTATTGAGACGATTTAAGCTTTAAAGCTGAAACATATTTCATCATTGACTAAAGACTTTCCAATTAAGTAAAAAAAGTTTTAAGGAAAAATATTAAAAAGCTTTTAGAAAAAAATTAAAACGGTAATTAAAAAACTTAAAAAGTTAAAAAAAAAACTTAAAAATTTATTGTTATAATATTCTGCGATTAGAGTTTTCGAAAATTTTTATTGGAGAGTTATATTTGGATCAAAATTTGAGATTCTGGCATTAGCTCGTAGTGTCAAGCAAATTCGTCTATGTCTGATTTAAGTCACCATAAACTACGGTGAAATTGCTACATATGTATATGTGTAATGGTATAAATGGTTGTTTTAAATGTAAGTCCTTTATATGCATTTGTTTACTTATGTTTACTTAAGTGTGTGTGTGTGTTTATATAAGTGTTTGTATTTGTGTGAATGTTTTAAGTGTAGTCGTCCTGATGTTTTTTAATGCTAAAGTTGTTAAATGTCAGAAAATGTGAGTTGCATATCTAGTTTTTCTTCTTCAGTTCCTTCCATCACCCAGCTCTTTTTCACTTCTTTAGTGTTTTTTTCTGAGTTTAAATTTTAACATTTACACACATTAAAAAAAAGATGTAAACGTTTTTTGTCTACTTCCCTGTGTGTCTGTCGGACTGTCTGTTTGTCTGTCCATTAAAATATTTAAGTTAAATGACAAGGCTTTAAGGGTATGAAAATTATCTTTTATTATATGTAATTGGGAAAGGAAATTATCACATTATGTTAAATATATATTTTTTATTCTAAAAAATAAGAAAAGAACTGGGAAAAAGTTAAGAAATTATCTTGAAAAGTGTCTTTTAAGTGTTAAAATGATGTTTAAAATGAAAAAGGGAGTGTTAAAGCCTAGAAGCAGGCAACAGTTTTTTTAAGATAAGTAATTGTAATTTGAAAAAAATGTTATAATTAAAATTCTTTTTAAAAAATTAATAAAATTTAATTTATAATTTAACTAATTTAAACACCTTTTAATTTCCCTTATTCGCCTTATTTTCCCAAAATTCCTTTGAGTTGGTTTTAGCAAATAAAACTTTTAGTTTCTATTTATAAACACATTTCAGTGCGTGTTTTTTTTTTGGAATTCATTTCCATTTTGGGAATTATAATAAAAAATTTTATAAAAAATAAAAATATTTGGAATGAAATAAATTTCATTTGTGTATAAAACATTCAAATGTTAAACAAACAAGCTAAAATAACCCTAAAACTATGCCACAATTATTTGTTGTGGAAAAGGAGAAAATATAAACAAAATTTTTAACGTTAAATTAAACATAAATAAAATCTCGGTTAATGTTGGTAATTTTTACCGAAATAGTTTAAATAAAGATTTTCACAAATAAAAAAATTATTCTACAAAAGGAAACAGGTTGAAAGGAAGAGGGAATGTTTTCGTAATAAATAGTGTTAACTGATTTTCAACCAACAAATATTTCATTCAATTACAAAAAGATATAAAGGATTTTATATTTTGATTTAAAATGTATTTAACTTTTATTTTACAAAATTTTTTATTGCGTATGCTTTAGTTAATATAAAAATATTATCCCTAAATGTAGGCTTTACTTATTGTAACATTTTTTATGTTGCTTAAATGTTTAAGAACTGTCGAAACCATTTGTTATATATAACAAAACATCATAAAACTCTTGTCATTTCATATAGAGAGCAGCTGTTTTGTTGGAAAAAAATTTATATTATTAACACTAAAAATAATATTTGCCAAAATCTACAAAACGATTTTTTCCTCTTCAGCCCAAAAGAAAAAAATAAAAGAGAAATAATTTTGAACCTTTTTTTGGGGGCAACAAAAATTTGCCAAGTACTTAATGACATTTACACGAACTTTTTTTAAAGGCTTAAGAGGGAGAGATACAATAAAAAAGGTACTTGAAAATTGCACTGAGAGAAAATGTTTCTTAAAAAAAGCAAAATTCTATAAATTTCGTATGACTATTTGAAAAGTTATTAAAGCTTTAATTAAAGTTCTAAGAAAAATTTTGTAATTAAAAAGAGAATTCTTGACTGTAAAAATAAATAAAATGTGTCTAATCCCTTAAATGATGTTAAAAAGTTTTAAGTAATTTTTATAGAGCTTTTAAAGCTCATAGAAATCTTTAAAATTTTTAAATATATATAAATGTACACAAAATTTCAAATTTTAACTAAAATCTTGATAAAAATATTATTTTCTAAGTGAATTTTAAAAGTTATTAAAGCTCAAGAGAAGCTTTTATACTTAAAGATTAAAGGATCAAAGCTTTGGACTGAAAATCCCTGTTTTAAACTTCTAACGTTAAAAGATTACAGCTTTTAAGATTTTTTGGAAAAAATGCTCAGCTTAAAAGCTTTAATTGAAAGTCAGTTATTAAAAGACTAAAACATGTAAGATCTGTATAAAGTTTTGTTATAAAACTTAATCATTTTTGAAATGAATATTTTGAATAATGGATTTAAAGCTCTAGATGAAGTTCTGTTATTAAAGAATTAATGCTTTTAAGCTTTCGATAAAGTTTGTCGGAAAGCTTTTATTGAAGTTATGTTATTAGAGTTCACTAATCGAACGCCTTTTCTGTATAAAAATTTAAAGCTTTTGATAAACCTTCTGATGCGTTTGGAATACTTTTCAAATGTAACATTATGATTTTTAAAAAATTTATGAATGCAACATAACATTTTTTGACATGTTATTCAAATCAAAGCTTTTAAAGCTCTATTATTTTAAACATCTTTTGAAGAGCTTAAATTTGGGTTGGCTGGTAAATTTTTATGAAAAGCTGTTATCTATGACTCTTAAAATTAATTATCATGAATCTCTAAAAAGGAATATAAAGGGCTTGAGAATTTAAAAGCTTTTGTTGAAGTAAGCATAGCACAAAATAAAAAAGCTTCGAAAGCTTCTTTAAAATGTTCTATAAGAACATAAGTAATATTTTTAACGATAAGAGTAAATTTGTCTTAAAAAAGCTTAGAAAAGCTTCGTTGGCAAAAGCTTTTATAGCTCCAAGTAAAGTGTTACTGGTAATAGATTTTCACCATGTTGTGCTTATAATTTATTATTCATGAATAATTTATTAAAAAATTGAAAATCTGAATTGAAGTACCTTAATCTTTAATCAGAGGCTTTTGGGGCTGCAGACATTTTACAAATTTATTATTTAAGCTAATTTCTTAAGGCAATTGAAAAAAATAAAAAAGCTTTTGAAAGAATTAATAAGCCTTTTTTGAAAAATAAAGTACACGAATTGGAAACAGAAGTTTTCTCCCGACACGAATTATGATAAAGCTTCACACCTATTTCCCATGCTTTTCTCTCACTGTTTTTGCCATAATGTTTTTGATCATTATCTTCCCATAAGTAATAATAACAACAACAAAGTATCCCATCAAAGAAAATAGGAAACAAATTGTTTGAAAACAACTTAAATTTGTAGCACCTCATTAGGATCGACTTGTTCATTAGGTAACATATTGTATTATAAGGATTTCGGCACATTTCTATTGTTAACTAATTTGTTGTATTTATTGTTTTCGTTTAGGGAAAAATCAAACTTTTTTATTTGCTCATCATAAAAAACTCACGTTTTTATGTGACACATTTTTGCCATTTTCTTTGTATTTCATAGAAAAGGAAAAAAATGGTTAAAAAATTGTTCACATGATATCAAAGTGTTAAAATATTTGTTTAGAAATGGCACGAACAAAGACAAACTCATGTTCTCACTCTTATTGTTTTAGAGTTTTAAAGAAAAAAGTGTTGGAGTTTTTAAAATATTTAACAGAGAGGGTGATATTTAAAAAAGGCCCTTAATGCTAGAAACCCTTAATGTATGCAATGTATATTAACGTTATCGACTTCGAAATCTATAAACATTTAAGGAATTTTATTTCTGTACAGTATTTTCTATTTAAACGTTTCCAAAGGCCCTTCAACTCCCTTTATATCTTATCGCCCATTTGGCTCTTACTTTGCCCCCAACACATTTTCGATATCAGTGTTGTGTTTATGATTCGTTATTATTGTTTCTAGACAATTGTATAAAAGTTTATTCTACATATTTTTCTATTTCTATTATTTCGGTTTGAAAGCAAAAAATACTATAATACAAGAGAAAAAAAGCTGAAGTAAAATTGTATAACAGTTGTTATTGTTACAATGTACACAACATATGTTGTCAATGAAATGTTTATTGCTAATGTTTTACGACCTTATTTTGTTGCCATTTTGATGTTGCTGCTGAATGTAGCTGACTGCCTGCCTGATATTGTTGCTGTTGATAGTTTAGAATCATAAAAAAATAGAAAATCTCTAAGATATAATGTTGGTGTATGTGTGTGAGTTTTTCTATTTTAAGAAAAAAAAATAGTGTAAAAAATAAAATAAATTTTAAAGCATACTTTGAAGGCAATATTAAATTGACATAAAATGTAACATATTTTATGGGGTTTTAGCAAGAAAATAAACATGCTAAAATAAGATAAGTTCAATTAAAATGGTGAAATTGCCAAAAAATGGTGAAATTTTAATTTTGTTTGTCGAAAGAAAGTCAATTTTTATGTTTAAACGAAAATTTTCATGTTTTATTTATAGGAATTTTTTTTAAATTTCGTATTTCAAAAAACTTTTATTTATAGGAAATTGTTAACAAAATTCTCAAAAATTTCCTTTTTATAGCAAGATTTTCAAAAATTTCCTTTTAATAGGAAATGTTCACAAAATTTCTTATTATAGGAAATTTTTGCAAAACTTCCTATTTGTAGGAAATTTTCACAAAATTAGAAAATTTTCCTTTTTTTTAGAAAACTTTTATAAAACTTTCTATCTATGGGAAATTTTCAATAAATTTCCTATTTATTGGAGACATTCACTAATCGTTCTATTTATAGGAAATTTTCACTTAATGTCCTCTTTAAAGGAAATTTTCACTAATCGTTCGTTTTATAGGAAACTTTTAATTAATTTCCTATTTATAGGAAATTTTCAGTTAATTTCCTATTTATAGGAAATTTTCACTAAATTTTCTATTTATAGGAAATTTTCACTAAATTTTCTATTTTTAGGAAATTTTCACTAAATTTTCTATTTATAGGAAATTTTCACTAAATTTTCTATTTATAGGAAATTTTCACTAAATTTTCTATTTATAGGAAATTTTCACTAAATGTTCTCTTTATAAGAAATTTCATTTAATTTCCTATATATAGGAAATTTTCACTCAAAATTTCTATTTATATTTTCATTAAATTTCCTATAAATGGGAAAACCAACTTTATGCAATTGACAAAGATCGCATTTTAAAGCAATTTCTATGATACATTCAAGAATTAAAATGCAATTTAGAAAATCTACTCTTCAGGGTTTTAAAAAAATCACATTTGAGGATTTTATATAAATTTACCTTTTTGAATATTCCCCTTTTTAAGGACATTTTAAACGATGTTTAAGGTGATTTTGTAATCATCTTTGAAGGACATTTTAATATAAATTTCCCTCTTAAAGGTTTATTTTTAATTAACCTTTTTGAATGTAATTTTGAAAAAAAAATCCATTTTTAAATAAATTTTGAAAATTCCCCATTTAAATAACTTTTCAATTCAACAAAAACAAAAATTTTTAATTTATATTAAATTTTTTAAAATTTTCCCATCGAAAAATAATTTTTGTACGAAAAACCTTAAAGTAGATTTTTAATTAAATTTTTGTTCAAAGCAAAATTTTTCATTAGTTTTTAATATTTAATTCCCCTTTAATAATTTTATTTTTAATCAATCATTTAAATTCAATATTATTTTAATTTCTTTTTATTAGTTTACAAATGTCTGTATGTCTGTATGAGTGTCACTTTATCAGGCATTTTAAGTAATCAAAGTTTAAAATATTCTTTGATTTATTTTATATTTTATGTTTTTTTTTTTTTTTTGTTTTAAACCCTTTGCCAGCTCATGTAGTGACAAGGGTATATTAACTTTGTCATTCCATGTGTAACACTAAGAAGACGTTGCCACAGTGTATCAAATCTTAGTCTTAATCGATTTAGCTATGTCCGTCTGTTTGTTGTAAGCAAAATTATCATAATTGGTTCAGTCGAAAAAAAGTTATAGTCAAAAATATATAAAACCGGTTTTCGAGTTATTTGTAAAATGGGCTTTTAAAAAATACCGTTTTTGAATACGGTTTTATGTCAAAAAACCGGTGAACCGGATTTTGTTTGATTTATAAAAAATAAACATTAAATAGACTTTAAATTAATTCGAAATTATTAGAAACCAGTCGGTTTTCTAAAATGCACAAAACCGGTTTTCGACTTCGGTTTTTGAATACACTACTCATTACGTGCTCTTCTATTGTATTTAAAAAGAACTGTTTATATATTGTATGTTATTGTGAGTGTGTATGTAAGTATGTGAATTTACTTCACATACATTTGTGGTATAGGGTATTGTAGATTCGGCATAGCCGAATATAACAATCTTACTTGTTTTATTTCATTTTATTTGATTTTATGTTTAGAAAACATAAAAATAGTTTTTCTTATAAAAATATTTATTTAAAATTTCATAAAACATTCCAGGAATAAAATAAAACTTTCATTTAGTTTTTCAAATTCTTTACATAATTTAGACACATTTTTTTGTGTTGTTGTTGTTGTTATTATTGTTTTTGTGCAATAAAATTTGATTTTTTTTGAAAAAAAACATTTTCTAAAAGTTTAGAGTATTAAATGCAATAATAGACAACAATTCTTATATAAACATTTTTCTAAAGAATTTATTTATTCATTCATTCATACACACATGTCTATTTACATACATATTTATGTGTGCGTGTGTGTTGGATAATATAAACAAATACATGCACATATTTATACTTGCAACAGGAAAAGGGAAAGAAAAATAATAACAAGTAAAAATGTTATATTCAGTTATGCCGAATCTTTAATATCCTACACCACAAATACGTGTGAAGTAAATACTTTATGTTTCGTACATAAATTCACATATACACTTAAAGATGTATATAATATAAATTTTTGTTTTTTTAATATTAAACGAAATACTTAATGATAACTTTGCGGCTATAACATTTTTCTACTGATCCGATATTGACAACTTTTGTAATGTAACGAAGTATATTGATAATAAAATTTCATTATAATTTGTCGATTTTTAATTGACAATTTTATAAAATTTTTTTGCTTGAACTTAGAGGTTACCTCAGACATCGGTCAATATCTTTTCAGCACTATAAAAAATACTCAGATCAAATTTAATTGGGCACTGTCCATTATTGTGGATGTTAGTTTGACAATAACAGACACATAGACAGACAGAGGAACATAACTTAATCGATTCAAATTTTGATATGATGCTAGAATATATATATACATTATGCAGTCAACGATGATTTCTTCTTGGCGTTACACAAAGAATGACATAATTAAATATCTTCCTTACCACTTGTAGTGGTGGAGGGTATAAAAAGGAACTGTTTGTTAAAGGACATTTAAAACGTTTAAGCTGGACATTTTATCTTTGGCCATGATTTGTTTATAAGATTTATTTATATTTTATCTTCAATCTTATAAGATACTTTTGTTTATATGAGTGTAAGTATCTACTAGAACGTTTATGAATGTGTAAGTGACATTTAAGGAAATGCGTTAAAAATCAGAGCTTACAAAGAATAATTTGTTAAAAGTATAATTTTAATCTATAAGATACTTTTTTATCTATGTATCTAAATCATGAAATGCTCAGTATCGTTTTATTACATAAATATTGAATATAATCTTCAATAAATTATATTTTGTATATAATTCTCTTTATACTTAAATTTTATATATATACGGACATAGGTTAGGTTACATTGGTAGTTCAAAAAGCTTATGAACTGTCAGGTGGAGTCAGAATGACCCAGTTTTTACATCACACACCGCGTAAGGCAATAGTGCATAATTTACGTCTGTAAATTATGGGAGTACTAGATCCATCCCGTCTCCGTAAAGTTTTCAAGTATCTCATTTATTTAGGTTTGTGATAGTTCGCAAAGAGAGTCTAATATGTAGTTGCCCAGGAATCTATTTCTATTGAATGTCAATGACGGCCATTTATAAAAGAGGTGATAAATACTTTCTCCGTCTCTAAATTGTCACAGCTGAGACAAGGTTTATTATGTCTGTTACTAGTACTATATCCATCACGTCCATGTAAATAGGTCATTTAATTTGACCTGTGATAACTTCACAAAGAGAGTCTAGTATGTAGTTGCCCAGGAATCTATTCCTTTTGATTTCCAATGCCGGGCATTTACAAGGGAGTTGGTTAACGCTTTCCTTATTTTCCAAATTATCACAGCTGCTATAATGTTCATTAAAGTGTAATCAAAGTCTATTTAAATACCTTCCTAGCACACAGTGAGTAGTTCAGACCATCTATCGCCGGCCTGTTGGAGAAACTATTTGAAAATACTGCTCCATACATGATCAAGTGGAATTGCAACAGACTCCATATTCATATATATACATTTGTCTATTTATATATCTATGTATTTATGTATCTGTATTTGTATCTGTATCTGTATGTTATTAAATAATATGATTTACTCCTGTTTTCGATGATAAAATAAATAAATTATTGCTTTCCCCAAGTATCCTTTCGTAACAAATTATTTGTTTTAATGTTGAATATTTTAGTATGAAACTTTAGTTAGTTTAGTGTATTAAATATTAGAATATTTTAGTTTTAGTTTTAGTTAAGAGCATAACAAATTATATAATAAATCTAAAGGATTATCAAATAAAATATATTTCATATTTGGATTTTATTATGAAATTTTCTTATTTAATGTGAAGAGATTTTTTTTTTGGAAAATAAAGAAAATGGGGAAAATCATTATTAAATGTGTTTAATTGGATAAAAATGATAATAAGATTGAAATTTAAGCAAACAAAGATTTTAATAACAATAATTTTAATGCATTCAGATTTCAAAATCTTATTTAGTTTAATTTGTAATTGAATTAATAATTTGTATAACAATTTTAAGAAATTTTATTCAATTATACAAAAAGATGAGATTTGGTGATTTCTAAAGAACAAGTGAGAATGTAAATACGTAATGTTCCGTACATACACACACTCACACATACATTCATAAACGTATAGAATATATTTCATTTTTTCTTCTAAATATAACACAAGAACACTTAATGAGTCAAAAAATTTTTGCATTATGACAAAATGTTATTCTAATTTGTCTATTATAATTGATTATTTAACGATAGTTAAATAATCGCTTGAGCTTAGAGGTTGCCTCAGATATCGGTCTATATATTTTAAATATGAAATTTCTCAGGACCATAAAAAATACTCAGGTCGAATTTCACACATTAATTAATTTATTGTATCAGGTTGTATAAAATTTATATTTAGTACATTTATTTACTTAAAACTTTAATCCATTAAATCACTTGTATGTGTCCTAGAGAAAATAGTGGAACAATCATCACTAATTCCAGTAGGCTTACTTTTGGATTATAAATAGTTTTAGTGCTAAAAACACAACGAACTATCTGAGAAATTTTCGTTTTAATCGAGTTATTTTTGTGCCTGTTTTTAAAAAGTCTGATTGATTTGGATTTTTAGTGAAACATTGAATTTTCTGTGGAAAAATTGGATTTTTAGTGAAAAATTAGTGAATTTTTTTACTAATTTTTTAGTGAAAAATTGGATTTTTGGTGAAAAATTGGATTTCTAGTGAAAAATTAGATTTTTAGTGAAAAATTGGATTTTTAGTGAGAAATTGGATTTTTAGTAAAAAATTAGATTTTTAGTAAAAAATTTGATTTTTAGTAAAAAATTTGATTTTTAGTAAAAAATTTGATTTTTAATGAAAAATTAGATTTTTAGTGAAAAACTGGATTTTTAGTGAACAATTGGATTTTTAGTAAAAAAATAGATTTTTAGTGAAAAATTGGATTTTTAGTGGAAAAATTGGATTTTTAGTGGAAAAATTGGATTTTTAGTGAAAAATTGGATTTTTGGAGAAAAATTAGATTTTTAGTGAAAAATTGGATTTTTAGTGAAAAATTGGATTTTAGAGAAAAATTGGATTTTTAGTGCAAAATTGTATTTTTAGTGAAAAACTGAATTTTTAAGTGAAAAACTGGATTTTTAGTGAAAAACTGGATTTTTAGTGAAAAACTGGATTTTTAGTGAAAAACTGGATTTTTAGTAAAGTAAGTTTTCAATTATTTTGTAACCTTTTTTGCAAACTTAAGCATTTCAAAAAGTTTTCGAACACCAAAAAAACTTAAAGCTTATTAAAAGCAAATTATGTATTTAAAATAAGAAAAACCCCTTTCGAAGCTTTTATATGAGATAAAAGCTTTATTAAACTGATTTTTTGTACTTTTTAAATGGAACATTTTAAAGATGTTATTAATAAGATTTCTTAATATGATTTTTATGAAAGCTTTGTAAAATTTAAAAGCTTTTTTATGCTTAATTTACATTTACTTAAGAAAGGTTCTAAGAGCTAAAAGGAAAATTAATAAAATTTCGGTTTTATTAATAATATTTTAGCTAAGAAAGATTAACGAAATAGCATCTCCTTCGGAGCTTTTAAAATTAATATTTAGAGTTTCAATAGCTTTTTCATTTATTTTATTTTATAAAAGCTTTAAATGTTGTTTTCATTGAAGCTCTATTGTTAAATTTTTATTTTCCGACAAACTTGTGTATCCTTAAAAGCTTGAAATTTTAAAAGCCTTTTATAAATAGATTTTGTTAAAATTAATATTCGATATTTTAAAATAACGATTTAATTTCAAAATATAGTAAAAACATATGTATTAAATTTTGCTGCTCAAAAAGCTCACTAAACTTAAAGTTTTATTTTTTAGAATTTTTTATTTATTTTAATTTGTAATTTTTGTAAAATTTTTTTAAATAATTTTCATAAACAAATACTCACAATTAAAACAATCGATTTCATTGACAACATTTTCAAAAAAACAGCAATAAACTTTAACACCTCTTTTTTTAATAATCCAAGTTCCCGGGGAAATACTTTATCGATCTTTATTTTTAGTTATTTATATTATAAACACTTATTTTTACACGGCACTTAATAATCCATTAAATGTATGTTGAGTCCTTTTAATCCTTTTGCTTTTAGAATTGTTTTTAATCTTCTAAATTTTTAATTAATAAAAAAGTTTTTTCTTTATATTTATTTTGTTTGTAAATTAAACGTAAAATATTTATTTAAATATTATTTTCTAATAATTTGATTAAAGAAGAATTAGAAAAAAAGAAGGTATAAATAAATTTATTTGTTAGAGTTTTATAAACCGCTCGAAACAACACGAAAGATTTGAATTAGGGTTTGAAACAGCGATGCATTGCTTTTTATAACAATTACAGATGAGGCAGATGATTATTCTGCAAACAGCAACAGTAACAGCAAACGATCAACAGCAGCAGCGGCAGTGGTAGCAACAGCAATAGCAAACAATGGGGAGCAGCAGCTAAAAAAGACAGACATATGAATGGATGGAGGGAAGGATGGACGGACAAACAGACAGACAACAACAATATTTAAACTGGAGTTGCCAACAACAACTAAATACGTTGATGGGTGAGCAGATTGTTGTGCCACTATTACTTACGAGTAAGTGGTGTATCATCTATATACAGCACAATAGCAATAGCAATAACTAAAACTACAACTACAACTAAAAGTAACAGCAACAATAACAATAACAATAACATCAAACAACAACTACTTGCTATTAAATTCAAAAATTTTTTTTTCATCTTTTTCATCATCATCTTCTACTCACATTATTTGCTCTTTACTTTACAATCATTATTAAAAGTGATCATCATCATCAGTTAATGATGATCATGATCATTATTTAATAATCATGATCACTAACATTGTGATGTTTGTTTGATGATTTCAATTGTTTGAAGTGTAACTAAACAAACAACAATGCAAAATATTTTAAATAATCTTCTAGATCATGATCACGAATAAGCTCTTTTTTTGGGGGGAGATCATAATGATGTTGTTAATGTTGTTATTAAATTAGAAGTTTGTTAGTACAAACAATTGTTATTTGAATGATCAAACTCAAAAGTGAGCATTGCACTCTCGTTTACTCTTTAAAGAGTAATTTTCTATTTTGATTATATTTTCTTGCATTTTTACTTTTGTTATGAAGATCAAATATTTTTGTAATAATGAACATAATCATAATATTTAATGATCATATACTGATAATCTGTAAAATGCTTATAATCATGAAAATATGTTTTTTCTTTCTTGTGTACGTAAAATTCCAGTGGAAATAAAACTTTATGTCAATTGATTTTTTTAATCATGATCTTTATGATCTGTTGATGAGACTTTTATTATTTAATAATTAAATACTTTCTATTGTTCGTTATTTTTTCTGTTTAATTTGAATATAAAAATTTGTATTATTTTTACAGACTGTAGGATATTGAGAATATTGCAAAAGTAAAGTCGGGAATTAATTAAGTCTACTGTACATCATTCAATTTGAAACACTTATAAAGAAGTAGTGGATTTATTTTTTAAAACTATTAGGTCACAACACTATAAAAAATCTTCGAAGTCTTAGGACTTCATGTCTTTTCCCATGAGTCCAATATCTCTTTGTGATATTGGTTATGGCTTAGCTTTTATACCCGTTTTTCGATCTTCCGTTCTATGTGAGAGTATAATAACTCTCTCTCAGTCGTAGATCAGTAATTTTTCCTCTGGAAAAAGCTACTATCGGTTGCCTTTCCATTTCATCTATATTTTAAAACGGATTTTTTAAATTTTTTTTTCGTATGCAGTAAGTATATTTTAGGCAGTATCTGAACTATCTAGATTAATAGGGTCATAGCATCTTGTTTATAAAGTAGTCTAGAAGAAAAATATTTAGTCGAATTTGAGCAGTCCAAAGTTTTTCCATTTAAATATATATTAGAGCTGATATCTATAGTTTAGTTTAGGGCGTGTTATGAAGCTTAGTTAATGAGTTGACTGTAGCCTAAATTAGAGTATTTCTTCTATATTAAAAAATTGGCTAGGGAAAGAGAGAGAGAGAGAGAGAGAGAGTGTCTCTTTTATAATGTTGATAGAGAACAGAGTTTTTGTTATAACGTCGACTAGGGAGTGTATCTCGATTATAGTCTTGACTAGACTAATGAGACAAATCAATAAAGCTCTTATGTAGAAATCTCGAGAAACCATCTCTAAAAATCCGAAGGAGAGTTATATGATGACATGTTATGATAGAAAGTATCTAGATAAAATAAAACTTCCAGATTGTAATCTGGACTAGGGAGAGTATCTTAAGTCAAATATTGATTAGAAAAAGTGTTTCGATGATAGTCTAGATTAGGACGAAATCACGACTAAAGCCAAAAGGCGAGTTTCACGACTATAATCTTTTCTAGAGGGAATATTTCCACTATGTTTTAGGCAAAAAAAGAGTTTAATTGAAGGGAATTTTTCCTTGTACACATAATTAGATAAAAGATTTGGAATAGAATTTTCTAAAGGGGAGTATCCGGACTGTAATGTATTCTAATGTAGACAAGGCATTTCAACTACATTGTAGGAACATTTCGACTATAGTTGGGTATCGTATAGTTTAGAGCGAAAATCTGAACTATTGTCTGGTACAAAGGTGATAATTTTATTGTTTTATAGAGTATCTGGATTAAAGTATTTTGCTAAAGGTTGTACCACGACTACATCTTAAGGGAATATTTTATTTGTAATGTGGAATGGAGAGAGATTATCAGTTACAATATCTGCACTACAGTCTTGTTTTCGGAGTGCAGTTGTACTACAACCTTGTCTAAACAGAGTATATCGATTATATGATAATAGTTTTGAAAGTCTATGGTGATTTTACGATTATGACATTGTCTAGATAGAATTTTTCGAAGGTTATGGATTAAAGGGTTTATTACAATTAAAGTCTTGTTTAAAGAGAGAATTTCGATTATAATCTATCGTAGAGAGTATCTACACAACAATCTACACTTCTGTATGTATTATGGTAGAAAGTTTATTTCGAATATGATCTTCTCTAGAGGGAGTATCTCAACAATAGTTTAATCCAACGAGATTATCTCGATTGCAGTCTAGACATTGCAAAAATATGATTTAATTCTTAGAACATTTATTTTATTAATTTAAATAAACTATTTATATCTTTCAATCACATTTTTATTTATTCAAAGTCAATTACTTATATATATTTTTTTTCGAATTATTTCTACATCTGCAAGTGTTTTTTTATTATTATTTTATTGAAAAAATAATGTTGTTTTCAAACTTGTCTTTGCATAATTATGACCACAGAGAAGTTATGAAAAAAATACTTGAGAAATTTATAAATAAACAAGCAAGAATGCTATATTCGGCTACGAAGAAACTTCAATACCCTCCACCATAAAAACTTAAGAAATAAATACATTATGTTTCGTACATGTACATTATACGCACATGCACACATATATACACTTACAAATGCATATAATATATGAAAGTGTTTTTTATATTTAATAAAGAAACCTTATGGAGTCATAAAATTAGTTATAATGAAATTAATCTCTGATATCGGTCTTTATCTTTTCACATACTTAATCGATTTTGCTGTTTTAAAGGAAACTCCTCAGATTCGAAAGAAATTTCTAGGAACTTTGTCAATTATTGCGGATGTGAGCATGTCAAAAATAGACAAACAGTCGTTAATAGCTAAACCGACTCAGATTTTGATTCGATTCAAGAATATATATACATTATGGGGTCAGATTTATATCCTTCTTCACCACTTGTGGTGGTGCTATGCCGAATCATCAGTACCCTCCATCACAAATGCGTATATATTTAGGCTTGAATTGTTTTACTAAGCCGACATTGATAATTATATCTGTTGTATGCAGGTGTTTGTAACGGGCTTATGATGTTTGTAACGTTTAGGTATACCAGTCGATTTACACATGTCCATCCGTACGTCCGGCTGACTGTTCATGTAAAGAAAACTTTCTAAAATTTGACAGGCCCAAGGACGATCCATAGTGAACCGATTTTGTTAATTTTAAATAGAAAACTTTTCAGGTCTATAACAAAGACTCAGGCCAAATTAAGCTTCCTTAATTATTGTGGATATGAATGAGCAACAGCAGACAGACGGAGAGGCGCACATAGCTAAGTCGATTCTAATTTGGATTTGATACAAGTACGTACATACAATATGGGGTCTGAGATGATTCTACGTACTACACACGGAATGACAAAGTTAATATACCCTCTTCAGGGTGTAATAAATAAAATAATTGAACATCTTGTTCAATAAAAAAAAAAACAGGTGAATGTTATGTTTTGAAATTGTTAATGATTTTATTTTTAAAATTGTAATTGTTGTTGTTTTGTTGTTGTTATTACTTTTTTAAATAGATATAATATTACATAAATGAAACAGAAAAGATGATTTTAATTAATTTTTAAAAAGGGAGATAATTACGAAAAACTAATTCGGAATTTGGAATGGATTTTAATTATTAAGTATCTGAAATTGTCTCAAGTGTCTTAAAACTGTTACATATTTCTTTTCAAATGACCTTTGAAGAAACATTTTAAATGATTTAGTTTATTTTTGTAGTTGCTGTTGTAGCTGTTGTTGTGGTTGTTGGTTGTTAACACTCCCAGAAATTAAATCATACTGGAAACTGGTGTTTAAAATAAATCTGTTTAAACTCAAGAATTTTTCTTTAAACGCCCTGTTTGGATTTGGGTCTTTTTTTTTGTTTTTTTTTGTTTAAATTTGTTTTTGTATCTTTTAGATCTTTTTTTAAGCAAAAGTTCATAATTATTTTTCCAGTTTTTTGTTACGGAAAACTAAAATCAATAATGTCAACCGCATTTTAAACTATTTTAAATTGTTGAGGTTAAATTTATGGTCTTTCCAATAAATGTTGACATTTCGATAAAATATTTATTTATATTTGAACGGATGTATTCTACTAGAAAATCTGCCATAAATTATAAATTAAATAAAAATCAATTATTAATAATAATTAGGTTTTTAATGCTCTTTTAAAGTCAGGTGCATTTGATCACAAAATTTTATGAAAAAATATTTTTATCTTCAATTAATCATTATTTAAAATATTTAATTGTTCTATTATTTAAACACCTTGTTTAAAGTTCATATTACTTATTTTAATATCATCTTTATGTTGAAGACACTAAAATTTTTTTAGTTGTTATATCAAGATTTTATTGAGTTGGTTTATTTCCGTCATAAAAAAAATCCCATTACTTTACATTATCCACATGAGATCCGCCTTTTGAAGACGTCTTTAATTAAACATTAAATTGAACTGGTGATTAAGTACAACCAATCAATAATTATTGTCAAAACATGTAGTTAATATTATACATTTAATTACTTAAGAATTTTATGGCAAAATCAATCAAAAAACAATTAAGAGGGAGGGAGACTGAAAAAATGTTAATACAATTATTTATACTCGAATATATTATTGGCCAAAGAGAGAGAGAATGACAAGATTAGAGATTCTAATTTAATTAGAGTTTAATCATGAAAAGTATATGCAAAATCTAGTCTAGTGATAGTATCCGGAATACAGTATTGTCTTGAGGAGAGGGCAGTTGGTCCTTCGTGAGCATCTTGATTTTAGTCTAAATTGGGGAAAGTATCTTAATTATTTTCTAAACTGTAAAAAGCAGTTTAAGATCTGCTTAAGTTGCTTTACTCTAGATCCGTTAAGGAATGAAGTAAGCAACCATCTAACAAACGCAGTCATATATGTTGACTTTGCATCAAACTGCCAAGGCTCCTAGTTAAAGCTCTTCTTCTTCATATAGACTGTATTTTTCCGATTAAGGTCTCTTAATAATTATTTAATACTCCTTGACTTATTTGATCACATTAGAATCAGTTTGACAATTTTTTCTCTCTCACTCTTTATATCATAAGAAATCTAATAAATCAAATTGTTTATTAACATAAAACTGTTATAATTAATGTTTATTTTTGAAATATGAGTAAAAAATAAAAATGCATAAAATCATAAAAGAAGATCGCAAATAAACAACGATTTAACAGTTGTTGCTTTTCTTTAGTTTTGGGTTAAAATAATAAAGAAAACTTGTTAAGAAAATTATTTACTTTACGTTTTTTACTAAAGTTTTACAGGATTTTCTTTTTTTTTGGAAATGGATTCCAACAATATGGAGAATAATTTTTGTGTTTTTTGTTTTTATGGTATTTCCAAATACCTATTTTTATTTCATTTTATTTTAGCTTTATTTGCCTTGTTAATGTTAAAGTAAAGTGGTTATTTTTATGGTTTTATAAAGACAAAAAAAACTGTTAAGGAGGAGGATTTGGAAAGAAACTATTTTTGGTAGGTTTGTAAAGAATTTTTAAGGCGGTTTAGTGAGGAAGAGAAGAATGATATCTCAAGTTTCTTAAGCTTTGAAAATACTGCAGTTTTACGCTCATCATAATCTTTTAATAATGATTTGATTTTAAATTCTTCAGTTAGTTTCAATTAAAATTAATAAAATTATTCTATTTTGAATTATTAATATTATTACTCTTTATTTACTCTTAATTTCTTCAACAAAAACTGTAAGTTAGTTTTATTTCCAATTTAAAGTTCTAAATCTAAAAAATTGTCATTTTTAAACAAAATACAAATAAAACTGTGAAATCTGAACGACTACACCGATTTCAATGAAACAAGTCTCAGTGATAGAAGAAGTATAGTTAGAGTTTATGGTAACAGTTTGGCGCAAATGAACGATTTGGAGATGGATATTCAGGGTCCGAGGTGAGACAACTCGGTTGATACTAATATCGATTGTTTTAAATCGAGATTCGAAAGATTCAAAACGGATGGTCCTATTTCAATCAAATTTCTCATAAAATTTGAAAAAAATTATATTTTGAGTTTGAAGCGCAGGAACAAACTCGTGTCCCCAAAAATGGATACCTCAATGATCTTAAAATGTTTAAAATGATCAAAATTATTTATATCCAAACCGATTTGAAAGTTTGTATATGAATAAATTCTGATTTATATATGAGCATGTTCAGCCAACAGATCTACATTTAGATTATCCTTCGCATATGATCTCTTCTAGTTTAAAATATATTTGTTTATTTT